>OZ038480.1:7295202-7305202 GCA_964036315.1 Acanthosepion esculentum
GAATTCTTGATTTAACAATAGCCAAATCAATCTCGAAGGGAAAAAAAGGTTTTAAAAAAGAAAGAGCCAGGAACATGAAAGTCTGTCGAAAATTATCGCAGAGATACAGGTTCAAGGCCCAAAGAAAAAACCCCGATACGAGTAAACAACTAACTAAAGAGCTCGATACAAACGTAGAGCAAACCTAATGAGCCAGACAAACCTACCAAGGTTTCACTTAGGCAGATCATCAGGGTCAGACCCAAAGAGTTGGCCAGCTGACCCTGAGGATCTGCCTAAGTGAAACATTGGTAGGTTTGTCTGGCTCATTAGGTTTGACTATATATATATATATATATATATATATATATAGTCAAACCTAATGAGCCAGACACACCTACCAAGGTTTCACTTAGGCAGATCGTCAGGGTATATATATATATATATATATATATATATGGCTATGATAAAAAACATATGTGCTCAATGTTATATAACAGAGCTGTTAAGTATATATTAGTGAATATACATAAATATCCCATGTCGGTAACATGACTTGGAGTTTCATGCAAATATGCAAACTTCAGGTGGAAAATACTAACTGTTGAGCATTATGAAATTCATGTTGTGTTGATTGTGTGTTAAGACTTGTTCATTTTATTATTGTTGTCTATAATATTTAAATTAATTACTTATAATTTATATCAGTTATATTAAATTCTTAAATTTGAAAAATGAAAAATTACAAAAAAAATAATTTAAAAAAAATTTGAATTTATGTAAATATGCTATGTATCAAAGGGGGATAATTCCCTTTTTTGCATAAAAAACATCATTAGTTGTAACGGAAATAATTGGTGCTTATCAAAATTTATTATTAAAGTAATGTCTTATGGAATAAACTTAGCTCTCACGATGTTAACTTAATTATACCGTTTTTCCCTCTATACATGATCAGTCATGCCTGATTTCATTGTAAAACTTTTAATTATGGCTTTTTGATGTTCCTCCAGCGTTACTTTTAGAAAAAGTGAATGGTGGAAACAGAAGCAGCAAGGATCAAACACTGGTTTAATTTAGCAAGATCAAGTATATCCAGTATAATTGGAATTCATCTAATCCTTTCTGGACCACTTAGCCTGTAGTTGATATGATTAATAGTTAATATCTGTCTATATTTCTGAGATGTGGTATTATGACTATTTACATTATTCAGACTGTTATCCGCACCTTCATTGCCATATTCACAACATTTCGGCCTTCTTCAGTTGATTGGAATTTCAAACCGAACCCTTTATTTCGTCCACCGGGGTAGATTGTTCTAGTTCCATGTGCTATGCCTCTTCTGGATGTCTCAGTTATTTCCCTTTAACTCTCCAAGTTTTTTTTTGGTTCACCACTGCTGTAGTCTGGTCTTGAAATCACAACTCTTTAGGTCTAGTCACTGGATCTAACCAATGTCTTTATACACTGGGCCATGTGTCCCTGAGGAATGGCAGTGGAACTAGAACAATCCCAGTGGACGAAATAAAAGATTTGGATTGAAATTCCAATTTCCTGAAAAAGGCCAGAGCGTACAATGGCCGAAACATTGTGAATATGGCAATGAAAATGAGGATAGCAGTCCGAATAATGTAAATGATTAATAGTTGGATCAAATGTAAGTCCGTCAGTTTAATCAATGATGTCTTTGTTTTGTACTCTTCAGCTAATTCAACACTGATTTAAAGGAAAGGATCACTTGTTAGCGTTAGGGGCACCTAGTCATTGGACAAAGGGAGAATCTTGGCAACTTGAGATTAATTACAAGAAATTAATTATGTATTAATGTCAAAATAAAGGTAAATTCTCTTCTTAAGGGACATACATAAGATAAGAATTTAGTCCACCTCTGCTGAATAGAAATGACTCCAAGAGGAATGTCTTGTAATGCAGACTATGAATGAATGAAAAACAATCATTATACTGCAGTATCATATTAGTAGAAGATAATGTTACAAGTCTTTCGTACCTTTGATGTACTATTCTTAGCCTTATAATAAACAAATGTAGTAAAACACTAAATTGGTATTGGTTTTCATTGATTGTACATAGTATCTGAAGAGATTCAATTCCAGTCGGTGAAAATCGTCACTATTGATCACAGGCATATGGAATCAATAACATAGCTATGGATATATATATATATATATATATATATCATATCATTTTGGACAATGACTACTGTGATGGCTCCTAAGCTCATATGTGCTTTACTACAGAGGCCTTGTAAAAAACAGTCAATATGGCATGAAGATTTGGAGTGGATAACTGACTAGATTTGTGCTTTAATTACGAATAGGTTTACATGGCTAAATTGGTTAAGGAGTCTCACCTATAAAGACGATATCCTGGAATGTAGGAAGCAAATTTTTTATTCTTACTTCATGGAATATAAAACAATTGGAGAGTATTCACAAAATTTATGAAATGGTTTTCTTGAAGGAAAGCATTAGTAATTATTCCTCTACATTATCATGATGAAAAATTTTGATATCTTTATCGTTGCACCATATGTGTTATTTTATTCAAATAAAAGAGGCTGTTGTCATTCATGAATACTTTCGATAAAAGTGAATTTCTATCATAAAATTTCTCCATTGACTCAAAGGCAATGAAAACTGACACTTAGATAAATTAGAAATATATTAAAATAAATTTTTCTATTGTACTAAAGAAAAGAAAAACTGAACAGACATTTAAAATAACAAAATATTCAAATCATAAAATAATAGATTTTTAATTGTATCCAATTTATTTTCCAAAACGTTTATCCTTTTTCTAAAAATAAAAACTATTAGATTACTTTTAAGTCATGACTTTCCAATTGTTTGTTTTTATAGTTTTTTTGTAAAGTAATTGAAACTTATCTTAATTGACTTTGTTATAGACAAACATATTTGATTATAGAAAGAAAAAACTTACACAGATTCAGAATGGTTACATATAAGGTGCACCTGTTGCTGTAGAAGTGACCAACTCTCGGGTCGATTTGTACTCACTGTGATCAGTGGGTGGGGTGGAGTTCTGCAGAGAAAAATTTACATAGGAATAAGGTGAATAGACTGAAAAGCAAAAAAAGATGTTTAGAACTTTAGTAAGAAAAGAGTCAATTAAAATTGGAGCACTCCCACTTTTTTTTTTTTTTTTTTTTTTTGATATCACTGGAAATACAGCCAGATTTTGATGTCCTTGGTATTACCATCAACAATTTAATTTATCTGCAGTTGACTGATTAGGTACAATTTTCATGTCAAAAAACTTTTATTAAACTGAAACCATGTAGCAAAATATATTTCAAAGGAGTAAATTGAAAAAGAATCAATTTTCTTTAAATAACAATTATTTTTTTGAGAAGAACAATGATTTTTCCAGAAACAAATTTTACTATTTAACCCATAGCTGGGTGAGGAGATGGATTCATAACTTTCCCAGAGGCATTTGTGTGTAAGAGAATGTAATGAACCTAACTGGAATTCAAACTTGGCACACCAATTCCATTCCAAACCACTGTCCATTATACCACCTGCGTAACCACGACCTTTGTCGTGGCTTTTATGGCGGCTCATTTCATTTTCCCCCAGGACATTTTTGCTCTAGTTCTCATCATCTGTAATCATTCTTTTCAAAAATGGGGGGCAGTTGTTTTTATCACATTTGAGCAGAGAGAATTGCGGATAGAAATGTGGCCTATGTAAACCCCAAGGCACCCAAACATCATAGTATCCAAGTGTTTTTCAAATGCCTTACAATGTTCATATGAGATTATATGTGGAGTATCTCTGGGAGGCACGGTGGTTTAATGGATAGTGGCTTGGATTGGGGAATCAGAGAGCCGAGTTTAAATTCCAGTCGAATCCATTACATTCACTTATGTGCTAATACCCTTGGGAAAGGTATGAATCCTCTTCTTCTCCCCCCAGCTATGGGTAAATAGCAGGACAGACTGGGTTCTATAGCCTTGGATGGCAACTGGTCTACTGCAGAAAGAAATGTCAACTTACTGCGGGAAAAAATTTGCCTCGTCAGTCATGTATCGAAAGATACATGATCGCCTAAGCGTGTATCATGCATGGCGCATAACTGACTGACTGATAATTTTGTTTTCTTCTTCAGGGAAAAGGATGAAAATCTATTTGGAAGCTGACACTGCCTTAAATTCCTGAACTTGAAGGATTTACAACAATATCGAACAAAAAGCCCAACATTATGTAAAAGTATTAGAGAAGTACCTTGTCTCATTTGTCATCCGTCATTCGGGAAGGTTGATGGTTAGTGGCACGGATTGAGTAATCGGAGAGCTGAGTTCAAATTCCAGTCAAATCCGTTACCTTCACTTACGTGCTAATACACTTGGGAAAGAAATAGCAACCTACTGTGAGAAAAAAATCTGCCTTGTCAGTCATGTATCAAAAGATACGTAATTGCCAAAGCATGTATCACGCATGGCACATAACTGTTCTCTGTGACGTCCCATCTGATGTGACCTTCTGAACTTAGCAAAAAACTTACAGTGCTCTCAGCTATGGCATCATGTCTATAAATTACAGTTTTTCCTTTCCAGAAATGAAAAAAAAAAAAAACTATTTTAGCTTTTCATGCAAAAAGATTTAAAATTCACAATCTGCACAAATTGAATCCTATATTAAAAAAAACCGTGCTGAAATGTCACTTTCAAAATATGTGTATATGTCATAAATTTCAGTCGTGTGAAAGGAAATTGATATCATTTATAGAAAAATGCTGCAAACTTTTGCCTCAATATATAAATGCTTACATGTTTTATTTAATTTCTGTATGAATTTGTAAGATGAGGAATTTATATTATACACTGAATTATTCAAATTATTGTCATCTTGGTTCTTATGGGCAAGTTTTGGTTGTTGTACTCAAAGGCCTTATTTAGGCACCTGTCATATTTGGTAACATCAGAATGACTTAGTGGATATAAGCATTGGTTAAATAATGCAGTTTAATTTGTGACTGTGAGTTCAATTCCTGATTAAGGTTGAGCAAAACAAGCAGAAACAACATCACAAAAATTAATTAACAAAAACGTTGCAAAATAACAGAAGAATTAACTCATACAAAATAATCCCGAGTATCATAAGAATGGAGACTGAATAAATATTTCAGTTTAAAACATCATAGAATATAATAGATTACATTTGAGGAAGGCTGAAGTGTATGCCGGTTGAAACGTGTCTATAGCAAACAAAATGAGACTGAGACAAATTATTTTCTCTTAAAGATTTTTGGCTTGCAAATAAATTTCCCTGAAAGCTAAACATGCACACACATACATGGCATCCATTTGTAAAAGAAATCATATAAAAAAATAACATTTTTAAAAATTTCTGTTATGACAAGGATTCTGGTGGAAGAGTTGGAAATCTCGAGGCAAATTTTTAATCAGAATTCAAAGAAACTTTTGGGTAAATGAATCGTATTAAAAAAATAAATAAGATATCAGGTGCAAAGAATGTAGAACTTTTGAAATAACATTTTTATGGCAATTCTTGTTGGAAAGAAAGTAAAAACAATAAAAAAGGGTATAAAACAAAGAAAATTTTAAAATGTGCGGAGGAGGATGAGGAAGGTATATATTGTAGAAAAGTGTTCGTCTCCAAAGAATTTTATGCAAACAATTTTAAATGTAGGCAAAGGATAAAGCAGAAGACGTAACGGTAGCGGTTTCTCTCATCACAGACTTAGTAGGTTAGAAACTGTGTGTTTAGAATTGAATTCAGATTATTTCTGTAACTGCCTCAAGATAAATCCAAGGTGCCTTTGGGATTTTCCCTAGTATAAATTTTCTCTTCAATGTGTGCCGATCCAAACACTGAGTTACATTTTTGGTCGTTCTTACATATGCTACATAAAAATCAGCAGAATTCCTGTTGAACAAGGCTGGTGCTAACCATCCCTAAAACCATTGACTGGGGGTAGGGGTCAAGTGTATTGAGAGCTATGGAGAGGAGGAAAATTGACATGTAGTAGAATAAGGGTCCTTGTGTCATAACTTGTGGACAGTCATATGTCCCAATTAGTAACACTGCTGTTGAGAGGCCCTAAAACTATGTCTACTGTGACTTTTAACCTTACATTTTATCACCTCTCAATTTTACCCAGTTCAGGGTGGTTTGTTGGTTGCTTGTTTTGTTTTATGGCATATCAACCTCAGTGGGTCATTTAATGCCAACAAAATTCTTGAAATAGATTCATAGCGATAGTTTGGTAAAAAAGGTGTGTATGTATACATATATATTTGAACCATTTTTCAATTACTCATATTTTTTAGTACAATCCAATTTCTTTTAGAAAACTTACAATCGTGGATGGTTTTATTTTTGTAAAAAGTTTTTTTTTTTTTTTTAAATTACTCACTTGGTAATATTTCGTTCGCACTAGATCAAAATCTACAAACTCTAACAGTATATGTTTCACTGTAAATTTTAATTATGGATGATAATGATTTTTCCTTCAAAAATTATTGCTGGTAATATTTTTTTTATTACAAAGTATTTCTAGTATTAAAACCTATTTTTACACAAGTTTGGGTGTTAACTATTTGCCCATAGCTGGGACCCTAACAAGTGCTACCACCCCGGGTCAGGATGGACCTGGGAACAACAGCAATTAAGAGGTGGTCCATGCTCCTCAAAACCTTCTGGAGGCCTTGCCGTTGGACGTAGTTTATCGTCTTACCCAGGATGTGGGTGTAGTTTATCGTCATACCCAGCTCACAGGTGTAGTTTATCGTCATACTCAGGATGGTATCCAGTTCAACAATTTTGTTATTGATTTAATTTTTTACATAGGATTTTACAAGCATATTGCAATAAATGTTCTTGTACACTTGTTAACAAGTGCCTTTTCAATTTTTTAAATTGACAAAACCCATGTCAAGAACTTCTCCATTTTTTTATTTGTCTGACCACAATATGATTGGATTAACTCTGAGGATTTTTCTGAAGAATTAGACATTGGAATTAGTTATTGACAAAGTAGTGACTCAATAAAAATGTCAACCATACATCATAACCAAAATATTGCCACAAGAAGAAACTGGCTGACTCCTAAAAGGTCAGACTCAATGAATACAGGAAAGTCATATCCAGAAGTGAGATAGAAAAATAAAACTTCTACTTCTGGGATAAAGTTCAAGTAATAGGAAGCATTGATGGTTGATGGAAAAAAACCCCCTAAAACCAACAAAACTGAAGGTGGATATAAACAGCAAATTCAGGCCAATGTGGATTTCTTTGCTCAACAAGGAAAACATGTTGCTGTGAATTTTGGAATAACGAGTTTGATCAATATATTTGCTAGTATTTTTATGTTCGCTTGATATGCTATGTTTTTTCACGATGTGAATAATCATGGTTCTCCTCAGCTTCCTGTTTTTTGTTGCTCTCAGTAATATATTCCCTTTTATAATTCTTCCTTTATCAATATAGAGTTTATCCCTGAACAAGTCTTTCAACTCAGTTTTCTGAAACATTGTAAAAGAACAAGTCAAGTAAAAAAATGAAATAGTCTTATTAATTCTTAGAAGAAGAAGAAGAAGAAAAAAAAAATAATAATGATGATAATAATAAAAACATTTCTTTTCAGATTGAATAAATAAACATTGAACTTTCTCAACCAGCCAAAAAGGATATTGCCATTAAAAGCAAAATCTAAATTCTCTCATATTGATATTGTCAGTTGGGAAGATGCAATAGGAAAAAAAAAACAAACTATTGTCATGATAATATTTTTTCATTTAGAAGGAAATAGAAATTATATATAAAAAATATTCATTGTTATTCTAGACAATTATTTTCATATCTTTGTTGAAATGTTATTCTTGTTAATGTATTTCTGCAGGGACAAAACAAAATCAGGACAAATTAAGGAATAGACATATCTAGAAACTGACAACAGTTTTCACCTAGATCACAAGGTGCTGAAAAGGCTTCAAAATCTAACCAAACATTTTTTCTTGGTTGGCTTAAGAACTTTTCAGTACCCCCTCTCATATATTATAAAATGTCCTGTGTCAGATTCAAAATTTCTTTTATTTTAAATAGTACAGTTAACACAATATTAGTGAAATAATGATTTAATATCAACTTCGTGAATGGATTTATAACATCTACATTATTTTTAGCAAAATATAAATTTTCTACATTTTACAGAATGAAAAATTAAATAAATCTTTTAACTTTTGAATTTTAATTTTTTGTAAATTCATCCAGAAGCATTAAATTTAATGAGAAAGTTTATTTCCTGATGAAAAATTAATTACAAAAAAAAAAAAAATTAAACAGATAATTAGATTAATGGAAAATATTAATATATGAGTTTAATAAAGGGAAGTAATTAATGCATGCTCACTGCTCTAAAGACAGAAGTTCTCAAGCTTTTTCTTTCCAGGTCTCCATTCATCCTACCTTAAAGTGTAGGTGTGCCTTTCATTTATATTCCAGAAATTAGAATAATAAATGCCTCCCCTACTTAAGGTATGGTATAAACTAAGCTTGACACAGGCCCAATTATAGAAAAAATATGGATGTAATTCATGTTGACAAGAGTTTAAACGCTGATGGTTAGTTGAGAGCTACGCTGTCAGAAAACTTGTCTTCAAATTTGAAAGAATATTTTACATGAGAGTAGGAGGCCATACAGTCTGCAGTTCACATATAGTTCCCAAAAGTTTGAAACCTTGTTTAGTAACTTGTGCTACATGCTCAGTCTTTCATGTTATATGATTTAAGATCAAATATAGTGAACACTCAAGGCTGGGAGAATACAGAAAGCGAATTGTTTTTCCATCTATTAATATATGTGTGTGTTTATATATATATATATATATATATATATATATATATATATATAATCGATTTCGAATTATCACTCAAGAACATTCCCACCACAAACAAAAGGGATTATTTCGTCAACTTAACTCAGCAAACCGAAAATCTTATAAGAAGAATGAGATGGAAGGCTTACTTCTTTCTTCAAGATAAGGAACAATTATGTGAACCAGAAAATTATGGTTTTAGAAGTTTGAAAACAGCACCCATAATAAAGGATCTATTAGGTTTCGAAAACGATCTATTGGATATCATCAAGGGATTAACCTTCTATAAATTCAAAAACACTTTCCAAAAAAATCTTGATATTATTGTCAAAGATATCAATAAATCCGAAGACATTTATGTTAAATCAGATAAGACAGCCAACTTTTATAAGTTATCCCCTAAGAATTATGACAAATTAGTAAAAAATAGTGTAACTAGTAGTTACAAAAAACTTGATACGAATAAATTTAACCAAATTGATAAGATTAACTCTATCAGTAAATCAATTACTGATAAACTACGGATTAGTGATCAGGTCAGTAAACTACAATCTAAGGAAGCATATATCTTGTTAAAAGATCACAAACCCGATTTCAGATCTAAGCCATCCACTAGGATTATAAACCCCACTAGACCAGAAATCGTCAGGATCAGTAAGAATATCTTGGAAAGAACCAACCACTCCATAAAGAACACCCTTGGACTACTACAATGGATTAACACAGCTGATGTCATCAACTGGTTTACCAACATCTGATATAAGGACAACTGTACCTTCATACAGTTCGATATTACTGATTATTATCCCTCTATATCGAAAAATCTGTTCACTTTGGCCTTGGATTTCGCTCGGGAATACTCCAATATTTCTGAAAGTGAAGTGAATACCATCATGGAGTGCCGAAATTCTGTTCTAATCTACAAGGATGAACAGTGGACAAAAAAGTCCTGTAACGAAAATTTTGACATATCAATGGGTTCTTTGGATTCTGCAGAAGCTTCTGACCGGGTCGGACTATTTCTTTTGTATAATTGAAGTGTCTTTGATTGCCTAGATTCTGACAGTGTAGGATTATATAGGGACGATGGATTATTAGTGGTTAAAAACTCCACTAAAATTAAGGTAGACCGTA
>OZ038480.1:7312702-7467702 GCA_964036315.1 Acanthosepion esculentum
GTCAGGTATTTGAATTTTTTGTTGATTGTGTTAGTTGTTATCCTGTTATACCTGCAGTAAAATAAGGAAACTTGTTTAAATAATATAACATTAACTTCGTTGTTTTTTTCTTTAAACCTCCAGACCAAGGCAGTCTTCTGGATGTTGTGATCAAGAGTCAAGACAATTTATTATAGTAAATTTAATATCATGGCTCTTCTCCAAGACACTGCATAGCTTTCTGGTCCTCTCAATCCAAAAGGTTGCCAACCCCTGATGTAGACAATACACCTCACTTACTCGTTAACTCACCAGCAGAGTAAGTTCAACTTTTACTTCATCTCTTTTAAAGAGATTTTCTTAGGAACATATTCCTTGAATTTGCACTTTCTTTCAGGAATTATCCTCAAAACTTTCTCTACATGAAATTATCCTGATAGTAGAAAAATTTCCAAATTGCTATTTCCACTCTTTTGTTTATTTTCTCAACCAAATGAATACTTTAAATTTTTGTTTATCATCACAGGACCTCTTCTCAACTTCAACCCCTAACATAACAACAATATAAAAGATTTTGTCTATTACCAAAAAAGTTAAATAATACTTAAAAAAAAAAAAAAAGTACTTGAATAATATTTACAAACATGAAGATAATTTTTTTGCACAAGGTACAACAATCCAGTTGTAAATCATATCCCCCAATAAAAAGTATTTCATCAAGACACAATCCACCATTTAATCCAAGATGGCAATCTCTCTCTTTGTAAAGTCTACCTTCTAAAGGTTGCAGTGGGGATTTCTCAAATTCTGGTGGTACATGAGAGAAATTCTGGAACTACATTACCAAGTCTGTCATGCTCTAAGTGCTTTGAACTCTTTTTATGATTAGAAGTTCGCAAAACTGCCTTTTTTTGCCTCGATAGAAAAAGCCAATTTGCTTCTCCCTGCCTCAAGTGTTCACTATGTATTTCAGACGAAAAAAAAGTTCAATCAGCAAGTGAACTGGAGAAATGACAGGTAGTTATGTGCAGATTCTGCTGATGTTACCTGTGTTATGCACATCAAGTTTCCCACTTCTGTGATGGTTTTAGGGGTAGTGAAGAAAATGTCATGCCACCCTACTTATATAAATAGGGTATTTGGTTGAATGCTACTGGCTACACTGAGGTTCTGGAAACAGTTGTGAAGCCCTGAATAGACCTTGTTTGCGATGGAAGGCCTTATGTGTTTCATCAGGACACTGCACCTATTCACAAAGCTGTGGTGACCTAAGATTGGATGGTAACCAATCTGCGTGGGCACATCACAGCAATGTGGCCACCTAACTTGTCAGACTTAATCCCCTTGACTATTACATGTGGGGTGTTGTTGAATGGGAGACTAACTGATGTTCCTACAATATGACCGATTCCCAGAAAACTGCCATTATCCAAGTAATGTCCAATATCAATACAAATCACATGATGCATGCATGTCAGTAATTCTGGTTCTGCATTGATGCCATTGTTGCAATTGAAGGCAGTTACGTCAAAAAAACATAACCCAATCATTATTTTATCTGTGTACCAAGTTTTCTATCAATAAATTTAGTTGTTTTTCTATTGGTTTTCAATGTGTTCTCAAATACCTGACGCACACTGTAGCTTCATGTGCAGGAGATGCATTTTAGAGTAAATATGTATAATAACAAGTATACTTTTGATACACCCTAATATACAATAATAATAATAATAATAATATAGTGTAGCCATAGTCTTCAGATGTGTGCAGTAAGTAAGCTTTGAAATAAAGGTCTGTAAAAACAAAAAATACATTTGATGTATGTATTAATAATAGGGCTAAAGGACCAGTTGTTATCTAAAGAATTGCAAAAGAAGACAATCTAGCGCTGCGATCAGATGAATTGATATGAAGATATAAGGCGTCATCCATGACTCTTGGATTCTGAAGACTATATGATCAAAATAGATTGATTTATTGAAGAATGGAAAAAAACGAGAAACAGAACTTATAACAGGTGTTCATTTACTTGGAAATATCAACTTCAAATGAAGAATATTCCAAACTGATACTTCTGTTTGTCATTGCAATCAATCCCATTGAGTGAGTAGATCAATTGTATAAGTTGGTCATCGAAAATGAAAAAGTAAGGATTTTCTGGGACATGAAGATTCAACTGGATAAAGTCATTGAACATTTCACACATGTAGATAAAAGCAGTTTTCAGCAAAGAAGACTTGTGTTCGTTACCCTTACTGACATTGCTTTGCCCATTTGATACAAGAGTAGTCGAGAAAGAAAAACTGAAAACCGAGAACTGTACAGACTTAAAGTATCAAATCAAGAGAATATGGAATTGCCGAAAAGGTAGAGATGGTGCCGATTATAATCAGAGCACTAGGAACAGTTAGAGAATTTTGCCCATTGATTGAAAGCATAAGATTGTAACAGTGAGTTTATGTGTTGCAAAAGATTTCTCTGTTTAGCATAAATAATAAAATAAAAATCATTGATACGTAATAGCTGTAGGATATTGCTCAATATCTGATGATCAGCTAACAATGTCCCATAAGTTGTGCAAAAAGACAAATAATAATAATGGATCCCCAGATAGCCTTATATGTTTACATGAAATATGCTTTGGTTGTAAAGTTTAGTAAAAATGAAAATTTTTGAACATGCTAATAATAGAAAATAAGCAACTATTATGTAAGTTATTTTTTTATGTCCTCAGACGACCAGTTTTAGAGAAGTATTTCAGTTTTTTGTGTCAGATTATAAAAAAACAAATTTGAATGACTTCAATAAGAAGGCAATGATAATTGGCATTCAAAGAAAAAATATATTTGTTCCTTTAGTGTAGTGCCACCAACCCACTTCCAACCAATTTTCACCATTCAAGTCTGTGTTGTATGTGAACTAAAAGTATTGCAGGTGTTCAAAAAAAATATCTGCAATTAGGAAGAATTTGTTTGTCAGTTCAGGTAGAGACTTCAAAATTTGATAGACTGACATAATGGATACAGATGAAGGTTTTAATGCTAGAAAAAAAACCCCAAAAAATGTATTTGTTCCTTATATAGAAAAGTAGGGAAGGGGGGCTACAACTTATCTGTTATATGGATTTATTCTGAAATCATCTCTCATAGAAGTAACATGGCTTATTACGATTTCACTTTTCGATTATTTCTCTTTGTGATTTCTTAACATGGCTTATTACAATTTTTTTATTCTATCCTTACTTTCTGTTCATTAAAGAAAGCCAAAGTTCAATGAATATAATTTTTGGTTCAACATGATTGATGTTCTGGCTACTTTATGTTCTTCAAGATAAGGAAATAGTTGGTCTCGTATGTGAGGTCAGGTAAAAAAAAGTCAATTTTGAATGCTGATTAGTTGCTTCTAAAAAAGACCTACCTTGTAGGTAGATCTTTTTTTCTTAGAATTTTGTTGCTGCATAATCTTCTAAACAGTTTCATTTGATATAAGAAGCAACTTTGCTTAGTAAATATCAACAATAAAGGTTGTCACTGGCTTTGTGGTTGAGACAGTTACATATTTCTCACTAGCAATAGTGTTCAAGTTTAAATAAAAGCTATGATTTTAAATGATGATTTTCAAAGCAATAAAACTCTCACTCCCAGCAAGAGTGTCACAACAGTCTACCTTATTGTCTTTCCACCTAATCTGGTCTGACATTTAGTAATTAACCATACCTATGTCAATAAGTTTGTAGACTAATGAGAACTACACAGGTAAGTCAATAAGTTTATAGACTAATGAGACCTACACAGGTAAATCAATGAATTTGTAGACTAATGAGACCTACAGAGGTAAATCAATAAGTTTGTAGACTAATGAGACCTACACAGGTAAATCAATAAGTTTGTAGACTAATGAGACCTACAGAGGTAAATCAATAAGTTTGTAGACTAATGAGACCTACACAGGTAAATCAATGAATTTGTAGACTAATGAGACCTACACAGGTAAATCAATAAGTTTGTAGACTAATGAGACCTACAGAGGTAAATCAATAAGTTTGTAGACTAATGAGACCTACAGAGGTAAATCAATAAGTTTGTAGACTAATGAGACCTACAGAGGTAAATCAATAAGTTTGTAGACTAATGAGACCTACACAGGTAAATCAATGAATTTGTAGACTAATGAGACCTACAGAGGTAAATCAATAAGTTTGTAGACTAATGAGACCTACAGAGGTAAATCAATAAGTTTGTAGACTAATGAGACCCACACAGTTAAATCAATGAATTTGTAGACTAATGAGACCTAAACAGGTAAATCACTAAGTTTGTAGACTAATGAGACCTACACAGGTAAAATTTTGTAAACTAATCAGATATACACAGGTAAATCAATAAGTTTGTATCCCTACTGATGGAAAAAAGTACTTATTTTGAATAACAAATATTTTTTTTTTACAACATAATTTTCTTTGTCAATGCACTTAATCCAACACTTCTATAATCATTGACTAAATATTACACAAGATATGCTCATAGCATAGCAGTTAATAGTGCAGAAAGCGGGATTGGTGTGTTGAATTTCAATTCCAGCCAAGGTTGTTGCGTTCACACACAGATACCCTTAGAAAAGATAGGGATCCAGCTTTTTCTCTCTCACTAGCTAAAAGTTAACAGCAGAGTAAACTGGGATATCTAGCCTTGTTTGGCCACCAGGATAGGAGAAGGATGGCTCTGAATTCAAAACTGGTTGGGTATGGGTTAGGAACTTCATCCTGCAAAAACCTGAGCAGCACTCTAGCATGATGCTGCTGTGGCCCTTTATTTTACCTGGGGTCTACACAGGTAAACAACATCAAATATTATACATTGAAAATTTCAGATAAAAATTTGGTTAATATCACAGACTACATCTTATTGATCCTCTTTTGTTAAAGAAATTAGAATTACACCAGAATATGAATTGCAAATGTTCTGTGTAAGAATAACTTGTACCATTTTTTTTTTAAATAACCAAAAAGTTTTGATCTTTGGCAACAAAAAAAGACCTGAATAATTGCACCTGGCGTCTGACTTTTCAAAGAGGCGATAATTTTAACACCTTAACAAACCATTCCCCCCCCACCCCACCCAATGTGGAAATTCTGAGGCAGGTTTTTTTTTATCGATTATAAATAAGTAATAGAGGAATTATGAAACTGTTTTTTACATTCAGAAAAAACTTTAAAAGTCTTTAAGTTTTTCTAATGATCTTCCTTTTTTGAAAGACACTCCAAAGATGGAAGCACAACCACATTTCTCTCACACAGTGTAGAATTCTTACAGATTCCATACAATACACTCAAGGTTTTAAAAATGAGCTCCTTGAAAACTGATAGAATGTGCTTGAGGCAATAATCATTATGGACTGGTTGGCACTCTAAACTCCCAACTAAAGGAAAAATGTAAGAATATTAGAAAATGAAGATTTATCTTGTTTATCACATTCAATGAAACATGTATAAAAGAATGTTTGCTCCCAAATATACTATATATACATATATATGTAAAAAAGAACTTTCTTTCTTTTTTTTTTAAACTTTGTGAGTGTAGAAATTGTCCAAATGATTCTTTGTTCTCAGTGCTTTTAGCTAATCTCAAGGATTTTGGTTCTGGCATTGTAAATAGCATGAAAGTGCTATTGCAGAGAGCCTGAAAGTTGTTGAAAGGTACATATTCTCTCAATTACCAAATAAGGCTATTGCACTACTGGCGCGTGTGTAGATGTTGTTACAGGTTGTTTTTTTGTTTTTTATGATTAGGGCCTTCAATATTTTAGATGATTTTTGTAGGTGGAAAGGTACATCACATTTATATTCTTAATGAGGATATCTCATACCAAGGTTGGCACATTTCCATGCTGGTCTAAACGTGATAGGGTCAGCCATCATAAGTGAGTGGTAGTGTGTCCAATGTAATCTGTTTTCTATGGGCATTTGAATTCATAAATAATGTTGGTCTTATATAGTTTTGATTTTGTCAGCAAACTGTTGTTGCTGATGACTTGCACATGCATAGTCATTGTAAATGTGAAGGTCACACAATACACAAACTCACTCAGTGATATTTCATCACTGAATTTGTAAACAGACAGGAAAGTCTTCATTCATTTATGCACAATAATGCCCCCTCAAGTTGATTGTTCAGTGACATCAAAGCTGCACAAACAGTTCTTAAGATATTCAAGATGGCTGGCTATGCTCTAGGTGGACCTATATATCTTCCTTTCTTTGATATATTGCCTTGCTTTAAAATGGTGGGGGAAATTTGAATATTAGGTGAAAACATCAAAATTGTAATTCATAAGAATATGATCTATATTCCTTTCTGTGTGATAGGATGAAAGAAAAAAAAACAGTTAAAAATTAATAATAATGTCAATGGTACAGCTAAGAAATTCAGACAATTTAAGGTTACTATGTTACACTATAGCTGGGACAATTCTCATCATGTCAACTAAACACTGTGAATGATAGAGCATGGGTTAGTTGACCTGGTGACTAGTTTGGCAATGTCTGAGACAGGAGACTACTGATTTAAAGAAGTCAGTATTGAAATGTCATAAACCAAAGCCAGCCATATATTTTGCTACACAAGAATAAAGTTGATGGATTCCCGAGATATCTAATGACAAAGATCACCAGAATCCCATAATAAGATTTTAACAAAATTTATTCTAGCTTATAGTCACATATGTGTTTGAAACTAATGATTTCCTTTTCTTAATTCTAATTGTTGACAGTGTTACATAGGAATTTGAACTTTTAATCTCTTGTTCATAGCAATGATAATGAGTATGATGACAGAAAAGTCTTAGGAGTCTCTTTCCTCATTCTTCCACTTTTTCAAAGCTTGGTATGCTAACCTGGTTGCCCTGTTCAATTATGGCTGAAACTATGAGTTTTTCTTCTTGTGTCTCTTTTCCATTCATATTTATTGAATGTCTTGTATAATCGGAAATTATCACCCAGTGTATACATACTAAAAAGTTCCTTTTGAGTTCATATGAAGTGGGATGAAAAGAAAGTATGTACATTTCGTTTACCCCCCAACCTGATACATTTCCAATACACTTACTTCTTTCCTCCTCCACCCTCGCCTTCTACCACACTTCAAATTGTACACTTATTCAAGTATTTTTTTTTTTTTAAATATAGCAATCATAATTTTTTATTTTTTTTAAAAGAATAAAGCATTAGGAAGTCCTCTGAAGATACCGAAAGGTTGAAACCAAGGTAGCAGAATCGGCTGATCTCGTAAATTTTTCAAATAGACACACACATTATTTATTTATATATATATATATGTATATATATACACACACACACACACACTGGTTCACAAAAAGAGCTCAATGTATTTATTAATACAGAGCAATTTAATCCAAAATTACATCATATGGGGAATAACCTATTTCAACCCTGGTGTTGATAAGGCGGATGACTGATATCTTAGTCTGCTAAAATAAGCTATTCCTCATGTGAGGTAATTTTGGATTTTATTGTGCTATATATATTTATATATATATATATATATATATATATATATATATATATATATATATATATATATATGGAGAAATATAGTTTTATGGTGTGCTATAATTATGGGATAAAGTGCTCAATATCAGAGATAGAGCATATGTAAATATAAATATAAAAGTGAACCTTGAAGTCAACACTCATGAAACAGCCTGTCTCCTCTGAGTGTTGACTTCAATGTTCACTTTTGTATTTGTGTGTATGTGTGTGTATATATATATATATATATATATATATATATATATATATATATACATACATATATATATATATATATATATATATATATATATATATGTATAACCCAACCTAACAATTTGTCATCAATGATGTATTAGCACAATTTATATTCTTTGTCTGAGAAAGCACATAGCCAGTGACCCACTTGACTTAATTCTGTTAACCTAATTCTCAAAAACTATGCTTTCTATAGGACCATTGGTGAATATATCTCTATGAATATCAAGTCATATGTTCCACTAATTTGACTAAGTATTTTGTTTGCTTTTTGGGAGAACCATTTTTCTAAAATTATTCTGCTTAAGACAACACATCAATCTGATGGATAGGACTTTACTTAATCAACTTAATTTCAAGAGTTTTCAGAAATAAATTAAAATTTCAACTAAGGAAGAAATTTCTTTCCTGCTTGGTATCTCGGCTGCATGAATTTAAGTATAGCACTAGAATGGCAATTACGTTTCACTGTTTAAATAGCTAGATGTGACTTAAGGGCTACTCTAATCATTTCATTTCTTGCACCTCTTGCTTGTGGAACTCTTCTGGTTTCTTGCTTTCCTGCCACCTACAACCTTAAAAGATTTAAATGCAATACCAACTGCCACTGTCTGCCTGTCTAAATCTTGTTCTTTTATGGTCCTTTTCCCTCACTAACATCATCTCATTTTACTCTCAGTAACTCTTTGTGCCTTAGTGGCATTATTGCTGTCCTTGGGGTGAAATGATAAACAAAAAACATGTCATCCTTTCTGGCCAACTTGCAAATGTAGTAGGCAGGTATAGGGCTAAACCAAGTGTTACGAACCCTCATCTAAATCTATTATAAAAGCTATATCAATGCTTATATTTTAGAAGCATTCTAAAATAAAAAGCTCAGTACTCACAGAAAGCTTAAAAATAGGAAAGCAAAGAGATAAGGTAGAATTGAATGTCGACAGATATTAACCAGACTGTACATTTTCTTTTTCTTTTAATCACGTGTTGACAACACGATTTAGCCTGGATGGATCCAGACAGAGAAACTGAAACACTTTAAACTTTCTGTGACCCTGCACTTGAGAGAAAGGGTCAGTGACCTCATTTTGCTCACTCAGAAAAAAAGGTTCATATTTGAAAATAAGGACCACGTGATGAGAAAAAACAAAAAAAAACAAAAACAAAGAACAGTGAAATGAAAAAGTTAGTCCCTGTCTAAGCCTTCAGGCTGGGCGGATGTGTCCGCTATAGGATGCGATGATCCGGTGATGGTTATGTGAAAAAAGTCCCTGCCCAAGTCTTTAAGACTGGAAGGACGAGTCTGCTATGACTGCAATAGTCAGCTATAGAGTTGTGTATGCAAAAGTGAGTTCATCTTCAATCTTCGGAACGGTCAGACGGCTTTGAAGGCAATAATCAGTTATAAAATTGGTCATGCAAAAATGTCCCTCTTCGAACGGAGTGGACAATCGACTACAAGTGCGATAGTCAGCTACAGATTTTGATATGTGAAAGAAGTGTTTGGGTTCAAGGAAACAAACTCTGGCATGCAAAGGAATGCTGCTACATTAAGACCAAAGAAAGACATGTATTCTCATAAAAGCTAAGAGAAAGACAGCTTCAATTTATTTGTCACTCAAGCTCCTGGACCAGATAAAAGATAAAAGAAAGTGAGAAAAGATCTCAAAAAGAGACACTTATACAAAAAGAAAGAAGGAAAAGACGTCAAAAACAGACATTTATACAAAAAGAAAAAGAAAGAGAGAAAAGAAGTCAAGGAAAATTCAAGACCAGATGAAAGGAAAAAGAAAAAAAGAAAATACCTCAAAAAGAGACACTTATTCAAAAAGAAAAAGAAAGAGAGAAAAGAAGTCACGGAAAATTCAAGACCAGATGAAAGGAAAAAGAAAAAAGAAAAGACCTTAAAAAGAGACACTTATACAAAAAGAAAAGAAAGAGAGAAAAGAAGTCAAGGAAAATTCAAGACCAGATGAAAGGAAAAAGAAAAGAAAATACCTCAAAAAGAGACACTTATACAAAAAGAAAAAGAAAGAGAGAAAAGAAGTCAAGGAAAATTCAAGACCAGATGAAAGGAAAAAGAAAAAAAGAAAATACCTCAAATAGAGACACTTATTCAAAAAGAAAGAGAGAAAAGAAGTCAAGGAAAATTCAAGACCAAATGAAAGGAAAAAGAAAAAAAGAAAATACCTCAAAAAGAGACACTTATTCAAAAAGAAAAAGAAAGAGAGAAAAGAAGTCAAGGAAAATTCAAGACCAAATGAAAGGAAAAAGAAAAAAAGAAAATACCTCAAAAAGAGACACTTATTCAAAAAGAAAAAGAAAGAGAGAAAAGAAGTCAAGGAAAATTCAAGACCAAATGAAAGGAAAAAGAAAAAAAAGAAAATACCTCAAAAAGAGACACTTATTCAAAAAGAAAAAGAGAGAAAAGAAGTCAAGGAAAATTCAAGACCAAATGAAAGGAAAAAGAAAAAAAGGAAAGACCTCAAAAAGAGACACTTATTCAAAAAGAAAAAGAAAGAGAGAAAAGAAGTCAAGGAAAATTCAAGACCAGGTGAAAGAAAAAAGAAAAAAAAGAAAATACCTCAAAAAGAGACACTTATTCAAAAAGAAAAAGAAAGAGAGAAAAGAAGTCAAGGAAAATTCAAGACCAGATGAAAGGAAAAAGAAAAAAAGAAAATACCTCAAAAAGAGACACTTATTCAAAAAGAAAAGAAAGAGAGAAAAGAAGTCAAGGAAAATTCAAGACCAGGTGAAAGAAAAAAGAAAAAAAAGAAAATACCTCAAAAAGAGACACTTATTCAAAAAGAAAAAGAAAGAGAGAAAAGAAGTCAAGGAAAATTCAAGACCAGATGAAAGGAAAAAGAAAAAAAGAAAATACCTCAAAAAGAGACACTTATTCAAAAAGAAAAAGAAAGAGAGAAAAGAAGTCAAGGAAAATTCAAGACCAGATGAAAGGAAAAAGAAAAAAAGAAAATACCTCAAAAAGAGACACTTATTCAAAAAGAAAAAGAAAGAGAGAAAAGAAGTCAAGGAAAATTCAAGACCAGATGAAAGGAAAAAGTAAAGAAAATACCTCAAAAAGAGACACTTATACAAAAAGAAAAAGAAAGAGAGAAAAGAAGTCAAGGAAAATTCAAGACCAGATGAAAGGAAAAAGAAAAAAAGAAAATACCTCAAAAAGAGACACTTATTCAAAAAGAAAAAGAAAGAGAGAAAAGAAGTCAAGGAAAATTCAAGACCAGATGAAAGGAAAAAGAAAAAAAGAAAATACCTCAAAAAGAGACACTTATTCAAAAAGAAAAAGAAAGAGAGAAAAGAAGTCAAGGAAAATTCAAGACCAGGTGAAAGGAAAAAGAAAAAAAGAAAATACCTCAAAAAGAGACACTTATTCAAAAAGAAAAAGAAAGAGAGAAAAGAAGTCAATGAAAATTAAAGACCAGATGAAAGGAAAAAGAAAAAAAGAAAATACCTCAAAAAGAGACACTTATACAAAAAGAAAAAGAACGAGAAAAGAAGTCAAGGAAAATTCAAGACCAAATGAAAGGAAAAAGAAAAGAAAATACCTCAAAAAGAGACACTTATTCAAAAAGAAAAAGAAAGAGAGAAAAGAAGTCAAGGAAAATTCAAGACCAGGTGAAAGAAAAAAGAAAAAAAGAAAAGACCTCAAAAAGAGACACTTATTCAAAAAGAAAAAGAAAGGGAGAAAAGAAGTCAAGGAAAATTCAAGGCCAGATGAAAGGAAAAAAAAAAAAGAAAATACCTCAAAAAGAGACACTTATTCAAAAAGAAAAAGAAAGAGAGAAAAGAAGTCAAGGAAAATTCAAGACCAAATGAAAGGAAAAAGAAAAAAAGGAAAGACCTCAAAAAGAGACACTTATTCAAAAAGAAAAAGAAAGAGAGAAAAGAAGTCAAGGAAAATTCAAGACCAGATGAAAGGAAAAAGAAAAAAAGAAAATACCTCAAGAAGAGACACTTATTCAAAAAGAAAAGAAAGAGAGAAAAGAAGTCAAGGAAAATTCAAGACCAGGTGAAAGAAAAAAGAAAAAAAAGAAAATACCTCAAAAAGAGACACTTATTCAAAAAGAAAAAGAAAGAGAGAAAAGAAGTCAAGGAAAATTCAAGACCAGATGAAAGGAAAAAGAAAAAAAGAAAATACCTCAAAAAGAGACACTTATTCAAAAGGAAAAGAAAGAGAGAAAAGAAGTCAAGGAAAATTCAAGACCAGGTGAAAGAAAAAAAAGAAAAGAAAATACCTCAAAAAGAGACACTTATTGAAAAAGAAAAAGAAAGAGAGAAAAGAAGTCAAGGAAAATTCAAGACCAGATGAAAGGAAAAAGAAAAAAAAGAAAAGACCTCAAAAAGAGACACTTATTCAAAAAGAAAAAGAAAGAGAGAAAAGAAGTCAAGGAAAATTCAAGACCAAATGAAAGGAAAAAGAAAAAAAAGAAAAGACCTCAAAAAGAGACACTTATTCAAAAAGAAAAAGAAAGAGAGAAAAGAAGTCAAGGAAAATTCAAGACCAAATGAAAGGAAAAAGAACAAAAGGAAAGACCTCAAAAAGAGACACTTATTCAAAAAGAAAAAGAAAGAGAGAAAAGAAGTCAAGGAAAATTCAAGACCAAATGAAAGGAAAAAGAACAAAAGGAAAGACCTCAAAAAGAGACACTTATTCAAAAAGAAAAAGAAAGAGAGAAAAGAAGTCAAGGAAAATTCAAGACCAGATGAAAGGAAAAAGAAAAAAAAGAAAAGACCTCAAAAAGAGACACTTATTCAAAAAGAAAAAGAAAGAGAGAAAAGAAGTCAAGGAAAATTCAAGACCAAATGAAAGGAAAAAGAAAAAAAAGAAAAGACCTCAAAAAGAGACACTTATTCAAAAAGAAAAAGAAAGAGAGAAAAGAAGTCAAGGAAAATTCAAGACCAAATGAAAGGAAAAAGAACAAAAGGAAAGACCTCAAAAAGAGACACTTATTCAAAAAGAAAAAGAAAGAGAGAAAAGAAGTCAAGGAAAATTCAAGACCAGATGAAAGGAAAAGGAAAAAAAGAAAAGACCTCAAAAAGAGACACTTATTCAAAAAGAAAAAGAAAGAGAGAAAAGAAGTCAATGAAAATTCAAGACCAGATGAAAGGAAAAAGAAAAATAGAAAAGACCTTAAAAAGAGACACTTATACAAAAAGAAAAAGAAAGAGAGAAAAGAAGTCAAGGAAAATTCAAGACCAGATGAAAGGAAAAAGAAAAAAAGAAAAGACCTCAAAAAGAGACACTTATTCAAAAAGAAAAAGAAAGAGAGAAAATAAGTCAATGAAAATTCAAGACCAGATGAAAGGAAAAGGAAAAAAAGAAAAGACCTTAAAAAGAGACACTTATTCAAAAAGAAAAAGAAAGATAGAAAAGAAGTCAAGGAAAATTCAAGACCAGATGAAAGGAAAAAGAAAAAAAGAAAAGACCTTAAAAAGAGACACTTATTCAAAAAGAAAAAGAAAGATAGAAAAGAAGTCAAGGAAAATTCAAGACCAGATGAAAGGAAAAAGAAAAAAAGAAAAGACCTTAAAAAGAGACACTTATTCAAAAAGAAAAAGAAAGAGAGAAAAGAAGTCAAGGAAAATTCAAGACCAGATGAAAGGAAAAAAAAAAAAGAAAATACCTCAAAAAGAGACACTTATTCAAAAAGAAAAAGAAAGAGAGAAAAGAAGTCAAGGAAAATTCAAGACCAAATGAAAGGAAAAAGAAAAAAAGGAAAGACCTCAAAAAGAGACACTTATTCAAAAAGAAAAAGAAAGAGAGAAAAGAAGTCAAGGAAAATTCAAGACCAGATGAAAGGAAAAAGAAAAAAAGAAAATACCTCAAGAAGAGACACTTATTCAAAAAGAAAAGAAAGAGAGAAAAGAAGTCAAGGAAAATTCAAGACCAGGTGAAAGAAAAAAGAAAAAAAAGAAAATACCTCAAAAAGAGACACTTATTCAAAAAGAAAAAGAAAGAGAGAAAAGAAGTCAAGGAAAATTCAAGACCAGATGAAAGGAAAAAGAAAAAAAGAAAATACCTCAAAAAGAGACACTTATTCAAAAGGAAAAGAAAGAGAGAAAAGAAGTCAAGGAAAATTCAAGACCAGGTGAAAGAAAAAAAAGAAAAGAAAATACCTCAAAAAGAGACACTTATTGAAAAAGAAAAAGAAAGAGAGAAAAGAAGTCAAGGAAAATTCAAGACCAGATGAAAGGAAAAAGAAAAAAAAGAAAAGACCTCAAAAAGAGACACTTATTCAAAAAGAAAAAGAAAGAGAGAAAAGAAGTCAAGGAAAATTCAAGACCAAATGAAAGGAAAAAGAAAAAAAAGAAAAGACCTCAAAAAGAGACACTTATTCAAAAAGAAAAAGAAAGAGAGAAAAGAAGTCAAGGAAAATTCAAGACCAAATGAAAGGAAAAAGAACAAAAGGAAAGACCTCAAAAAGAGACACTTATTCAAAAAGAAAAAGAAAGAGAGAAAAGAAGTCAAGGAAAATTCAAGACCAAATGAAAGGAAAAAGAACAAAAGGAAAGACCTCAAAAAGAGACACTTATTCAAAAAGAAAAAGAAAGAGAGAAAAGAAGTCAAGGAAAATTCAAGACCAGATGAAAGGAAAAAGAAAAAAAAGAAAAGACCTCAAAAAGAGACACTTATTCAAAAAGAAAAAGAAAGAGAGAAAAGAAGTCAAGGAAAATTCAAGACCAAATGAAAGGAAAAAGAAAAAAAAGAAAAGACCTCAAAAAGAGACACTTATTCAAAAAGAAAAAGAAAGAGAGAAAAGAAGTCAAGGAAAATTCAAGACCAAATGAAAGGAAAAAGAACAAAAGGAAAGACCTCAAAAAGAGACACTTATTCAAAAAGAAAAAGAAAGAGAGAAAAGAAGTCAAGGAAAATTCAAGACCAGATGAAAGGAAAAGGAAAAAAAGAAAAGACCTCAAAAAGAGACACTTATTCAAAAAGAAAAAGAAAGAGAGAAAAGAAGTCAATGAAAATTCAAGACCAGATGAAAGGAAAAAGAAAAATAGAAAAGACCTTAAAAAGAGACACTTATACAAAAAGAAAAAGAAAGAGAGAAAAGAAGTCAAGGAAAATTCAAGACCAGATGAAAGGAAAAAGAAAAAAAGAAAAGACCTCAAAAAGAGACACTTATTCAAAAAGAAAAAGAAAGAGAGAAAATAAGTCAATGAAAATTCAAGACCAGATGAAAGGAAAAGGAAAAAAAGAAAAGACCTTAAAAAGAGACACTTATTCAAAAAGAAAAAGAAAGATAGAAAAGAAGTCAAGGAAAATTCAAGACCAGATGAAAGGAAAAAGAAAAAAAGAAAAGACCTTAAAAAGAGACACTTATTCAAAAAGAAAAAGAAAGATAGAAAAGAAGTCAAGGAAAATTCAAGACCAGATGAAAGGAAAAAGAAAAAAAGAAAAGACCTTAAAAAGAGACACTTATTCAAAAAGAAAAAGAAAGAGAGAAAAGAAGTCAAGGAAAATTCAAGACCAGATGAAAGGAAAAAGAAAAGAAAATACCTCAAAAAGAGACACTTATACAAAAAGAAAAAGAAAGAGAGAAAAGAAGTCAAGGAAAATTCAAGACCAGATGAAAGGAAAAAGAAAAAAAGAAAAGACCTTAAAAAGAGACACTTATACAAAAAGAAAAAGAAAGAGAGAAAAGAAGTCAAGGAAAATTCAAGACCAGATGAAAGGAAAAAGAAAAGAAAATACCTCAAAAAGAGACACTTATACAAAAAGAAAAAGAAAGAGAGAAAAGAAGTCAAGGAAAATTCAAGACCAGATGAAAGGAAAAAGAAAAAAAGAAAAGACCTTAAAAAGAGACACTTATACAAAAAGAAAAAGAAAGAGAGAAAAGAAGTCAAGGAAAATTCAAGACCAGATGAAAGGAAAAAGAAAAGAAAATACCTCAAAAAGAGACACTTATACAAAAAGAAAAAGAAAGAGAGAAAAGAAGTCAAGGAAAATTCAAGACCAGATGAAAGGAAAAAGAAAAAAAGAAAAGACCTTAAAAAGAGACACTTATTCAAAAAGAAAAAGAAAGAGAGAAAAGAAGTCAAGGAAAATTCAAGACCAGATGAAAGGAAAAAGAAAAAAAGAAAAGACCTTAAAAAGAGACACTTATTCAAAAAGAAAAAGAAAGAGAGAAAAGAAGTCAAGGAAAATTCAAGACCAGATGAAAGGAAAAAGAAAAGAAAATACCTCAAAAAGAGACACTTATACAAAAAGAAAAAGAAAGAGAGAAAAGAAGTCAAGGAAAATTCAAGACCAGATGAAAGGAAAAAGAAAAAAAGAAAAGACCTCAAAAAGAGACACTTATTCAAAAAGAAAAAGAAAGAGAGAAAATAAGTCAATGAAAATTCAAGACCAGATGAAAGGAAAAGGAAAAAAAGAAAAGACCTTAAAAAGAGACACTTATTCAAAAAGAAAAAGAAAGATAGAAAAGAAGTCAAGGAAAATTCAAGACCAGATGAAAGGAAAAAGAAAAAAAGAAAAGACCTTAAAAAGAGACACTTATTCAAAAAGAAAAAGAAAGATAGAAAAGAAGTCAAGGAAAATTCAAGACCAGATGAAAGGAAAAAGAAAAAAAGAAAAGACCTTAAAAAGAGACACTTATTCAAAAAGAAAAAGAAAGATAGAAAAGAAGTCAAGGAAAATTCAAGACCAGATGAAAGGAAAAAGAAAAAAAGAAAAGACCTTAAAAAGAGACACTTATTCAAAAAGAAAAAGAAAGAGAGAAAAGAAGTCAAGGAAAATTCAAGACCAGATGAAAGGAAAAAGAAAAGAAAATACCTCAAAAAGAGACACTTATACAAAAAGAAAAAGAAAGAGAGAAAAGAAGTCAAGGAAAATTCAAGACCAGATGAAAGGAAAAGGAAAAAGAAAAGACCTCAAAAAGAGACACTTAAAGAAAAAGAAAAAGAAAGAGAGAAAAGAAGTCTAAAAAGAGAAAGGACAGGAAGATGTAGATATAAGAGACATTAAAGTAAAAGAAGAACGTTTATTACGACAAGTTCATTGTTTCTTTTATGTTTTCATTCTTTTTAAACGTATTTTTGTTATGTTTCTACTTTCATGCAAGCCTGGCATGAGATCTTTTTTTCATTATATGTTTCTCTCTGATTGTTTTACCATTTCTTGTTTTGCAACTTTGTGCAAGTTTGGCACAAGATCATATTTCGATTTGTAATTTACCTTTCTGAGTGTATAGGTTCCCCTCCCATTATTTTGTCCATAATTTTTATTTTTGTCTTATTGTTTTTTTGTTTTGTCCATCTTTCCTTTTCTCCCCGTTTGTATGTTTAGATAATAAATTTATTACTTGTTCTTTCTGTATTTGGCGTAACCATTGTTTGTCACCTATAGTGTCTGTTGCTTAGCCGTTTCTGCTCGGCCATATCTGATCAATTGGAAAGAGACCCTTGGGGAAGAAGATATTTTATAAGAATTGTATAAATTTTTAAAATAATAATACAGATTGCGATCCTCCTCTATCTCCACTATCAAGTTGATTAGAGGACAGGGGAAGGTCGTAACACAAGTTACACTAATTAGTGACCAAGTTAATAGTTTTCCTTCCTTAAGAACCCTCAAACTTCATTTATCTCATTTTTTCAAAACTAATAAGCTCTTTCCAAAATTAATTGCAGTAATCATTAAATACAATCATGCCTTCTCTCATATTTTTCCCCCTCCAGTTCTACATCATAAAACCAGTCCTTTTTACATTTAACTGTCAGCTACTGTCAAGCCTCCTTGATGAGAGGGTCTACTTAATCTTCCTAAACAAGCCACCACCCACCTTAACACACTATAAGTGTAAAAATCGAAGTGAAGTATAGTAAACAAAAATACATTCAAACATTAATAATAATGACAATTGTATCGTAAAAAAAAAGGACTTGACTAAAATTGAGAACTGGAATACTGGAGTTGACGGGTTACTATATTTGGGTGAAGGGAAAGTAATACTGATGAATAATGCAGAGTGCTAAAAGTCAAAAATCAATTCTTTTATCAATATCTATGTTGCTACCAAATGATGGCATACAATTCATCTTAATTCTATAAACAAAACAGATTTCTATAAATAATAACAAAATTTCAATATACAATCAAAATGTGTCAAATTTAAAATCTTAGTTTGACAACAAATTATTCACTTCTTTTATTATGATTTTATTTATTAGCCTTTTCTTTAAAAACATTGGAAAGTTTTAGTTTTGGGCCAGTAAAATATCTTTAATTTGTATTGAAAATTTCACTTTTAGTGCACAAGTCAAAAAGTTTGTATTGAGATTTGCATTGCATGAGAAACATCCACTTATATTCTCGCTTGTATTTTATCAGTAAATTAATGTAGAAAAAATCCCTGAGAGCTCTTAATGAAAATGCACTATGCTTTTTCATAGCATCAGTAAAATAGAAAAAATTGAATTTGCTGGAAATAAGTTTGAAGAAAGGATATAGAAAGTGGCTTTCCTATTTCCATCATATTTTTTCTTTATTTCTTTACAAGTCTCTTTTTCTTTTTGTACATATGATTGAAAAACTGACTGAAGTAACAAGAAATAAAATTGATCAGAGTCCAGGAAACAATAAGCAACACTGACTGCCATCAGTTATATCGTTGAAAACTCAACAAAAATAAGAGAAAAATATGGATTTGTATTGAATCAAGTAGATTTAACTTTGAAGACCATTTGAGAAAACATTTCTGTAAAAATGTCCGTTGTATGATTGAAATGTACATTTGAAGAACAAATAAAAAAAACCCAGTTACTTTCAAGATCATTTCTTGATAAAATCTGCACATTTAAATGCTTTGTCAGCATATCATTCAAATTGTTTTCCAATTTGATGCTGTGATTAAGAAATCTATGTTAGAAAGATTGCAGACAAACCGTAACTTATTATTTTATAGTTTAACCTCTATGCACCAATTTCCAGTATCTAATTATAATATTATTCTGATTTAGTGAATTTCATTGGATAATAATTTTGAGTAGATTTGCTGTGTATTTACTCTTGCTGATAACAAATTTTGTACAATCTAAACACGAAGAGGATCCAAATTGGTATTTTGTAAATACTATTGCTGATTGGTCAATATATATGAAAAATGGCAACAATGCCTATGCAGTAGTGTTTAAAGTGAGATGACCGCCAAAATTTCTAAATGTGTTTGTGAGCCTGTCACATAGCTACAAAACAAAAAAAATTGAATGTACAAGCGAACCTCGCCAGTGAGAATTTTCACATGACCAGCATAAACTAGTCCACGACACTTGTATCATTGAAGTACAAAGTTAGAATTTTAATTTCTTCAACACAAAATCACTTCATTGTAATTCAAGCGAAAACATTCAATGCAACCACTTACTCACCAACTTCTTCTGGACTCATTTATAACTCACTGAAAACTCCTCAATCACATTTTATTGAATCTTGACTCAATCTACAGAACAGTCTTACAATGGATTTTATTGTTCATCAAATTTAATTCTCGAGTGAAAAACAAACTACCTTCCAGAATTCTTGCAAGATATTTTTATGCATTCTTTGACATACACAAATATATTGTCAAAGGAAGACAACTCTTGTTAATCTTACATTATGAATTTCAATTCAGAAACTGTTACAAACTGTTTAAAATTCAATTTAAACAAGTTTATCTAATAACAATTTCTATCGAAATTTCACACATTATATAAAGCATAACATTCAATTCAGTGAACTCAACCTCACATGACACTGAACGTATTTAAGGGTTTTAAAAAACAATTTAAAATCCACCAACTCAAATCTCTCAATCACTAAAATTCAACCAAAACATATTTATTGTGTATTTCATGTGGCATAAAATAAAATATTAATGTTGTTATCTGAGATTTGTTGTTTCTGTCCTATTTTTGTTTAGCAATGTTGTGGAACGAAGAAGTTTTAATTATGTGTGGAAATAGCTAATTTACCTACGCAACCTTCACCTTCACTTTTCTAACATTTATGACCCCACAAAATAGTTAATTGGCACGTCTCCACCAGAATTTCTTCCTCAAGTTAGCACTCAACTTAAAAATAAAAAAAGCTGAAAGCCTCACAAATTATTGGGTAGTCTAAAAAGTTTTTTTTATTATTCTTATTGATTGACAATAAGAGTATTTAGTTGTGACTGACATCAATTCAGAAAGATTTTGTTTTTCATTGTCACAATTGTCATATCAGTCAGCACTTAAAAAAAAAACGAGCAAAATTGACAGATTTTTTTTTCTTTTTTGATTTTAACATTGAAGATGGAATTAAGTTTATTGAACAACATTTGTCCCATTTGGTTCTACTATCTTCTGCCATTTTTCATCCTCCCAGAACGTTTCACCTCTGGGTGTCTTTCAGGGAAATGAATTTTTTTTTTTTATTAAGATATATTACTCAATGCCTTTTAACTAATGCATGGAATAATGAAAAATGAAAAGACTTCATCAAAGAAAGTTAGAAACAACAAAAATGAAGATAACTGGGTCCTATTAGCCCCCCACCCCAGTGTGTATTGGAACAAAGTCAGAATTGGCGTTAGTCTTTCTAGTTGTTCAATAATCGAGACACGATGAAAAATGACTCACTTAAATATTCTTACAAGCACATAACAAAAGTAGAATAATATAGCAACAATAGCATTATATAAAAATCATATTAAGCACAAAAAAGTCATATAAATAAACAATTTCAACGTTAATGATACAGAAACCAATGGGTACTTAATTCAAAGTGGAAGCAGGGGGGAGGAATGGTGAAAGTGTAATAGTGCCGATAACTGTCTGAATAGTATATGGAAGAAGTATAAGACTACATTTCAGAATAGAAACTAACAAAGATAAAGACAATATTGTAGTTACCAGTGTAACAGGGTGGTGACCCTGGTCAATATCGTTGACTTGAGGTATTGAGAGAATTAAAAAATATGAAGTAAAAGAGTAAAAATACTAAGTGAATAAAAGTATGGAAGATTAGTTGACCAGATTGGAACCTGATGGAAGGTGGTTTGGTTTAGAAATATTAAGCAGAAGCTACAAAATGCTTATGAAGAAGGTCAGTCAGTTAAACGCCATATATGTTACACATTTGGGTGATCATGTCTCTTTCGATTCATAACTGACTAGGCAGATTTTCTCGCAGTAGGTTGCCATTCAAGGCTAGATATCCCAGTCTGTCCTACTACTGAGGCTAGGGCGAGTAGAGATGAATTCATGCCTTTCCCAAAGGTATTTGCACACACAGTAATTGTAATGAACCTGACTGGAATTTGAACTTGGCTCTCTAATTTCTCATCCAAGCCATTATTCATGATACCACACCATATGTTGGAAAGTTATCGGTAGGATTTGAGCCCAACATAAGCTTAGTTAGATGTGGTGACAAGATTAATGTGTTTGCCAAAATCCTGAATAATTCTCCCAAGTCTGGGAATTGTTTATTTAACATGTTCTTCTCTATAGTTACATTGATTCTTATCAAAATGTTTAAACTCAGAATCTATGTGGAGGTCCTTTTACAAGGGCTATGGTCTTTCTTAACAAAGAGGGTCTTTATGTAACAATAACATCAATCAATATCATTTTCCTGAACAAATGGCTATATAAGTGATAGCTGCAGCCACTTGTCCAGTTTGCATCACAGAGTTTTTTGATGCTAAACTCTGTCTGTCTGTCTTCTCTCACAAGCTGCAGGAATCTCTGACACACAGAGATAAGCTTCAACCCTTGTTGATAACCTTCTAAATTCCTCAGTAATATTAGTAGAAATCAACTAGATTGTAAGCTTTAGCAGACTTTATTAATTAAAAGCTGTTGATAGATTTTAATACGACTAATTTTCTATCTGTAATTTTTCTGTCTTTTGAGAAAGATTGCCAGAACAAGAAAACCATATTACATTAGAGTGAATAAGAATTCTTTGAAAATCTCATTCTGGCAGGTACGCAATTTTAAACCAAACTAGACAATTACATACAGTAACCGGTGACAATTATAAAATAGTAAACTGAAGAAAACACTTATGCCCACATTGTTACAATTTTTAGATACATCTCTATTAACTAGTAAGCCAACCAAAATGAGATGACTTATTTTATAGTTTACTAAGAGAAGGTTAGCCAATCAGAAGACTTAAATATTCAATCCGATGTGTATAAAGGCGGCCATTTTGTTTTCTCAGAATATCCACTGCTAACCTGTCAGATGAAAGACCTGAAGAACTACGCTTTCCTACTCTCTCCGAATATTCACTGCTAACCTCTGATATGGAAGATTTTAAGAATTATTGAACAGCTGCTACCGGATATGGGTGTTGTTTCATTGAACAAATTACTTACGTTGGATTTCTACATTCAGACTACGGTGAACATGTCCAACACACATCATGTTATATCTTACTTGATAACATCTTGCTGTGTTATTTTTGGTGATAGTGACTACAAGAGATGTACGTTCAGCATTGTGACCAAATGAAAATGTACATCCTATGCTTAATGAAAATACTTCAGCTTACAATTAAAAAAAAAAACAGTTGAAGACGACAGTCTGAACAATATATAGATATTTCTGTCAGAATTTCTGGGATGAGAAGTTACCATTATTTACATTCAAACTATTGTCATTATCTTTATCACCAACAACAAAGATGAGAACAATAATCTGAATGTAAATAATATATTTTTGTTGGTTCTAATCCCCATGGGGAATGATTTCAAAATACTTCCCCCTACCCAATTTAAAGGCAGAAGCACACAAATGCATGCTGGGATTTCTTCCTGGCCAATAAAATAGGTCAGTTCTTGGTTTCATATGACTCAGTCCTGGTCTGTCTTGACTCAGTCAGAACACTGCATTCGTTCATCCAAATTTACTGTTGTGTGTCAGCCCCAATTCTTTTTGTCATATTACTGTTAATTTGTCTTGCATATTTTGTTTTCTTACTTTATATTATTTGTTGTCCTGTTCTTTTCTTGTTCTTGTTTATTGCAGACTTTGTCAATTCTGTTTGTTGGACAGTTCTGCCATTTCTTTATACTTAACAATGGCCACTCACACTACAAGTTTCTATTAGAATAGTGGAGCATACTTTTGATATTTTGTCTATCATTAATAAAATTATGAAATATACATGGATGAAAAATTGCAATTTGCAAAAAAAAAACAAAACAAATCAATACTAGTTAAAAGAAAACTACTAATAAATTGTTTTATGATTTTTTTTTAAAAAGATAATCTTCAATATGATGTCCAGCCATGTAAATTTTACATAAAAACTTTCATTTTTTTTTTTTTAATATTTTTGGTCTGTCTTTCACTTGGTTGGTTTTTCATTAATGATCAGACTAAAATGATTAGATACATATTGGAATATTAATTAAGTAAAAATATGAACAGAATACATTAAGTTTTCTTTGTCTTTTATATACGAAAAAAGGAACACAAGAAAAGTCCAACCTACTTAGAAGGACAGTTGTTTCCGCAATGTTTATACTATGAATAGCAGAGTTATCAGTCATTGCTCGGGAACTAATTTTGTCTAAATAAAGATATTTTATTTGTATAGATTATTAAAATGACGAAGGGAAGTAAGCACTCATAAACTTAAGTTATTAAGTTTATTTACCTCCCTTCCCCTTATAGGGCATGACACGAAATTGAGATCTTGGTCCCACCCTTTCACTGTCAAAATGGTTAAATGTCACCATCACTTCTCTTGCACTTCCCATCTGTAGTACTCCCATTTTCTTACTTGCTTCCCTGATAGCTATAATCTTCAAATATTCAAGTGTAATGTCAATCGGCATCTTCTGATGCCTTGATCGTGTTCCCTGTTCTTCTTTTTATCCTTTCCTCAAACACACCTCTTTACTCTTGCTCTCACTCTCTGTAATCCCTTGCGTGCTAGTGGCACTCCTGTCTTGCTTGGGGTGAAATGCTTAAAAAAATAAAAAATAAATAGAGAATGGTATTTTTTTAATCATTTCGCCTCAAGCAAGACAATAAAGCCACTAAGACACAGGAAGTTACTGAGTTTTAGAGAATGTGAGAAAAACTACTATTAAGGAGAAAGAACACTAAAAGAGTAAGAATTAAGAAGACAGAAGATAACAATTGACATTGCATCTAAAGTTTTGAAGATCAACTAGGAAGCAAGAAGCTGGAATAGAGTTCCACAAGCGAAAAGTGCAATAGAATAAACTATTAGAAATTACAGCTACATCATTTCAACTGTATATTGATGAGACCTAGCTGCCAATCTAGTATTGTGCCTAAATTCATAAAGTCTAGGTAGCATAGAGGAAAGTAATCAGAACAATTAACCATGAAAACATTTATAGGAAAGACACAGGGAAGATACATTATGGTGGTGGGAAAGAGACTGAAGCCAAGATGCTAGGTCAGGGTCAATAACATTGCAGATTCTTGTTTGAATTTTATCAAAAGTTTCTAAATATATAGCAGGAGCACCAAAGCAGAATACCTGCATTTATGCAAAAAAGATCTAGAAAAGTGGCCATTCAAGACAATTTTCATTTTGCAATTTGATAAGAAAAACTGAATCCGTTCAAAAATTCACCCAGAAATACCATAACCTTTCAACGTGCAAAGAGAGACCCGTATACTAAACCTTCTCAAATGCCTTTGAGATACTAAAAGCAACAACCTGAGCTTTGTCCTTTTTATCTAAAGCTTGATAGACTCTTTCAGCAAGAATCATTAACACATCAGCAGTTGATCTAGAGAAGAGAAAGACATATTGCTTATTTGAAAGAAGACCCTGTGATATGAGATGCTTAACCAATTCAGAGTTAATTAGAGCCTCTAGTACTTTGGTAGAAGGCTAATAGACCTACAGAAGGATCAGATAGTTTGCCTGAGTTCTTAAATACTGGAACTACAGAAGAGGATTACTAACAAGCAGGAAAGCAAAAGCAGCAAGTAGAGTTTAGAGAGAACAGGAGTCAGTTCAGGAGCACATTTCTTAAGGACTATTACTATTAGGTTGGTGCAAAAATAATGTCGTTTTTTGACATTCAACTTCATGTGAGAAAACAACATTATTTTTGCACCAACCTAATATCAAGTCCACATGCTTTGCAAGGATCTAGTAATCACATGAACCAAACTTATTAGTGGTTATACAGTACCTCATTCTATCAGCAAACAAAAACTCTGAGGACATGTTCAGAAGTATTTTGAACAGTCACAAAAAGGCTTCTGTTGTGACTAGAATTATCATGCTGGTGCACCTGGAAAAAGGGATCCGTATGGGCTATAGCTGCTGAACAGGCTGGTGTGAACCAAGAAGATTGTGGTTTCACCTGATATTTGCGAGCAGGTACAAAAGCACCAATGCTGGCTTTAACCCAAGGAGAAACCTCAGTGGCACAATTCTCAATAGGAAAGTTAACAATATCAATCCAAGGGGTGTCTCAAATAAAGTCATGAAATGAATCCCAATCATTATACTGGTAACAGAGAGAAGTCTTCTGAATAGTAGGTTCCTTTCTAATAAATGATCCAAAAGAAATATCAACAGATACTACAGTGTGATCTGAATTGCTAAGAGGACAGTGTTTATTATTATGTAGTGATAATTTTTAGCAAATTGCTTTTCTTTTCTCAAAATAATATTGGAGTGATTTTTTTTTGTTTTTTTTTCACTACTTTGAATATTTTCAACTTGATATAAATTTTTTAAGAGGACAGTTGATTTGTTAAATTTGCCATGAATTAAAAAAAAAATGATATTAATGAAAACTTGTGAATTTTGATGAGCAAGAAAAATTTGAAAGAAAGAAAACATTGATTGGCAAAGCCATACAAAGATTTTCAGAGAGTTCCAAATGCAACAGATTCAGACGGTTTCAATATTTGACAGAGAAATGTATTAGGTCATCCCATAAGTTCTGTTCGAATTTTAACTTTTTGTTAAAATTAACAAAATTTAAAGAGTATTTTATAATGTCTAATGGAGCTGAACATTATTTTTATGTTTAGATGCATTTAAACTGATCAAATTTTATTTCAGAGAACAATAAAGTTAAATTTTGTTTGATTAAAACCCTGCTAACATGGAAGTACCCAAGAATCATTTGAGGCACATGATGCTTTATGAGTTCAAGAAAGGAAACTCAGCAGCTGAAGTGGCTAGAAACATTCACTCAGTTTATGGAGAGGAATGTGTGAATGAAAGAACTTGCAGAAGATGGTTTGCAAAATTCAGAGGTGGAGATTTCACCCTTGAAGATGAAGATCGAACCAGACGTCCAGTTGAGTTTGATGAAAAGCTTGTTGAAGCAGCCCTTGAAGAAAATCCTGCTTTATCAGTTGAGGAATTGGCAGTGGTTCTCAGTTCAAACCATACAACTGTTCATCGTCATCTTCAACAACTTGGAAAATTTCCTAAACTTGGAAAATGGGTGCCCCATGAATTGTCTGAAAACAACCTCAAAACCCGAGTTGACATCTGCTCTTCTCTCCATTCTCGCCAACTTGTTTCCCCTTTTTTGGATAGACTTGTGACGAAAAATGGATCTTTTATCAAAATGTTAAGCGTCGTAGACAGTGGCTTGGTAAAGGGGAAGGACCCCAGCCACAGTCGAGAAGGGAACTTCATGGGCAAAAGGTTCTTCTTTCAATCTGGTGGGATTGTCAAGGAATAATCCACTTTGAATTCTTACCACCTAATGCAACAATTAATGCTCAAATATACTGTCAGCAATTAGAGCGTTTGAACCAAGCTTTGAGGAAAAATTACCTGCTCTAGTGAATCGAAAATAGGTGATGTTTCATCAGGACAATGCGCGACCACACACAGCAAGAATCATGTCACAAAAGATTGGTTGGGAGAAAATTCCTCATCCACCTTATTCTCCCGACCTTGCTCCTTCAGACTACCATTTGTTTCATAGCTTACAGAATTATTTGGAAGAAACAGCTTTTGTAACACAGGAAGAGGTTAAAACTGACATTTGTGAGTTCTTCGAATCAAAGCCAAAAGAATTTTACAGTAATGGAATTAGTAAGCTTGTTAATAGATGGAAGGAAGTCATAGATAATCAGGGAAAATACATTGTTGATTGAATCTGTAATTAAATGTAACATTTGGTCATTTGTTTTCTTTATTCAAAATTCGGACAGAACTTATGGGATGACCTGATAGATGAAACAGGCATAAATAAACCAGTAATTTTTTATGGGTACTATGCTAGTTTCTAAATAAATCAAATATTTCATACCAAACTTACTTTTCTTTTATAGCAGTAAATAATAAATGATTTAATAAATGAAGTAGACTTATAAAAAACTCAAAAACTAAAAAGTTTAAAAGAAGATAAAGAAAAAGTATATATAACTTGAAAAATTCATAAGAATGACTGGCAAGGCTTCATCTAAAAAAATAATCAAAATAATAAAAAAAAATCTTATAAATTAAAGTAGAGAGAAATGAAAATAATTTGTGATATGAAATTATTACAGCTTTTACTGAAGACTCTTAGCATATTTCTTTTTAAAGACCCCCTTTTTCTGTCCATGTGGATTTGTATTAACATTCACCATTAATTTTATTTAAAAAAAAAAATCTTTCTTCTGAAATTAGTGATAAGCTTCTCAAAAGAAATATTTTAATACATTACTGAATTTTTATAGGATAAATGTGAAAGTTTTGCCTTGATGGTAAAAACTTTAATGCTCTGATCAAACATTAACAAATTGGGTAAAATTCTGCTCTGAATAAATTTATTTTAAAATATATTTATTTATTTTAAGGATTTCTGTTATCGTCATTAGTATCTGTAGAATATATATATATATACGAGGGTCATTTATTAAATAAGTTGAATTTTTCGGTATAAGGACTTCTAATACAGATAGAAGCTTACTTTTAAAAAATTATTTTTTTTGTTTTACTTCTTTTTCACATGGATTTAATTTCTTTTGCAGATTAAAAAAAAACTTTGAGAGTTTTGGCGTTTAACAAAGATGGCCGACCAAGAAGCATGCTCCAGGATTGAACAGAGGTCAGTTATCAAGTTTTTGGTTGCTGAAGGGTGCAAACCAGTTGAAATCCATAGGAGAATGTCAACTGTGTATGGTGCCACATGTTTCAGCAAAAAAAATGTCTACAAGTGGGCTAAATTGTTTAAAGAAGGACGGAGCAGTGTTGAGGATGAAGACATGTCTGGGAGGCCTACAGAAGTGAGGTCTCCTGAGGTGATCGAATCAGTCAATGACCTCATTCAGTCTAACAGAAGGGTGACAGTGGATGACATTGCAAGGACTTTGAAAGACAAAGAACAAACGTAGGGGTCATCAGTCAGAAGGAGTCATCTTGCATCATGACAACGCAAGGCCTCACACAGCAGCCCAAACGGTGCAGACCATCAACGAGCTGGGCTGGAAACTGCTCCCTCATCGCCCTTATAGCACAGACTTTGCCCCTTCAGACTTTCACCTGTTTGGTCCCTTGAAAGCGTTCACGAGAGGCACGAAGTTTAAAAGTGACGATGAAGTCAAAAGTGTTGTGAGCGACTGGCTGAGACATCAGTCCAAAGATTTTTACGCTGAGGGAATACGGAAGCTTCTGCATAGATGAGAAAAGTGTGTGACAGTGCTGGGAGACTACGTTGAAAAATAATAAAAAAAGTAAGCTTCTATCTGTATTAGAAGTCCTTATACCGAAAAATTAACCTTATTTATTGAATGACCCTCGTATATATTTTAGCATTACAAACTAATCTTTAAATTGGCATTTATTTTTTGAAAGTAAGATATATACACATGCAAATCTAAATCATAAATGATATCAAATGATTAGAATTCAAATAAAATATTCAGTAGCACTGTATTTATTTCAGTACACTGTTAACATCCGTCGCATGATCGGCAAGAAGTGTTAGAAACCTAAAACTTTCACTTAGTTATAGATTTCCAAAACTGTATCTCATAACCAATTATACTGATGAGACTACATTTGGCATCTCTTGAAGAAGAACGCAATTTACTTCTTATATAAAATACTTGTAGTACTTAATTTTCTATGGTTTTTTAAATATATCAATCTAATTGCACTGACATCACAGTGCTTTTCTGTATGTTATATGATATTAACATGAAAGGTAAAAAAATTGTGAGCTTATAAGCATATATATACTATATGAACTAAGCAAAATAATCAACAAAAATGATATAGACCTCTACAGGGGCGATGGCTTCATAATCCTAAAAAAACTGTAACAAACAAAAAAAAACAGACAAAATCAGAAAAATAATCACAAAATCTTTCAAAAATATAGGATCTGACATAGTCATAAAACAAACCTAAAAGAAGTGGATTTCCTAGCTGTCCCACTCAGCCTAAGAAAAGGTATACATCAGCCATATAGAAAACCAAACGACAGACCACTTTACATGAAGTTTTAATGAGGCAGACCCCACAATCAATTAACTGTAGGTTATCTGACAATTTTCTAATGAAACCATCTTCAATAAAGTGAAAAAGATGATGAAACAAAGTGTTAAATGATTGTGGATTTTTGACAATAATCACATTCACACTAAACAGTACAAAAAAGCCAACAGAAAAAAAAACAGACACAGTTTAACCCACTATTCAACTAAAAACATAAAAACTCATCCACAAGCACTTCATTCCAAAGACACTCCACAATATATTCAACAGAAATACAGAAAAAAATCAGCTATAGTTGCACCAAAAACATGATACAAAAAAGCACAAGAAAATAGCCAATAAAACCTCTGCGCAAACTAAATCCACCTGTAACTGCAGAACAAAGCATGAGTATTCCTTAAATGGCAATTGTTTGCAAATCAATATACCAAGTCATTGTAAGAACAGCAGATAATGAAGAAAAATTTATATAGGAGTAAATACATGATCAGCACAACCCTTTCTAAACATATATGGGGTCTTAAAAACAAAAAACAAATTACAGCCAAAATATTATGGAAAATAAGGAAAACAGCATCAGCCTACAACAATAAATCCCAAAACTATAAACTTTGTCGGGAGGAGAAAATAGCCATACTCACCTACCCAGACCAACACAAATTACTAAATAAACGATCAGATCTGAAAATGCAGACACAAAACTACATTTTTACTACGTTACTTAAAAACTGAAAAAACTAAAAATGAGTCCCATGTAAAACATCAAGACAAATGCAGATATATACACTATATACAACATAAATAATATACTCTTATTAGAAAACGAAGACAAAGTTGAAAAGAGTTTTCAGTCATGTATCTGCCACTGTTACAGTTGCCATCATCTTACTGGTGTAAGAGACAGATTCTTGTGAGGGTAAAAATGAAGAATCATGATCAAAGGATTGGTGATTGTTGAACTGAGGTCATCAATGTCCCCTAGATTTGAAATTTAGCCCAGTTTAAAAAAAACACTATTCAATATTAAACATTGACAAAGTTTTCAGGACCAACTCAACATCTTTGTGTGCTTCCAAATGTTAACGAAATAAAAAAATATAAATATAAGAATGTCTTTGTCATCACTTAAATATAATATAAAAAGCATAAGTAGATATTTGCTCACCCTATATAAATTTGGTTGAAGGTCAGCAAAAGTTTTGTTAAGGATTTTTTGTTTATTTTTTTTTTCTATATTTCAAACCCTTTTCTTGGTTTTTGGTGAAAATTTACATCTAAATTGTCCAATGTCTTCTGGGTCATTTTGGCTTTCATAAGTCATTATCAAAGAATGTTTTTTTTGTGTTACCTCAGTTTAGTCTTTTTTTCAAATATTGCATCTTCATGTGTTAGTTTGTGCAGTCATGTTGATTTTTAATTTTTTTTCTTTTTAAACACCCAAACGCACCCAAGGATCATTCCAAAATTAAAGTTTTATTATGTTGGCCTACAATTTCCAAAGTGGATGTTGATATCTGAGATCCAGGTTCTTGTTCGTCCCCTGGCAAAAATGCCTTGCAAATGGTGGTGACTGTGTAAGAATAAATGTTTTGTCGCTGAAAACTTTACCTAGACTTTATGAATTTAAGTGTAGTACTAGATTGGCAGCTAGGTCTCATCATTTTACAGTTGAAATGGCTAGATGGAACTGTAAATTCTATGCTAACAGTTTTGACTATTGCACTTTTCGCTTGTGTTACTCTCTTCCAGTTTCTTGTTTTCCTGTCAACTTTGATTATTTAAAAATTTAAATCCAATATCAATTATTATCTTCTGTCTTCTTAATGAAAGAAATTAACTCTCTTTTGACAGGAAGAATTTATTGATGGACACTTGAGGGTCACATGACAGCCTATTGGTTATAATAGTCAGTTGCTGCTTGGCTTTCCACAAGTCTGGTGCATTCTAGAAAGGGACCCCAAAAATACCTACCACAGTACTCTATTGTGTCCTGCTTGGGGACATTACTAGTCTTTCTTTTTACTCATCCCCTTCACATACAGTTTGTTTTCTCATATGTGGTTACATTTCTGACTTATAAAGAGTTTGTAATCAACTCACGGCCATGATTGGTTACAACTGACAGGTCATAAATCATTCTGGTCATAAGTTGGCCTGTAATTAATTTTGAAATCTTTTTATCTTTTTTTTTAGACAGTATTGTATTTTTCATAATTTTTACGGTTTCTTTAAATTTGATATCATTTTTATCATCTCTCTAGACACAATTTTGTTTCTTATTTTTATGTTTGTCAGGTTTAAGTCAAACATTGTCTACTATGGTACAATTGCTTTAGTATTTGCTAAGCATACTAAATACAGAATACAGGTGCAAAAAGTAGAAAATATTACAGTTGCAAAACATACCAAAATACATACAATATGAAACATCTTAAAAGCCACTGGTGCTTTGTTATGGGTTGATGTTGTTCACTGGGACAGGGCTTTAGGGTTGCCAGTGGAGTTGTTTTTTCTGCAAACATGGTGAGCTTTGTTTCTTTTCTTCCCTATAAATCTCATGATATGGATGAAATACATTGTGTGCGATCTAGTTAATTCTTGCAAATCATTCAATGTTTGGGTTTATTCCTTCAAAATAGGCAAGATTATCCAGTAGCGATAATCCTTTTGATAATCCCCGTAGTGGTAAATATCCTTTCTCTCTCCTCCTCTTCCTCTCATTTTTCTTCCTCCTCTTCCCGCCACTCTTTCTTCTTCCAATGTGATTGGCCTTTCATATGTAAGTTCGGCAGATTCTTGATCTAAAAATAAGGTCAGGATCATTGTCAAATCCATCAACATTATAGCGCTTAACACACATTATTCCAGATGACATTCATGCCTTTCACAATCACAGCCTCCCAGGCCATAGGGAAATTCTTGACACACGTATAAATGTTGAACAAAAACATTCTTGTACACCAAGCTGAGAAACACATTGGCAGTCAGACGGCAGGGGGCGGGATTTCAGTAGATGGACTGACGTACCAATTCACAGTCACGGTTGTAAAGTCGAACAGTTGTAAGTCATGTAGGTCATACTAAGCAGTGGTGGTATCCTACCGATTCTTGCAAATCAATTCTTAAAATTATAAAAGCTTAGCAAAGCGGTTGTTGGATTATCCGAAAATAATCTGATGTATAAAAGCTAAAAATATAATTAATACCATTGCCGTAAGTTCTGAGGAGGCTGAAAAAGTATTTTCTGTGATGAACAGAATTTATTAAGAAATCGTCTTGAAGTTAAAAATGTCATTCTAGTCATTTGATAAATCTTCCGTTGGATGTTTGGAACTGCAGCAATTCTGTTCAATTGTGGCTAAGAAACCATGACAGAGCCGATGATGCTAGAGCCAAAAAGAGAACAGAATTTCAATCTGGAAATATCTTAATAAGTAAATGTTTTCTATTAAATTATCAAAATGGTTCAATTCTTTTTGATACTATAAAGTGATTTCTTTCCATTCTCAGACTGAAAAGAATATAAGCAGAATAGGCTCCTAATGATTACCTGCTTTTATAGAACCGGTTCCTGGAAATTTGGGATGCCATTATTGGTCATAAGTCGACAATGAACTGCATAAGTATTTCATGTTTAGTATTTCTTATCTAAGTGTACTCGGCTTTTGTACATAAAATGTTTTCATATGTAACTCATTTTTGGAGTTCATCTCTTTGTATTATTCTAGTGCTCCCTTCTGTCTCATTAAAGTGTTAGTTTATTACAGATATACTTATGCCTATAGTGGAGAATGGAGAGTAGAAAAAACCAGGACGTTTCCTCTCTTTTTCCAAGCACTATATTACAAGTAAGAACTGGAAAACTTTTAATCATCTACAGTAGAAGCTGCAATAAAAGTTTAGATAATTTCTAACTGATAACACACACATATATATTTTAGTTGCAATACTTTATAACACAAAGAAAAATTTATATTGAGTTATATTTCAGAAAAGTGTCTGAAAAATATTGTATCCATTTTTGATGAATTTCTAAAGAAACTATTTTCATGATTGTTTCTTTTTTAAAGACTACACTATTTCAAAAGAAATTTATGCAGTTGCTGGGAATTTAAGGAAAAATGCTTAAACTCATATTGTAATAATATAACTGTGTATAAAAATGTAAAGATGTAATTATTATTATTATTTTTTAAACACTGGATTTTTACAATAGCGAGAAAGAGAAAGAAAATAGGTCATACCTCATTGAGTATATGCTCACATAGGGCTTGTCAGAGAGTTTTTCATGGATCAGGACTTGTAAAATGAGGAGCTCTCTAATGGCAGTGATCAGTGGTGATAAATGTCTGGAAAAAAGAAAAGGTCAATTTATTTGGTAAATAAAGAATTAATTCCAGGAAAGTTAAATTTTAATTTTTAAAAATGGGGTTTGGTGGCGGTTGAGAAATCAAACCGATTTCAAATCATCTGTGATCATGAAAAACATCAACTCAGATTTTCAAATTAATTTTTCATGAATAAACCAAAACAGAAAGAAAATGTTTTTGTTTTTTTTTTTTAAATCGGTATCACCCCATGTAAAGCAGTAAAGCCACTAAGACACAAAGGGTTACTGTGTGTGGAAGAATTAGAAACAGAAACATTAATTATGAGTAGGAAGAGGAAAGAGTAATCAGGGAAGACAGTAGATAGTGATTGACATTTCCTTTAAATGTTTACAGATTAAAGTTGTCTGGAAAGCATGGTGCTGGAAGGGAATTCCATAAGTGAGAAGTGCGAGAAAAGAAACTGTTAGCATAGAATTTGCAGTGACATCCATCCAGCTCAACTGTAAATTGATGCCAGTCTAGTACTGTGCTTAAATTCAAATAAGTCTAGATACTATAGTGAAGAGCATACAAAAACAATTATCATGAAAATACTTATAGAAAAAGCACAGAGAAGCAACTTTACAATGGTGTGAATGTGATTGAATCCAAGTCACCAGGTCAGGACCAATGATATTGCTGTTTCTTCTTTATATCTTATCATGGAGCTCAAGGTAAATAGCAAAGCACTGGAACATACAGTGCTGAGCAAAAGTAAGTGAACCCCTGAGATAATATTTTAAAATAATTGTCTTTTTTTACAGATGATCAACACATCTTAATTAAACTATATATTCATGAAGAAAAACCTTTATTAAATGAATTACATGAATGAATTATTAAATGAATTAAAAATTAAGATGTGGAAAAGTAAGTAAACCCTTAGATAGGGGAACAAATTTTCCGCAATCACGGAATCATTAACCTTAAACGGAATCTGGATTTTTAATTTAATTTTCAATAATAAATAACAAATTAATTATTTGATTTTTTTAATTCTTTCAAAGCTTAATAACAGTCTCTCTGATTTTGTTAAGCATTTTAATAAATATAACAATAGCATAACAGTTATTTCCTTAAAATTTGTTTTTACAAATATTTGTAGTTATTTTTCCTTTTAAGACCCGAAAAATAATTAAGAACAAAAATGTTGACATAAAAAAAAGAAGACTGGTTTGCAGATTTTCTGAGAATATGTTGGCTTGTCTATTTTTAAATATTTTAAAACTTTTCTTTTCTGTTTTATTGTCTAGACATTTTAATTTTTTTTTATTTTTACATATCATTTTTTTTGGGACTTGGATTTTAACATTTAAAAAAAGATTTGTAGATATTTGCTATTTCTTTATATGTAATAAAACTTTGAATCATGTCTTAGTTTTCAGTTTTCATAACAATATAGCAGATTGTATTGTGATTTTCTTATAAAATACTATAAAATGAAAAAAATGAAATTTCCCAAAAGTAAAAACAGAAAAAAATAGAATTTACCAAAAGTGGAAACAGAATCAAGGAAAATTTGAAACGTAAAATCAGGGCCCCTGCTTCCATTTAATATGTAGCGACTGGTTCTTTTGAGGTTACAGTGTCAACCAATCTTTTTCTATAATTTTTAAGAAGTTTCTGGCAGTAGTATTTTTGACCATTCTTCTTGGCAAAACTCCCACAGTTACTCGATATTACCTGGGTTCCTTGAATGCACTACCTTCTTACACTTGAATCACAGATTTTCAATTGGGTTTGGATCAGAACTTTGACTCGGCTGTTCCAAGATTTGAAATTTTCTTTTATGAAGCCATTTTTTGTGTGGATTTGCTTTGATATTTCAGATTATTGATCTCTTGGAAGTTCTAGCCCTGACTTAAACCCAACTTTTGACCCAAGGACAAGACACTTTCGTTTAAGATTGCTTGGTATCATGCAGAGTTCATTGTGCTCTCAATGCATACTATTTTGCCTGTACCAGCTGCAACAAAGCACCCACAAACCATAATGCTGTTACTGCCATGTTTAATGGTTGGTATAAAATTCTTCTCTTCAAAAGCTGTATTAGGAACTCACAAAACATACCACTTATTGTTACTCCTAAAAAAATTTAGTTTGGTCTTTTAATTGGTCTTATTTGGTCTATATGTTATTAATATGAGTTTTGTCATAGTTGAGGTGAGCATACTTGTGCTATTTCGTAAGCAGGGGCTTTTTCTAGGCATTCTGCCATGAAGATTGTCACTGTTCAGATTTTGTATGCACACTGATACCGACATTGACCAGTGAGCATTGAAGAACCTCAAAGGTCACAGCAGGAACTGCTTGGGCTTGCCGAACGAGATGTTTACTTGCTATTGCTGTTATTTTTTGCAGATTGCAACTTCTTGATTGTGGTACCATCACACCAAAGGACTTACATTTATAAATAATTTGTTGCATGTTGGAGAAGTGCACTCCAAACTATTTTGATAGCTTTTTGTAGCCTTCTCCATCCTAATAGGTTTCAACAATGTGATTTTTTAAAGCTTTATGAAGCTTTTGATCTTTGCAGATATATTTTAAAAAATTTAGTCTTGGTTTGGTTTGGTTTGTGGCATATTAACCTCAATGGGTTATTTAATGCTGACAAGATTTTTATTGCGGGTAATAGATATATATATATATATATATATATATATATATTAAAAATGTATTGCTGGTAATATTTTTTTTCCTACAAAAATGTATTACTGCTAATATTTTTTTTCCTACAAAAATGTATTACTGCTAATATTTTTTTTCCTACAAAAATGTATTACTGCTAATATTTTTTTCCTTCAAAAATGTATTACTGCTAATATTTTTTTCCTTCAAAAATGTATTACTGCTAATATTTTTTTTCCTTCAAAAATGTATTACTGCTAATATTTTTTTTCCTTCAAAAATGTATTACTGCTAATATTTTTTTCCTTCAAAAATGTATTAGTGCTAATATTTTTTTTCCTTCAAAAATGTATTAGTGCTAATATTTTTTTTCCTTCAAAAATGTATTACTGCTAATATTTTTTTTCCTTCAAAAATGTATTACTGCTAATATTTTTTCCTTCAAAAATGTATTACTGCTAATATTTTTTTTCCTACAAAAATGTATTACTGCTAATATTTTTTCCTTCAAAAATGTATTACTGCTAATATTTTTTCTTTCAAAAATATATTACTGCTAATATTTTTTCTTTCAAAAATATATTACTGCTAATATTTTTTTCCTTCCAAAATGTATTACTGCTAATATTTCAACTTTCAAAAATATATTACTGCTAATATTTTTTTCCTTCAAAAATGTATTACTGCTAATATTTTTTTTCTTTCAAACATGTATTACTGCTAATATTTTTTCCTTCAAAAATGTATTACTGCTAATATTTTTTCTTTCAAAAATATATTACTGCTAATATTTTTTTTTCCTTCAAAAATGTATTACTGCTAATATCTTTTTCCTTCAAAAATGTATTACTGCTAATATCTTTTTCCTTCAAAAATGTATTACTGCTAATATTTTTTTCCTTCAAAAATGTATTACTGCTAATATTTTTTCTTTCAAAAATATATTACTGCTAATATTTTTTTCCCTACAAAAATGTATTACTGCTAATATTTTTTTTCCTACAAAAATGTATTACTGCTAATATTTTTTTCCTTCAAAAATGTATTACTGCTAATATTTTTTTCCTTCAAAAATGTATTACTGCTAATATTTTTTTTCCTTCAAAAATGTATTACTGCTAATATTTTTTTTCCTTCAAAAATGTATTACTGCTAATATTTTTTTCCTTCAAAAATGTATTAGTGCTAATATTTTTTTTCCTTCAAAAATGTATTACTGCTAATATTTTTTCCTTCAAAAATGTATTACTGCTAATATTTTTTTTCCTACAAAAATGTATTACTGCTAATATTTTTTCCTTCAAAAATGTATTACTGCTAATATTTTTTCTTTCAAAAATATATTACTGCTAATATTTTTTCTTTCAAAAATATATTACTGCTAATATTTTTTCTTTCAAAAATATATTACTGCTAATATTTTTTTCCTTCAAAAATGTATTACTGCTAATATTTCAACTTTCAAAAATATATTACTGCTAATATTTTTTTCCTTCAAAAATGTATTACTGCTAATATTTTTTTTCTTTCAAACATGTATTACTGCTAATATTTTTTCCTTCAAAAATGTATTACTGCTAATATTTTTTTCCTTCAAAAATGTATTACTGCTAATATTTTTTTTCCTTCAAAAATGTATTACTGCTAATATTTTTTTCCTTCAAAAATGTATTACTGCTAATATTTTTTTCCTTCAAAAATGTATTACTGCTAATATTTTTTTCCTTCAAAAATGTATTACTGCTAATATTTTTTCATTCAAAAATGTATTACTGCTAATATTTTTTCCTACAAAAATGTATTACTGCTAATATTTTTTTCCTACAAAAATGTATTACTGCTAATATTTTTTCCTTCAAAAATGTATTACTGCTAATATTTTTTCTTTCAAAAATGTATTACTGCTAATATTTTTTCTTTCAAAAATATATTACTGCTTATATTTTTTTTCCTTCAAAAATGTATTACTGCTAATATTTCAACTTTCAAAAATATATTACTGCTAATATTTTTTTTCCTTCAAAAATGTATTACAGCTAATATTTTTTCTTTCAAAAATATATTACTGCTAATATTTTTTCTTTCAAAAATATATTACTGCTAATATTTTTTCTTTCAAAAATATATTACTGCTAATATTTTTTTTCCTTCAAAAATGTATTACTGCTAATATTTTTTCTTTCAAAAATATATTACTGCTAATATTTTTTTTCCTACAAAAATGTATTACTGCTAATATTTTTTTTCCTTCAAAAATGTATTACTGCTATTTTTTCTTTCAAAAATATATTACTGCTAATATTTTTTTTCCTTCAAAAATGTATTACTGCTAATATTTTTTTCCTTCAAAAATGTATTACTGCTAATATTTTTTCTTTCAAAAATGTATTACTGCTAATATTTTTTTTCCTACAAAAATGTATTACTGCTAATATTTTTTTTCCTACAAAAATGTATTACTGCTAATATTTTTTTTCCTACAAAAATGTATTACTGCTAATATTTTTTTTCCTACAAAAATGTATTACTGCTAATATTTTTTTTCCTACAAAAATGTATTACTGCTAATATTTTTTTTCCTACAAAAATGTATTACTGCTAATATTTTTTTTCCTACAAAAATGTATTACTGCTAATATTTTTTCCTTCAAAAATGTATTACTGCTAATATTTTTTCTTTCAAAAATGTATTACTGCTAATATTTTTTCTTTCAAAAATATATTACTGCTAATATTTTTTTTCCTTCAAAAATGTATTACTGCTAATATTTTTTCTTTCAAAAATATATTACTGCTAATATTTTTTTTCCTTCAAAAATGTATTACTGCTAATATTTTTTCTTTCAAAAATATATTACTGCTAATATTTTTTTTCCTTCAAAAATGTATTACTGCTAATATTTTTTTTCCTTCAAAAATGTATTACTGCTAATATTTTTTCTTTCAAAAATGTATTACTGCTAATATTCTTTTTCCTTCAAAAATGTATTACTGCTAATATTCTTTTTCCTTCAAAAATGTATTACTGCTAATATTTTTTTTCCTTCAAAAATGTATTACTGCTAATATTTTTTTTCCTTCAAAAATGTATTACTGCTACTATTTTTTCTTTCAAAAATATATTACTGCTAATATTTTTTTTCCTTCAAAAATGTATTACTGCTAATATTTTTTTTCCTTCAAAAATGTATTACTGCTAATATTTTTTTTCCTTCAAAAATGTATTACTGCTAATATTTTTTTTCCTTCAAAAATGTATTACTGCTAATATTTTTTTTCCTTCAAAAATGTATTACTGCTAATATTTTTTTTCCTTCAAAAATGTATTACTGCTAATATTTTTTTCCTTCAAAAATGTATTACTGCTAATATTTTTTTCCTTCAAAAATGTATTACTGCTAATATTTTTTTCTTTCAAAAATATATTACTGCTAATATTTTTTTTTCCTTAAAAATGTATTACTGCTAATATTTTTTCCAGAAATGTACTGCTGGTAATAATTTTTCATTCAAAAATTATTGCTGGTAATTTTTGTTAGAAAAACACATTGCTGGTACCAAAACCCACTTCTACACCTTCACAGTGTTCCGACCCCAGTTTGGGTGCTAACCACTTACCCATAGCTGGGACCCCATGAACCTGGGTTAAGGTGGGCCTGGGAACACCAGATATTAAGAGGTGGTTCCAAGCTTCTCAAAACCTCCTGATGAGAAGCCTTGTTGCCGGTTAGGGTTAGGGTTCAGGGTTAGAATCAGTGAAAGTAGCTCGTCCAAACAGTTGCACTGAAAATATTTGTAGGAGAGATAGAGAGAGGCCACAGCATGTCTGTGGGAAAGCGAATTTAGATTAGATGCCAGATCAGGACTTATCTTGCATATTCATCTGTGGATTTTGTCAAGGACCTTGAGATGTACAGTGGGAGCAACAGACCATATATGATAGCAATATTCTATGCAAGAACAGATAGTTGATTTATAGATTTGAAGGATGGACTCAAATGAGAAAAACTTTCTGGCAAGACACAGAGAGCCAAATTTACTTGCGGTCGATGAAGCGACTGATTCAATGTTAAATAAATAAATAAAATGAACAGGAAGACAAGAGATTGAAATTGAACGATTAATTACAAAGGTAATACAGGTATTATGAAGATGAGATATATAGTGTTGGATGTGTATTAGGAATGTCACAGTAAAGTTTTTTGGTGACAGGTACTAGGATTTCAGTTAGTTGTAGAGACAGATGATGTAATGTTGGATCTTTAGCTCGATCTATTGCTATCAGGTTATATCTTAAAATGATATTCAATCTATATTTGACTGAGTGAATGCATATGCTAGTATGTTTTTGGTCACCTATTATGTAATTAATTTCACTGCAGTACTGGACGATGGACTTGAGGTGTTGAATTTCTCTTGGGATGTATTGATCTTCTTTATATGCCATGCCCCTTCCTGACATAGGTGATCACAGCTCTCCACGACTTCCTGTCCCTTGTAGTTCTTCTTAATAAACCTTGTCCTTCTGCTATTTTTCCCAGGCCCTGTTCTACCATCCATTTACTCAAGCTCATCAAGTATGTCATATGCTATCTTCCTGTGTCCCTCTTGCTGTCTGTCCTGTGAGTATCAGATTTTCCAAGCCCTCTTTCCTCATTATATGCCCCAGAAACCTCAACAGTCTCTTCCAGATGTTACGTATTAGTTTCCTTTTTGTTTCCATTTTCTCCAAAACTTTGTTGCTACTCACATGTTCAGTCTATGAAGCATCCTTCTGTAGAACCACGTTTCTGTTGCTTCAAGTCTCCTCCTCATCTTTGAGGAGATCATCCAGCACTCACTGTCATATAGGAGGACAGATATCGTACAGAAGTTTAGTATTCTTTTCCTTGTTTCCAGTGAAATTATCCCATTTCTCAGTACTCTGCTTAGCTTTTGGAATGCTTCCTTGGTTATCCCAATATGTCTTTGGACCTCAGCGTCACTTTTCCATCCTCTGTTAAAACTATATAAAATATTTAAATTCTGCACAATTCTGATTTTGGTATCTCCAATTTGCAATTCACACTTTGGGCTCAACCCCTTTTGCTAACAACCCTGCATTCTGTCTTCTTGCAGCTGATGCTTAATCCAACCTTCTTGCTTTTCTTCACTACCTTCTGTAGGAGTTTTTGTAGTTTTCTTTCTGTGTCGGTGACTAATACCATATCATTTGCATACATTTATGTTGTTAATATTGTGGCTGCCAATATGAATCCTTGTAGGACTTCTAGTTCTCTCAGAATTGCCTCGCTGTATAGGTTGAATAAGTCCAGTGAGAAGACACTTCCTTGCCTTTTTTGTATATCTGCTGAACTCATTTTCTATCCGTATGCAAGTGATTTGCTGTCAGTATAGGTTCTTGATTATTCTTATATCTTTCCCAAATATATCAAAGTTGCAGAGTAGAGGTTTGTAGTCAGTCCATATCACAAATGACCTGCCTTCCAAAAAGTGGCAGAAGTGTTTGACAGCAAGGTAAATTGCCAGTTCTTTGCAGAATTTAATTTTGCTGAAAAGAATGAGATTGGGACATTTTATTTTTGTTTTGTGGAAGTATTTGCATCAAAAGTCAAAGGAAATGTACTTTTATTGATAATATTATGCAAGTTTGGTGAAATTAGCTAATGCTTATTTTGCTGTATTAAAGGTATTAAAAGATTTTGGGGCTGAATAACAGTTTGTTTTATACCATTCTTTTGTTTGGTTTTTAGAATATCATTAAGGGTCAAAGTGTGGCAGAACAGTTTAGAATAAAATTATTACTATAGAAACTGATAAGCTTGATACATTCTTGTAGATGCTTGGTGGATGTCAGAAGTGGAAATTCCAGTACAGATTCAATTGTTCATAGCAAGGAACAGATTCTGTCTCCATCTACTTGGTTTCCAAGGAACTGATATCAGTCTATATTGAATGTGCATTTGTCTGCATTTAATTTTAGCCTATAATTTTTTAATTTATGGAAATTTTGATGTTCCCTGTTTTGATTAGGAACCATCCAGCACACATCAATAAACCTGGGCCATATTTCTGGGTCATGGGCCTTCTTAAGAATTCATAAAACTGAAAGGAATGATAATGATGATTTTATAAATGATTTGTGACTCATATCTGATAGTAGGCTTTCACTAAATTCATTTGGCAAACGATGATAGTTCCTTAGATGTCTAATGTGAAATTATGCAAATGGGGCACAGGGTAATGATCAGGTGTTGTGGATGAAGTCAGTCTCCTGTAATCCACACACACTTGAAAAGTGTTGGTATCTAAATTAGGGACAAGATGGAGTGATGAGGTATAAGAATTGTTTGATACACTAATAATTCCAGCATGTCTGCTGAAATTCATCTGTGGTGATTTTGCACGTCGTAGGATTTAATTGACAAGGAGAAGCAGGAACTAGGTGTCTGGTAGTCTTGATGTGGTATTTCATACAATATTTAACCTAATCCATGTGTTTGAATGGAGAGTAATGTATGGGCATTTATCCAAAATGGCTATGACATGTGATAGAACTAATGTCTGTTGAATTAGAGCAAATTCTAATTCCTATTACTTGAATATGTTATCAGAGAGAAAATGTGCCTGGAGGTGAGACAACCCTTATTACAGTTCCAATGTGGACCAGGAATTTGAAACAACTGTTTTTATCATACAAGTGAAAGAGATGACAAATGTTTGGCATGAAGGAATAAGTTTTTGATATATTTTCTATTTTGTTCATAACTGATGTGATAACATATATCTCATTTAAAGATAGTGTCTCCTTATTGCAACTGGAGCTTCTACACTTTAACTGGAAGGTAGTGTTCTTGTGTCAGCTTTTGTATCTGCTTCTGTAAAAGTCCGTAATGGTTCTTTTCAGTCAACTTGTAGTGTTTTCTGAAAACAATGTCAATCTTGTGATAAAAATAATCATGATCTGTTGACTGAGTTTTTCAATATTATATGTCATTGTTGCCAAAATTTGTGTAACAGTTGATGGCAGTTTACCTAGAAGTGAAGAACAGCCTCTGACAGAGTTGTGTCCTAGGCATTTTATGTATCTAAGTAGCTCTGAGGGTCTCCTGTTTTTTTTAAAATTCTATATAGTTGTTATGATGTTGGTTTGGGGTTTGTAGAGACAAACGACAAATAACACGTAACAATAAAAAGGGTTTTATTGGTTGGTAAAAGGTACAGAAATCGCCTGAGTAGTCTCTAACTAGCTCAGCCAAGAACTTTCTCTCCTCTGTCTCCCGACGTGCCACTATATAAAGTCTTTGCTAGCAGACAAGTTCATCTTCAAGAGGGGTGGTAGGTTTCCGACACAACAATAGTCATAAAGTTCTTACAATAGGGCATTTTCGGGTTTCCCAGTCCTTTTTTCAACTAATGTACCTTGTCTGGATTATTGTCTGGAACATATTGGAAATCATTTACTTCCTTAACTATTTCTGGTAGGAGATTTTCAACCATACAGGAGAATTTAAATTTCTGTGAAGTAATCTGCAAAAAACAGTTCTTGGTGTTAGTAGCATTAAATGTTATTAGATGTATGTCAAGAGTGGCTTCCATTCTTGTTTGTTTGTTTGTGTTTTATGGCATATCAACCTCGTTGGGTTATTTAATGCCAATAATAGATATCCGGGCCTTGATAACTAGATAAATAGCTTGTCATTGATACTTCGATATAAAAATATATATGTCGATATTTACACCTTGACAATCAGATAGCTTGATAATCACACTTCGACATATACATAGATATTCTGATATTCCGTCCTTAGAGGCTCTTGCAAGTACTTTAGCAGAGCTTAATCGTGGCATTGGGTTAAGTTATAAAAAGGAAAACATTTTTTTTTTTTAAATTTTGTTATGGATACCGATTTCTGAAAGGAAACTATATCTTGTTGGTGTCTCTCTCTTCAAATACTCTTCTGAGGCTCTTATGATTATAATATTTTCGTCTTATTCTGGAGATGGTTCCGCACTTCAACATGAAGTGCTCCACTGTGAGTCTGCTTCCGCGGGAGCATTTTGGAGGATCCATTCTCTTCAGGATGTAAGAGTGAGTCAAGTGTGAATGTCCTATGAATAGCCTGGTCATAAGAACTTGTTTTCTTCGGGTATCATCTGAGGCCCTTTTCCATTGTTCTATTCTAGGTTTTATTTGATCGAAGCTCAATTTGATTATTATATATTATTATAGAAACAACGTTTTGGCCAAGTAACCTCTCGCTATCGTCAGGTACCCATATTTTTTTCTGATATGGGATATATCATATATGTTGGTTACTATTTTATTTCTCTGTAAATCTGTTTCTTGCTCATTCCTGGTGAACAAAAACGTAATATTTTGGAGGATCCATTTTCTTCAGGATGTAAGAGTGAGTCAAGTGTGAATGTCCTATATGTAGCCTGATCATAAGAACTTGTTTTCTTCGGGTATCATCTGGGGCCCTTTTCCATTGTTCTATTCTAGGTTTTATTTGATGGAGTTTATTTTTGGTTTGGTTTACCCATATTTTCTGCCATTTATCCTTGATGAGTTAGTTTATTTCAGGTTTTAAATCTGTGTATGGTATTTTTTATGATTATGTCTCTGTTCATTTTTAGTGAGGATTTGGCTGCTGTGTCCACTTTGTCGCCTCCTTTGATTCCAATGTGGCTCACAGAGAATGATGTTCTTTTCTTCCATATAGAATAATTTGTGAAGGATGTTATTAATTTGTGGGTTAACCAGTTTTTTCCCTTTTCCATTCTTGTAATTTTGATGGATGGTTTTGATTGGAATATTCATAAGAATCTTGATGAGGTGTGTCACTTTTGTACATGAACAAATACAGGATATGTACACTATTGAATAATACTTTGCTAGCATCTGTGTTGACTATTTTATTATTTGTCAAAAGGCATTAAAGTGTGTTTTATAACAAGGGGCACTAAACTCACAGTAGTTGTCTGTAGACAAAGTTAAAGTAGAACTGTTTAGTCACAGAGAAAAGAAAAGATCAGGTTAAATAGAAAGCAGGAGGTTCAGATCCAAAAAAATCTAAAGTCTGAGGTCGTAATTCCAAGAGTAAAAAATCAGTCATGCAAATCCAACATTAGAAAATACCAGGGGTGTAAATCAAAAGGGTCAAAAATTCACATCACAACCCACAATGCATGATTAGCACTTCACTCACAAAAGCTCAGCCATCCTGTGGTTCAAAGCAGAGTTCTTTTATTGGGAGTAAGAAATGTTTTGATTGGTTAAAACTGAGATGGAAGCACAAACAATTACCATATTTCAAGGCCTACTAAAGCCACCCCAATCTTCATTCTGATTTTCTTTTTTAACAGAAATCACAAAGAACACATTCTTTTCTGAGGTAAGACTTGGTTTTCTCCTTCATCACCACAGAGTTCTTTTCTGGAGCTGGTAGTATAGATTCAAGTGAGAAAAGTCTTATCTATGTATAAAGTGTAGCAGTAAATATGACTTACTGTTTGGTGAAGTCGACAATTTGAGTTCCCCGACATCTATATAGCAATCAGATCATGACTGCTGTTGAGAGAGAAAGAGGATTTTCTGCCCAGTCTGAATATTTATAGATTTTTGGGATTCAAAAGCTTTGACACTACTTAAATGATAAGAAGGCTAATGATTAGAATGATGTATATACCGATGACCAGATGAAGGAAAATGAAAGAAAGGGATATTTGTTTTTAATTAAGAAAAAGCTAGAAGACTGAAAAACACTAGACTGAAAGACATATTGATGACCAGATGAAGGAAAATGAAAGAAAGGGATATTTGTATATTGGAAAAAGAAACTAGCAGGAGGTAACTAAATTTCTCAGCTGCCAGAGAGGTAAAGAGACCATCTGGTTTCGATTAAGTGATGAGCTATTCCGGAGTTCCAAGGACCTCCCAGAAAGAAATAGATAATATTTTTATGACCATTGAGGAAACAGACCTCTGGCCACAAATTCGGTCAATTGATAAGTATTAACTTTTAAAAGCAGACAGATTTACAAAAGAAAACGGGCAAATTAAATTTCTCGTTTGCCAAAGCAAATTAAAATTTACCAAATCAAGGGAGTGTTCCCTACTTGCCACTTTTGTCACACAAAAACACGATGAGAAAGAATTTTGAATGATAATTAAAATTTGGCGATAGGGCTAGACTACACCTAGCACTTGGAGGACAGGTTTGGTCAGGTGACTAAGGAGGAGAGGACCCAGGTGAAATTTCAGGGAAGCCAGAGAATTTTCCACACCCCTCGGGCATTAATGGTGAGAGTCACTCACACAAAGCAGGAAGAAGGCTCAGGGAGAATTCCAAGGAGTGAGGAGGGGCTCCTTCATATTTGGACATTTTCAGGGAGAGCCCTGATTGGTTGTTTGGGGAGTGCTGGCATACCCAGAGCACATTATGCCCCACCCCAGCCCTTGCACATGGGTCCATAAAAACAGAACACCAAGACGCTATAGCAGAGAGATTGTTCCAGACACTAGACATATCACACCTCATGGGACTGCCTGCCTGAAGAGAACCTCAGACATCAGCCTTGTGCCAAACTTTGCAAAGTCAGCCAAGTATCATGTCTAACTTAAGAAACGGGTTGGGTCGATAAATGTCTGCATGCAAACTACTAGACTTTGACAATGAACTAAGCAACTATTGTACAAAAGAACTTATATAAACATATTTTTTTTTTATCCAAATTATTTCCTTCCTGCATCTTCATTCCATTTGGATCAGCCTAATACAAAGATACATGACGACAATTTGATCCTGGCTGACCTTATGATCAAAACTAATCACAGCGTGGGATAAGGCAGAGACTGGATCAAAACGATCACCTTACTGATCAGCCGTGGCTATTGGACGACCAGGGAGAGACATGAGGGTGACAAAGCAGTTCTTGGAATTACGTGGTATAAAATATTTTTATTGGCCAATGAATTAGATGATATATTGTACGACCTGTTCTTTCTACTATATCCAAAATTAGCAGAAGCAGCTATCTAAAAAGAAGATGAGGTGCTATATTTAAATAGTTTTGAGAGATATGCTTACAAGAGGTATATATGCATACAAAGATTTTGTCAAAGTTTGATTCACAAAGCAATTCAAGCATGTGACTAATGGATTGTAGATGTCAATCAACTTAAATATGACATGCTTCAAGAAGTTCAAAAAATGTCTGATAGCATCACAATGAAATCCATTGAATTCTTTAAGTTTTTATATGAGTGGATAGGCATTCTTATAGCTCATGGCTAGTCCTTCTGTAAACAGAGTCAGAGAAGATACAGGAAACATTCTAGAGAAAGATTTAGCCAGATATCAAAAAAGAGAGAAAAAAAACAAGGTAAATATCATGAAAGTTAAAAAAAAAGGATGGTTCAGATATAATGAAACAGTAAAACATCAGGCCAGATATCACAAAAGGGAAAAAAATTGGACCAGATGTCATGAAAGGAAAAAGATCAGGCTAGATATCACAAAAGGGAAAAAAATTGGACCAGATGTCATGAAAGGAAAAAGATCAGGCCAGATATCACAAAAGGGAAAAAAATTGGGCCAGATGTCATGAAAGGAAAAAGATCAGGGCAGATATCACAAAAATTAAAAGAAAGATTGAGCTAGGTAAGATAAAAGGGAAAAATATCAGGCGAGGTATCACAAAAGGGGGGGAAAACCCAACTAGGGCCAGATATGATGAAAGGGGGAAAAAATAGGGCCAGATATTATGAAATGAGGAAAGAACAGATGCAAGCAACAGTTATTGAATCTCATCCTGTTTACAAAATGTTACAGTTGTACATACAAATTATTAATTAAGCTGCTTTGTCACACATAAAAGCCAAGTCTCCTTACTCCCTATTCATCCCCAAAGCTAAATTATATAAACCAATGCTAATAATGAAAAAAAAAAAAAAAAAAAAAAAAAAAAACTTAATTTGTAAAGCTGATGATTGAGGTTCCAAATAACTGCAAGAGCACAAAACTGTCTGTAGGTAAAATTTTGATTAACTTTAAAATAACTTTTACAAAGAAGTCTGGTGATATAAAGTCACTTAAGCAAACCAATAAATATTTCCTTTTTCATAGAAAAAAGAAAGATACCATAAAATAATTTTGGAACTTATTTCTTATTGTGGTTTATCAAAAGTATATCATTTTTTTTTTTTTTTTTTTTTTTCATTTATTCTACGCTTATTTTATATACACATGTAAAGATTATTTATAACTTTACTATAATATTAATATTATTATCATATATTATTATCAATACTATCTGGCTGTATCCTTTGCTTCTAATATTACACGTATCGAGTTTCTGGCCATTTTAAGGCATTACATTCAACTTGGCTCTCCAAGTTCTCCACCACCTTAACCAGGTATTGAACTCACACTCTTTGGGTCCTGTCACTGGATCTAACCAATGCCTTTAGTGAGTTCAATACTTGGTTAAGGCGGTGGAGAACTTGGAGAGGGGAATTAACAGGAGATAACTGATAACTGACATCCATTAGACATGGCACGTGGAACTAGAACAGTCTACCGCAGTGAGCGAAAGAAAGGGTTCAGTTCGACATTCCAACCACCTGAAGAAGGCTGGAGCGTACAACGGGCAATATGTTGTAATAAATATGGCAACAAAGATGAGGACAATAGTCCGAATAATGTAAAATTGATTTAAGCATTTTAAAATGGGGGTCAATTGTCTCTTGAAATAATAGACCAGAAGTGAATCACAATCTGTTAGTGATTATGATGTCTTAAAATATAAAGTGAACCTGTGCATTTAGCATTTGAATAACTTTCAGAAGAGCTTGGATTACAATTAGAGTGATAGCAAAGAAACTGAAAATACTTTTCATACACCCCAATATCTGTTCTTTTTATTTCCTTAATGAAAAGTGAAGTAGGTGCCTGAAAACACTTCCAGTGGAAATCACGTGGTCTCTGCGAATGATATTGAGAAGCACATGCTTTTGATTTGGCAGATGGTAACTTTGAATCAACCAACTGCACATATCTACAGGTTTCACTTTTAAATGGTTAAAAGATTTGTAGTAAAGAGGCAGAATAAAATTTGTAGAGGCAGAGTAAAATTTAATCTCATGACTAATTTCTTGTCGTGTTTTCTGATCTTATTTCATTGTGTCCCAAAATCTTGATGGCTGTTAATACTTTTGAAATTGTATTTGATGCTATATTGCTAGACTGATTTATATCAGAAAAATTCTAAAAGAGCTGCAGGGATACTAATATTGTTTCTAAAGAACTTTATGAAGAAATTACCATAATAAGATTCAATGAGACTTTTATTCAGCCAAATTGTATATAAATTCAAGAATAAAATACATTCAGGTAAATAGTCTGAAAATGAATTTGGAAAATCTCTGCAGTTGCTTGTGTAGCAATAGACAAACACAAGGGTACAAAAAGGCCGTTATATCCCAAGGGAGCGGTGCAGAAGGTTCATGAAACCTTAGCATGTTTCCAACCAAGGGGTCCATGGGCTCCCTTGGGGACAAGTTCCCAACCAAGGATCTATGGATCCATAAAGCTGAATTAAATCAGATTGGTAATTTTGAGCAATAGGAAATGTGAAAGTGATAAGCAAGAGGGAAGGGTAGGCAGACAGGCGACATTGCACATGTAATCCAGCTGTTTGGGTCTATTAAGTAAATCATTAAAAAAGCAAAATTTACACATAATTTTTAAAAAGCATCATCAATTCTGAAAATGTAGCATAATCCAACATTTTACTGGATGTTTTATAAATGTGCAAGATGGATTCTAGTGAGAAAAATTGTGTGGCACAGCACAGTGAACCCACTATCCTGGCATCAGACCTAGCAATGGATTCAATATAATTGTTTCACTTCATGTCAGGGAAAATGTGAGACCAAGGCAGCGTAAGTGAATTGCTCTCCTGGAGGTTAGCATCAGCCATACTGATGGAAATTAAATTTTTTTTTTATTATAATGATTAAAATATAGCAGTTTCATTTTGGAGGTCTTAAAATTTACAAGACATTTCTTGCCTCAGTTAACAACTGGTTGGAAGTCATTTTTAGAGGGCATCTGCCAGTTTTATTTTGCTGGCCCCAATAGGCTTACTATTAAGACAGGTGTAAATAATTGTGTCTAATTCAGTATTTATTGCTGATTTAGGCACAATTATTTACTCCTGCCTTAATATTAAGTCTGATAATGCCGGCAAAGTAAAACTGGCAGATGCCCTCTAAAATCTGATGACGTTGGTAAGGGGATGTCATTGATAACAACAAGAAACAATTTACGACAACGGATAGCGCCATTGGGGAGACCTCTGCATTAATGTGAACAAAAATAATTTCTTTTTGTTTTTTTATTCAATTCAGACGTATAAGTAATGATCAATAGAGTTCTGATTCCCTTCATTTAATCACAGTGTAAAATTTATCTTCTGTTCTTTGTCACAACACCGGGGTGTTGTGGGTTGATTGTATTGTGTGCCATGTACTCATTAGGTTAGTGATTATGTTGTGGGTTTCACAATTATAGGATCACCAGTAATGGGATGCACAACAAATTCACACATCTGAAGAGTAAATGTTGTGAAACAGTCGGCCCACAACACCTTGGTATTGTAGCAGAATACAGAAAGTACATTTTGACACAGACAGTTCATGATGAAGATGATTTTTGGTAGAAATGTTCTGCAGAAACCAGGGATTTGTCGTTTGACTTAAAATCACATTAGCCATCCTCAACACATAATGTAAATATTCATCAGTTAGTCTTGAGTGCAATGTAGGTTTATTTATTTTTCATTGATGAGAAAAATGGTTCACAATCATGTGTGCTTTTAGTCATGTCCATAATGTGCAAAGACAAGGAAAACAATTTGGGATATCTTTCACTTGGAAAGAAATGGTAAAACCAAAGATACCAATTCCTGCTTCAGTACGGTATCATATGAAAGCTCCACCAACTTCCATCTGAGATTCACCAGAGACAAGATCATTATCCAGGATCAATAGAGTAGCATGAATCAAATTGCTTTTCTAATGCCAGAAGGTTTTGAAAAAGTCGAGGAAACTCTACCTGCAGTATTAAAATTATATCTGCATATTCCTTCAAGCACTGTTGGTCCAATTCTCTTAAAGGTCATGAAGTAGGTTAAGATTCCATCTGTCGGCTGCTTTGCCCAAAACAAAAGTTTACATTTGAAAGCTTTCAAAATGTCATACATCACCGTTATTATCTGCTTTTCAGCCATGGAGCTGCAAGTTTAGAAATATTAAGGGGGGGGGCGGGTTCTCTAATCAGATAAGTGACGAATGGAAGTTGACAGACAAAAAGTGAACAGATAACTTAGAAACATCTTTTTTCCTTTCACTGACAAAAAAAAAAAAAAAATCAAATCTTGTCTCTCAAAAAAAAAAAAAAAATTTAAACCAATCCCCTGACTGAGCTACCTTACTTGAGAATGGTACAGAAGCCACACTCTCCATATTCACTAGACCCGTGGTGGAAGGAAAAGAACTGAACTGTTAGTGGCCGAGGACTCTTGCGTGTATGAAATGGATAGTTTTCATGACCTCATCCATAACGTTATCATGTTTCCCTACAAAATGCAGAATGCAATGAATAGCAGAGATGAGCACACCAAGATGCTTCAACTTTTTTTAAGCCGGCCAACTGAACCCACCTTTTCAAGATCGCATTGCAGGTGCACTGTATGTTGCCAATGACACATCTTTTGACTTATCAAATCCTGCACATTGAAAGCAATTTTCCAATTAACTAAATATATTCTACCTTGTCACTGTTCCCTTCAAAGGTAGTAAATCAAATAATTCTTCAGTGATATTGAACTTTTTATCAACTCGTCTAATAAAGACAGCACAATAAGCAATACCTTTAATGACTTCTTTCATCAAGTATGATGGAAAAGTTTTCAAAATTTTGTGCAGTTGTAGTCGATATGAATTACTTGGTAAATCAATGATATGACTGGCAACAGTATTCAATGACAAACTGATGCCTTAAATTATTTTCAAATTATTGTCAGGTAATTTCTCTAGCCATTAAAAGGCTGAATCTTTGATTAAATTTCATTCACTGAAGGGTCATAACAATTTTCTGATAATTTTGCTGAGTGAAAAACTTTTGCTCTTACAGTATTTTCACTTTTTTTTGCCCAAGTCTGAAAAACATATTGTTGCGGCGAAAGAGCTCTGACTTAAGTCTCTCAATCTTTTCTTCTCTATTCTTTCCAGTGAATATTCCGTACTGTTCACAGGTGTGTATGTTCTTTCATAATATCTCTCCATGTTATATTCTTTTTGCACAGCAATATTATGCAAACATATCAAGCACTGCATTTTATCCTTTATCTCTGTCACAAAATATAAATATTCCCACTGTTCTTAAAAAGTTTGATTCTCTTTGGCAATTTTCATTTTCTTTGATATTTTGTCGATTTTTTTGTTTTGTTCCAATTATGCAGTTGACCATAAGCACGTCTGTTTTTCTTGAAATTTCATTTTATTTAATAATTTTCCTTTAAACTATTTTCTAGCAACATTTTCTGTTGTTTGTATTGTTTTTTCCGCTCATATACCCTTCCACCTCGATATGAAATCGAATCTATTTCTTCTCTTGTTATGAAAAATATCCTCTTTTTCTGTTGTGTATGTTGCTTATCTGTCACCTCTCACACACACACCCTCCCCACTTGAAGACATTATCTTTTCTTGCTATGAAAAAAAAAAAAAAAAACTTTATTTTTTTGTTGTCTGTATAACCTGTCATCTTAGCTCCAACCCCATGCCAATCTGAATAGCCAAATCAATCCCTTCTCACTCTATAAAAAAAAAAAATTTACATTTCCTTTTGTTTGCGTTAGTTTTATTACATCTCAATTGCTCCTCCATCGCCAACAAGTTCCTGAAACACGTCCTAATAATTTATGAAGACTGTTTCTTAAATGTATATAAAAAGTCGATGCTAATTTCGGTTTTATCTAATATGAGCTGTCAAACTTATTTTTTATAAAATAACAAAAGAAAAGAAACCCAGACATTGTTGCAAAGTATATCCGACTTCTCTCGTAAGGTATATGAGGTGGTGAGGAGGTCGAGTTTTCTGACCTTCATTGGAGAGGAACTAGAATAGACCTTGCTGACTTGAAAATTTCTGTTTTGTGACCCCCGATTTAAACAGTATAGAGATAGTACTTTTGATTAGAATTTGAGGGAACCTTTCAACAATTATAATAGATTACAATTATAATAGATTGTTTAAAAAGCTTCCAAAATTTTCTGATAAACTCTTTTATTCATATAAAATTCATGGCATCATTATTCAGTCATCAAAATTTTTTCCTTGGCTTTCTGTGTTCTTGAACTAAGTTTCAGCTGGGTGGGGGTGAGATGGATTCATATGTTTCCCAAGGGTATTTGCACATATGTGAATGTAATGAACCTGACTGGAATTTGAATTTGGCCTTCTTATTTCTCATTCCAAGACCCTATCCACTGCACTACCTGTACATACTTTCCAATTAAATTTTAATTGAATATAAAATGTACCCAATTCCATCATGCACATTTTATATTTGATTAAAAATCACTTTTCTGCCTAAAAATTCTTTAAAAGTATACATGCACAAATACAGGACACTTCCAAGATTTCCCTAATATTGTGAGAAAGTGTTTTGAATCTTGGCAGAAAATGATAAATACTAATGTTGAATTAAATATTCAGTGTTTCTTTTCTAGAGAAGAAGATTTTATCACTTTCTGCCAATATCCAGGTAAATCCAAGATCCTTTTGAATAAAAGGATACCATTTTCAAATCACAGAAAATTTATATATTATGAAGATATAAAGAAATTATTTTGAAACTCGTCACATATCTAGAGTATGTGAAGTTTTTTTCTTCACATGTCAAGTAAAATTAAAAAGTTAATAGGTACATATGCATACCAGAATGGATTTAATGTCCAATAAAATTTCACCAATATATGCAACTGTTATCGTGAATTGAGTGCAATAAATATTAGATATTAATTGTGGAAAGAAAAAGAGATACTTACTTTGCTGTAGGTATTAGATTAAGGATGCCATTGAGTACATATGTGTAGTTGGCTTCATTTGAATAGACCAAATTAAGGAGGAGTTCAACATTTGCATGGCAAATAGTGGAATTGGGATCAACACACAATGCCCAGAGTTGTTGCAATTCTGGAACCTGTCAAAGAAATCAAGATTTATACTTTAAAATTCAAGTTTTCTATTCTTTAAGTAACTTTTTTAAGCATAGATAAGTCTTTTTCTTTAATACAAATTATAGATAATTTCATTTAAAGACTAAATTCTAGAATAACAATTCCTAAGTAGAATCATTAAAATTCTCTGGTCCAAGCAATTATTACACACATATATTGAGATAATATTTTGCTGTCTTTATCATATCACATTATCAACACATATTTTATGTAATAATACATAACAATAATATTTTAAAATATAAAATGACTGTTACAAGTAAATGATTAAGAAAGATCTTTTTATTATATCGGGATTCTCTGCGATTAGTCTGACCAGAAATAATGTATGATATTTGTTTGTTTGGCAAGAAGTGAACTGAAGAGCATTCCTATGCATAAAATAATATGGAATCACCGAAAAGATGCTGAGAATAGTATCAACTGTGAAAAGGAGCAGATCCAATTTGTATATTTGCCACTATTATCTGGAAAAAGAGACCACTTTATTTCCTTGTGGTTTGGTTTGTTTTACGGCATATCAACCTCAATGGGTTACTTAATGCCGACAAAATTTTTATTGCTGGTAATGTTTTCCTTCAAAAATGTATTTCTGGGAATATTTTTACTTGAAGAAATCTATAGCTGGTCATATTTTTTGCAAAAAATGTATAGCTGTTTGTATTGCTGGTATTTTTTTTAAAGTATTGCTGATAATAATTTTTCCTTCAAAAATTATTGCTGGTAATAATTTTTTTTATTACAAAGTATTTCTGGTATTAAAACCTATTTTTACACAAGTTTGGGTGTTAAGTACTTGCCCATAGCTGGGACCCTAACAGATGCTACTACCCCAGGTTAGGGTGGACCTGGGAACATCAGCAATTAAGAGGTGGTTCCATGCTCCTCAAAACCTCCTGATCAGAGGCCTTGCTCTTGGACGTAGTTTATTGTCATACCCAGGACGGTATTTGCTTGTAGATTGTACATCTGAAGAAAGCTAGAGAATAGATTGGTCGAAATATGATAACAAGAAAAGCAATAGGAAAATGAGTTTAAACAAACCTTGTAAGGTTTTTAAATGACTTCTTGATTTTAACAAAAGAAAGAATGTAAATCATTATGCAAATTAATTAAAGCAATTTTGGTTATGGCATAAAGAATATTAACTTCCAAAACCAATGCTCACATATCAATTTAATATCCAAGATGATTTTTTTTTTGTCTCAGACTTCAGAAATGGTTTACTAGTATATTCCTGGATTTTTATTTAAAGGACGTCATGAAAATAAATTCAAGCCTGAATGCAAGTAAATTTAAATTCTTCTTTTATGTGCTAAGTCTCATCAGGACATGGACGATGATGGCTACTCACAGCTTCCTGTCTTTTGTACTTCAAATTAATTTTTGAACATTTCCATGCTTTTTCAATGATTGGAAATGGCTTAGAGCCTGTTGGACTGTAGGTTTTAGTGAGGATTATCTTACTTCGAACCTCACGAACTGGCACTACAGAATGACAAAAAAACAAATTGCAACAAGTAACAGAAACCATATCACTTGAGGACTTTCCACAGCAGCAACAAATAAAATGGATATCACATGTAGCCCAAAAAGAAAATAATGATAATCAAAATATTGACATTCCACGCTACTTTGAACAAAAGTTTGGGAAGAAATCCTCATTCCAAACTGGGAAGAGCGATAATAGTTACTGGACTTGATATAGAAAAAAAAAAGTGCGGTGGAAGTTTTTTCTTTTTTTTCGGTCGCCTCAAAGAAATGGATTGCGTGGCTCCCTTTCTCAGCCATTACACTGGGCAGTTGTGAAACAGACACCAGCTCAGCCGCGCCGACTTCGACGACTTCTTTGTCCGACTGTCAATCCGTGCGTCCAACTCTATTGCACACTGTCCGCCGAATGACTTCGATTCACCCGTGCTGCCGGCACCCCGCTTTTTATGCTACAGCCAAAATTTGCATGTGTGCAAATATCGTCTTGTTTTGGACAAGATAGGCGTGCATAAATTGTGTCTTCAATAGCGGCCATATTTATTTTTGTCATCACATTGGAGGCAAGACACGTTTGCGCTCGTTCCGAATTATGAGGTAAGACATGTCTTTCATTACACTTGAGAAACCTATTTTCTTGAAAAAAGTTTTAAACAGAAAGATCTTATAAAGTGAAAAATAATAAAGCTTACTTAAAAAAATGACTTTTCTCTTTTGTTTTAACATTATTACTCTTGTGCTTTGGGACAATTATTAAGTAAAACTACTGAATAATTTATTTCTGGGTTTGCTGGTAAATAGCTATAAACATGGAAAGTAAAACTGTGGATAGCGAGTGACCAATGTATATTGAAACAGAAAAATAATTTTATGATCTCTCCTGGGAACAAGAGAAAAGTTTTCGTTTTATAAGTGATCAATAAAAGTGTCCTAGACAGTTTTGTCCAAGAGATGTAATTTTCACTTCTTGCAAAGAAAATACACTGGCTTTAAAAAGATGAGCAAAGATTTTATTTGTAGATTTCAATAAAATCAATAAAGATGATTGTTTCTGTAATTTCACCAGATGACAAGATTGATGAGACAGTAGGCAGGAAAAATAATAATCATTTGTGAATTCAAATGTGTGACTGATTGTAAATATTTTTGAGAAGAATCATTATTCAAGCAGCTAAAGCCCTTTTTGGTAAAGAATGAAGACTACTAAGAAGATTGTTCAAAGCTTGGAAGAGAAGAGATTGGTTGTGAAAGTATTTAGTTTCAGTATCTGTCTATATTTCTGAGATGAGGTATTATGTACACTATTTACATTGTTTGGACTATTGTCCTCATCTTTGTCGCCATATTTATTACAACGTTTCGTCCTTTCAGTATCTGTCTATATTTCTGAGATGAGGTATTATGTACACTATTTACATTATTCGGACAATTGTCCTCATCTTTGTCGCCATATTTATTACAACGTTTCGTCCTTTCAGTATCTGTCTATATTTCTGAGATGAGGTATTATGTACACTATTTACATTATTCGGACTATTGTCCTCATCTTTGTCGCCATATTTATTACAACGTTTCGGCTGGTGTATGCTCCGGCCTTCTTCGGGTGGCTGGAATGCCGAACTGAACCCTTTATTTCGCTCACTGGGTTAGACTGTTCTAGTTCCACATGCCATGTTTAATGGATGTTAATTTGTTATCAGTTATTTGTGAGTTCAATACCCGGTTAAGGCAGTGGAGAACTTGGAGAGGGGAATTAACAAGAGATAACCGATAACTGACATCCATTAAAACATGACACGTGGAACTAGAACAGTCTACCCCAGTGAGTGAAATAAAAGGTTCAGTTTGACATTCCAGCCATCTGAAGAAGGCTGGAGCGTAGAACAGCCGAAACGTAATAAATATGGCAAGAAAGATGGGGACAATAGTTTGAATAAAGTAAATAGTATTTAGTTTTAATTTCTTTAATTTCAAACTATTAGGTGAACATTTCCAGCTCGCTCTTGACAATAAACTATTAGTCTAATTTTTGTAGTTAGATCCATTTCTATTTGGCTTTGTACTTTAAAACAGGAGATATCCTTTGAAAAATTCAACACTAAAAATACATTGCTTAAAGATATCAGAGCAGCCAAAGGAAATTGGGCATCAGCAAAACGAATTGAGTGATAATGTCTCAGTAAATTGTCTACCTATAAAATCTGAGTCAAATTGCATCCCTTAAAACTGTCAGTCAGTGAGCAGTCTTATATGTCTTGCCAATAATTAAATCTAATCATTATTTTTGGCATTTTTAAACCTTCAGGAATGGATCTTCTTTGCTGAGCCAATGGAATGGTCAAGTCTGAAATTATGATAACCAATTTAGACTTGCTAAATCATATTCTTATGGAGATGGCACAACAGTTATGATAATGGAAAATTTCCAGGAAAGCCCAGAATTTTATTCTTCATACATTTTGCTCTGTAGCCATATATATATATATATATATATATATATATATATATTCACATGCTCTATCTCTGATATTGAGCACTTTATCTCATAAATAGAGTACATCTTAAGAGTATATTTCTTATATATATATATATATATATATATATATATATATATATATATATGATTGACTCTCCCGTCATATTCGACGTATGAGGGTCAGGCAGATCAGTTCCTAGAAACTGAAAGCCCGACACCGACACATGAGATTTGATTATAGTGGTGAAGGCTTTGTGCAGGGCCATCCACACTTTTTGGAGGGACGAATACAGGGACCTGGTGCAGCGAATGCCACAAGGTCCCCAAATGACCCTCCGCAGGTTTTGAATTCAGAGTTGTCCTTCTCCTAGACCAGTTGCCATCCAAGGCTATAGAAGCCAGTCTGTCCTGCTATTTACCCATAGCTGGAGGGAGAAGAAGAGGATTTACACCTTTCCCAAGGGTATTAGCACGTAAGTGAATGTAATGGATTCGACTGGAATTCGAACTCGGCTCTCCGATTCCTCAATCCAAGCCGTTATCCATTACTTCACTGTGCCTTCTTATATATATATAATCAGGTATATCTTGAATGCAGGAGGGCACAACATCCAAAATGTTGTGATAACAACAACAAAGATAAGGACAATAGTTCACGTGTAAATCATGTAAATAATGATAACTCCTCAACCCAGAAATTCAGACAAAAATAATAACATGAACATAATAAATAATGACTTTACTGTGCTTCCCAACAAGTGTTTCCTTTATTGTGCATGTGTGTGTTGTACAACATTTCAGGAGAAACATACCAAATCTTATCTGAACGGACTTAGGGGCATGCAGTGCACTTTTGTATGCGTAAACTTTCTTGTAATTTTGTAGAAAAAGTGACTTTCCTATATCCATCAATTTAGTTTTGAAATAAACACTTTACAAAATTTATTTCAAGTAAGATAGTTCTAAGTCATCGTGAGTAGGTTTGGTTAAACAAAGGATGACGAGATGATTTGCGTAGGTGTGCCAACATCCGCGTCTGCAATCATGGAATGTCATAAAAAAGAAAAAGAAAAGAAAATTGAGAATGTGCTGCATCCTTCTGTGTGGACATGTTTTGTTTCATGCAGATCGCATTTCATTTTGTTTCATGCAGATCGCATTTCATTTTGTTTTATGCAGATCACATTTCATTTTGTTTCATGCAGATCGCATTTCATTTTGTTTTATGCAGATCGCATTTCATTTTGTTTTATGCAGATTGCATTTCATTTTGTTTTATGCAGATCGCATTTTAGTTAGCATTTAAAAGTCCTGTAACTCAAAACAACTTTTCCTGTGTAAACAGACAAGTTTCTTGTGTCCTTTTTTAGTCAATGTGCTCAGTATTTTACTATATATTCATCTTGATTGAGGCACAATAACTGGTTAGTTAAATATATATTTTTTTCTTTTGTTTCTATTTTCATGTCAACTGTGGTGGTTGTGTTTTTCTTACTATTGATGTTTTGAAAATGATGTCCGTTTTGATTGCTGTAATAAAATGTCACTGCATTTTACTATAGAATTGTATTTTATATGATTTTACAATAGAAATACATTGCAGATTATCTTAATACTTGATGTTTATGAAACCATGACATCCTGAGTCGGATTTATGAAAACACTACAGGAACATTTATATTTCACTTTAAAGACTGTATATAGAAAGTGACACAGCAAAGCTTGTGAACAGATACAGCAAATATGAAGCCAAAAATATTATAAAATAGTTATCTATGTAAATATTAACTTCTATGCCATGCTAAGTACATTTTGTTCTCTCACAGATTAAGTTCACGATGAACAAATTTTTGTGTTGGCTCGTGAAAAGGTCCGTGAAAGAATTTGTTTCTGAGAATTGAAGATTATTTGAATTTTGTTTTTAAATGTTTCCTAGTTTTCTATTGGCCGAAAAACATTTCGCATCAAGGTGTGAAATTTTACGAGTTTTGTTTTGGATTCGCTTTTGCGTGTGTGTTAAGTAAAGTTTGTAAATTCGAGTCTTTTTAATTTCTAAGAAAATCAACGAGTCAGTGCTTAGCATTTGAATTTTAAATCTAGATCTTGTTTTGTTCACTACAAATGAACCCCAAATAATTTAATACTGTTCAACTTGTAAAGTAGGTGTGATCAGCTATTGAAGTTCTTGGAGCTCAACAACAATTGATGAATGGTCCCAAACATACACACAGAATGAGTGTTCAAGTTATTATTATTGTTGAGGACCAAAATCAAAATCTATTTTGCCCTTCCCTATGTTCTACTGAAATAAACAATGTGTTCTCACCTTGAACTCTATCTAAAAGAATAGATGTCATAGAAATTCAAAGGTAATTCATTGATATCTCATTGGCCAGAATCAACCAATCAATGCCAGTAATTAAATAAGGTGATGATTGCAGGATTCTCTCCCCTTTTGTTTTACTGGTTACAGTTTCTAAACAGTATATGATCATGATGGTTCGTTTTGCTGGGAGCAGATGCAAGATTTTAAACAGGATGGGGATCCAAACGGAAACATTTATGAGGTGCACAGTTGGTGATCAACGATGAATTTGGAGGATTTCTGAAGGTGTTCGCAATTTTCACTTACATTTGTGTTGTAGCTTTTTAGCACTAAAAATGAGTAAAGTAAAAACAAAAACTAATAAAAATTAATCAGATATTTACAGGATAATCAATAAATAAAAGAAAATTATAAAGAATAAACATGACATTTTACTGAAATGAAAAAACAAAGTCATAAAGTTTTGGTATCTGTCTATATTTCTGAGATGAGGTATTATGTACACTATTTACATTATTCGGACTATTGTCCTCATCTTTGTCGCCATGTTTATCACAACATTTCGGCCATTGTACACTCCAGCCTTTTTCAGATAGCTGGAATGTCGAACTGAACCCTTTATTTCGCTCACTGGGGTAGACTGTTCTAGTTCCATGTGCCAACCACCTGAAGAAGACCGGAGCGTACAACGGCCGAAACGTTGTGATAAACATGGCGACAAAGATGAGGGCAATAGTCCGAATAATGTAAATAGTGTTCATAAAGTTTTGTTTTTAAGATGAATTTATGATATCCTTTCATAAAATGTTGTGCCCTTTCCAGATGCGAGCAACGATGGCTCTGTGTGGATTTGGGCTCCTGGTTTTCTTCATGTTGCTTATGGCTATCTAGAATCACTGGGCGTATGCGACAGAAAATGTTGAGAAAGAATTTATCTGGTTGCAAAAGAAGTCAAGATCTGAATGCAATTTTGTATCATTGCATTTTCATCATCATCATCATCTATAACAGTGTGTGTGTGTGTGTGATTTCAGTTTTGTCAGCAAACTTCCCTTCAAATAAAGGCATAAAATGCAAATCCTTGAGCAATTTCAAGCCAGATCTTGAGAAGCTAATTTCTCTCCACAAAAAATGATCATCTCACTGAATAGTGAAAGAAAAATTGACAAATGATATAAACATTCTCCTCATCAGAAAATCGTATTCTCGTGTTTGGGAGGAAAAAAAAGTTCCCTATTTTTTCTTGAATAAATCAATGCCAATTACTTTTTGTTTTTCCGCAGGTAAAAAATGCTCATGAAAGGTTGTTTAACAATATTAAAAAACAAAAAAAAACAACTAAAAGCAAAATTTTTTATAAACTTCATTTTTGTTGTAAATTTTTGAGATGAAGAATTATCATTAATATGCAGTACACTGAATTACTAAGACTAGTAATCTTGTCTTGTTTGTTAGTCATAACATTTTGGCTATTATGCCTGCCAATCTTTAGGTGTCTTATGTAGCTGGTAACTTTCTATGAATTTTAAACCAAACTCTTTATTCAATCCACAGGAACAGATTATTTTCATGCCACTGTCCATACCAAGGGAGATAACTCGTATAATTTTTCCAATCCATCTTTTGGCCAATGTTATCAACTATGCTATTTATATATCACAGATACATTTTAAGAAGCCCAAATAATGCATCAGTGGAAATAACTTCAACAGAACCACTTACAGAATATGAATGATGACTGGGACATCCTCAGTCATAAATGAAGCCATTATCTTATTACAACATTTTGTGCATGTAAGCTGTTTTACATGGTATACGTGACTTTTTTATTTTATTTATAAATATAACATCTCTGAAGGTTCTATATTTTTGGGGAGAATTGCTTTGTTATTTTTACCTGGTTCATTTTCTTGCCATCTTCAGGTGACTTTTGTCAGCTACAATACTGCTTTTACATTCCTAATTCTGGTCCATATCTGTAGACACTTACACCAAAGACATTAACATTTTGCCTTTTGAGCAGTTTTTATGCTATAAGAAATACATTAAAAACTAAAAATTCATAAGTAAAAATAAAAAAAACTGCAGATATACACACACAAAAGTCTTTACACTTTTAATCTTAATGAAATTGTATTTGGAAGAATTTGTTTGCTTATGAATTCTACCAAACATTCTTTATGGAGCAGATGAATGTTGGCGATAAAGAATTTTGGAAAGGGAGTAAAATATCAAAGGCGGAACTAATAAAAGTTGTCTGACAATTTTCTTTTTATTAATTTATTAAAATGGAAACTTTTTTGTATGATGTTTCAAATGTTCAAACAAAAAATGGAAAAAAAAAAAGCAGAAATGTTTCCTTTGCTCACAAAAGTGTAATTAATTTTTTTACAAATTTATTTGCAAGGCATTTGAGGATTAGTTGATCAAGAGAGATGACTTTCATTTTTTTTTTCATTTATTTTTAAAGCTTATATTCTTTCCTTTCATAGAAGAATAATCTAAGATCAGCAATTTTGAAATTGAAGATAATATTTAAAAAATTACAAGTTTCAAACATTAATGCATGTTGTGACAGAAGTGGTATTAAATAAATTATTACAAATGTCTTGAGTGTTTTCATCTGAATATTTCAGCTTTTCAGTTGGGATGGCAGCAGTAGTATGTGTACACACACACACACACACACACACACACACACACACACATAATGATCAGGCTGTTGGAAGGTTGATAATAAAAAATAATTTAGAGGCAATGCACAACACTGTTTTAGAATAGAATGAAAAATATTGAGATGTGATATTAAACTGAAAAATATAAGAATGCTTAGAACTAATTGGCAATGTGTGCAAGTAATTTAAATAAGAATAAGTAAAACTGCTACTTATCTCTGTCGAAAGATACATTACGTTCTATTCAATCTGCGATAGTTATTCAGAAAGACAGAAATAAAATTTCCAATAAAAAAAAAATTACCTTGATATTGCAATGAATTATTTACATATATAAAATGCATTTCTTCCCTGGATTCAGTAGTCAGTCATTGGTGTGTTTATTCACAGAGTAAGTACATAAGAATTTGCATTTCTTTCAACCATGTGCCAATGGCTTAGGGGGAAAATCTCAGACTGATGCCAAATCTGTCAGATTTAGATCCCAGCTTGAAGCAATTGGATGTCTAGCCACACTGATGAGCTGTGAAACAGCAAAACAGTCTGTCTGTGGATGACAATATATACATACCTGAAAAATTTTAATTTGGTTGCGCACTCTTGGAAGATAAGTGCGAATTTGTAAACAATGACTATTACTACTGATATTACAAAGCTCTTCCCGGAATTGAGAACTGTCAGTCATTGGTGTGTTTATTCACAGACTAAGTACGTAAAAATTCACCTTTCTTTCAACCGGGCGCTGATGCTTAGGGGGAAAATCTCTGACTGATGCCAAATTAAGCAGAATTAACAAAATTCTCAATAACAATAAGTGGAAGAAGAACAGGGCAAAATAATACGAGACAAGACAATGTAATGCAAGGCAAAGCAATACAATAACTAAGTAAAAAGCCCCCCCCCAAAAAAGTGCTTACATGCAAAAGGGATACAGTCAAGTAATAATAGCCTCCTGATTTCAAGGCAAGAGAGAAAAAAATGAGTAGGCAAAACTGAGAACTGTTCATTTTTATTGGTGAGGAAGAAATCCCATCATGCATCTGTAGGATTTGTCTATAAATTTGGGGAGGGGGAACTTTTAACAGACAATTGAACCTATGAGAACATGCATTTATTCGATTGAGGTGGGGAGTTTAGTGTCAGAGAATGACTGCTAAAAATCCCCAGAAATTGATGCCAACACTCAGCAAAAGAAACAACTTGAAGGTGAGAGCTAATGTATTAGGGACCTCAAAATAAAGCAAGTCCAGAAATTTAACTATTTAAACAGCTCTCAAGGTTTCAGAATTATTTTTCTTCACTATCATCCTGGAACAGTCCCCACAAATGTTAAAATTTCCTGAAATTAAAATGTCTTAACTTTGTTATCATTTATAGTTGTGTTATGGTCCAATATCCTCGTCACCACTGTTATGGTCCAAGGTTAGGACCAAGGAAGAACAACACGAACACAAGAGTAGAAATAACAAAGATATATTACACAGAATAATAATACAAGATGTTGAAGGTGTTAGTATGACTGTCAGTCTGGTTTGGAGTGAACTACTATTGGCTCGACTCGATTCTGTCTCGACTCGTTCTGTTCACGTCTCTCTTGAGAGGTGCAGTCTTTATAGTGTCAGGAAGAGTTCATTCAGTCGTTATAGGTAAGTTCCCATAACAAGTTGTAAGCAGTATAATAAAAGCACCATTTAAACTGTGGGTCCCCATACCCTGCAGACACACTTGGTTTACCTGGGATCATTTTGCTGAGCAAGAGAGCCAGGAATGGATGTTTGCAAAGAGGAGGTGATCATTTGTTTAGTTTACAATAAGCAGAAAACATAACACATAAATGCTGTTTGTTAAGGGTACAGTGAAGTTGTTTTTAATGAAAAAGTGGACAGAAAAATAATTTTTTTTTGCTTTGTTATTAAAGCAAAACAGGAGGCATAGTGGATTAATGGATAGCGGGTCGGATTGATGAATTGGTGAGCCAAGTTCGAATTCCAGTTGAATCCATTACATTCACTTTTGTGCTAATACCCTTGGGAAAGGTATGAATCCTAGTCTTCTTCCCCCAGCTATGGATGGCAACTGGTCTACTGCAGAAAGAAATGGCAACCTACTGCGGGGAAAAAAATCTGCCTCGTCAGTCATGTATCAAAAGATACTTGATTGCCTAAGCGTGTATCACGCATGGCACATAACTGACAGTCTATTAAAGCAAAATAAGATCTTCCAATCAGATTTTAATGTTTTTCACATTTAGAGATAAATAATGGAAATATTTAAGTTCTTCAATTTTCATTTGGATTTTATTCACTTGTTTAAAAAGAAGCAATGAAGTTTTGTTTACTTTCTATTTTAAAACATTTTTTTTTTATTTGTGTTTCTCGGTTCATGTTTTGTAGATTAAAAGCCTAATACTATTGGTTAAAAAGTAAAAAAAATATATTTTAAGAAATTAGTTGATTGCAGAAAAAATATATAACCGAATTTTAATTAAAGATTTTGTATCATTCCAAACGTAATCTTCTATCTTCCTCAAGATGATTGGACAATTCCTAAACAGATGGAAAATGTGATAAAGAAATCTGAAGGCACATAGAAATCGTGAAAGTTGTTTTCCAGAATCTCAGCAAAGCATTAAGAGATAGAAAGAAAATATCCTTAAAAATGAATAAATAAAAAAACTGATGAAATGCTATGTCATATCTAATCTCTGATATGGGTGTGAATGCTGAACATCTCAGATGAAAATAAAACTTAAAATGGCGGAGATGTGGTTCTAATAGATGCTGAGTATACCACAGATGTATTATATGAGCTACGAGGAAGTTTTAAGGAAATAAGAACTACAAAAAATTGATACAAATTTCTGTGATACACAATGAAGAAAGGAGACTTTGGAGAATTTAACACTCACAGGACATATTGAAGACAAGAGAAGCAGGGAGTTTGTGTGAATTCATGGGAGAACACAAAGAGGTTAAGGGTGAAAAGTTGTGGAGAACCATGATCACCCAAGTCCTGAAGGTACATAAAAGAGATAGTTGCTGTTTTTGATAGATATAACTGATATATTTGATAATCTTAATAAATTATTGAGGCATATCTTATTAAAGCCTCAGTTATATGCCATGTGTGATAGACACATAGGCGATCATGTATCTTTTGATACATGACTGAGGAGGTAGATTTTTCCCCGCAGTAGGTTGCCATTTCTTTCTGCGGTAGACCAGTTGCCATCCAAGGCCACATAACCCGGTCTGTCCTGCTATTTACCCATAGCTGGGGGGGGGGGGGGAGAAGAAGAGGATTCATACCTTTTCCAAGGGCATTATCACGTAAGTGAATGTAATGGATTCAACTGGAATTCAAACTCGGCTCACTGATTCCTCAATCCAAGCCGCTATCCATTACTCTGCTGTACCTCCATTAAAGACTACAGAACTTTTATTTGGGTCTAAGTTGTTAAAAAAAAACAACAACCAAGTGCTTGGTGTTTTGCCAAGGGCTTCCGGCTGTCATCAACCATCATCATGGCTGTATATTTTGTTTGAAGTAGGTTGACTTTTATGTTAATAATATTTTTGGGTATTCAGGCAATGTTGTTGGTTTAGTTCATTAGCAATTAGGAGGGGGTTGGTATTTATTATTTGAAGGATTAGTTAATAAATATGTTTAAGATGTTTCTGCCAGTATTAAATCCTATTTTATTTATATTGGGTTTTTGGTTTTTAACTGTGATGGTTTCAAGAATTTGTAAGCGTTTTTTGCAATTGTTTTTGTAGAGGATTTTGGTATTGTTGATTAGGATTTTTCTTATTTTGGAGGATTTGAATCTGTCAATGTCCTGTCAATGTTAAATCTTAAGAGACAGATATATTTTAAATAGCAAAGGAAGCTCAATTCACATTATTTACATTGCTCGGACTGTTCTTCTCATTCTTGTTGCCATATTCATGACATGTCAGCCCTTGTACGCTCCGACCTTCTTCAGGTGATTGGAATTTCAAACTGAACTGATTTCATCCACTGGGGCAGATTTTTCTAGTTCCACATGCCATGTCTCTTCCGGATGTCTCAGTTAACTCCTTTAACTCCAAGTTTTTGTTCACCACTGCAGTAGCCAAGTATTGAACTCACAACCCTTTGGGTGAAAAACCAACACTTTTATCCACTGGGCCATGTGTCCTTGAGGATATCAGTGTATGAATTTTTGGGACTTATAAAATTAATGTCTTAGTAACCATTTTTACCAGAGCTCATATTAGAATTTTTGCTTTTCTCTTTTTTGCACTCCGTATTACTAGTTCCAATATTGTATTTATTTTTATGTTTGGCTGGTTTAGGAGATTTTTGTGGGCTAGCACATGTGCTGATTCCTTAAGATTTTGAATTATCCAATGATGTTCTGTTTCTTATTTTAACCTCATCCCACAGGGTGCAGCGATCTCTCTGTTTTCCCTCCATATGTGGTCAGTTATGCCTGATTTTTCTATTTTCCCATATGTTATGGCTTTACGATGTTCTTGCAGTCTTACCTTAAGGAGGTGGCTTGTTTCTACTTTTTATTTCTTACCCCAGCTGCATGATAGACGAAATAAAGAGTTCAGTTCAAAATTCCAATCACCTGAAGAAGGCCAGAGCGTACAATAGCTGAAACAACATGAATATGGTAACAAAGATGAGGACAACAGTTCGAACAATGTAAATAGTGCAAATGATTACAATATCTCATCACAGAAATATCGACAGATATTCAATTCACATGATTAAAAATGAAAAATACTTTTTATTAAGAACTTAATCTTTCTTGTATTTCATCTGATTTAATGTGGAATAGCTATTTGTAATAAAATTTAGGTTGAGGTGTGTACATGATTGAAACATGCAGATAATTCAATTGGAGATGGAATTAAAAGTGTCTCCAAGTTTCTTGAAGGACACATATATTAGCATCAGTGACCATTTATTGCACACACTTCATACATGATTAACTTTGGCAACAAAATTTAATTAAATTGAAAAAAACTGATAGTAAGAAACTTGGAATGGTATAAAAGAGAAACCCTATAGAAAAGCTTTAAGAAAAAGAGACTTTGGAAATTAGAAGATGGTGGGATCCATCTTTACACAGTGTCAATAATTATTGCACCTTAACTTGCAGGAATCAAATATTTTGTGAGATTCTTGAAAGTTTTTACACATTTTTACTGTTACTTTGCAAAATATGGACTTGAGAAAAGAGACAGAATTCTAATTTTGGTGAATGCTTCTATTTTTACTGCATTAGATTATTTCAAAAGAGCAAAACTATTTTTGGGTAGTTACTATTAAGTTCTTTAGTATTGTGGTCTCCACGTTCTGTTGTTTCAATTACCAGTTGTCAATCTCCAGAACTAAACAATTCATACATTTTAATTAATAAGGGTCCAAAGTACAAGGCTATTGATGCTAGATATTGAGATTATGACAAAAAGATGCTGTAAAGTGTGCTTTCTTTAAGGTGGGTGGGAAATGAAAGTTTAATAAAGAAAGAAAAAAAATTATTGTTGTATTCTTAAAGAGGTTACAGACAAACAAAGGTGGTGCTCGAGTGAAGGAACAGTAACATGTACGTAGATGAAAGAATAGAAGTTTATTGTAAAAGAGAATACATTACTGAAAGACAGGGAATTGGGCGGCAGGCTAGTAATTTCTGAAACAAGGTTATTTACCTCACCTCCCTGCGAGGCAAGATGTGGCACAAGGCCGTTTTTAATATGGGGTTAAAACCGAACCTGTAGGCTCAGGCAAAAATTCCCTGTAGACCCTGTAAAAATGGGGTCGGGTAGCTGTCTACCACCCTCATCTGGGTTCCTCTGCCCGAAGGCAGAGAGTTCAACCAGCTCAGCTGGAGACAAATCTCCAACTAATTTCTGAAGCAAGCCCTCAGGTATATCCTGTGCTCACTATATATAGCTGATATAGTCCACATAGGCGATAGGGAGTGTGGGACATTCCATTACAATAATTATGTTGAGGTTACTAAGATCTACAGCAAGCCGGAATCTTCTGTCTGTCCCTTTTATTGCATTATAGTTTTTTTATTATTAGAGTTAAAATTCAATTTTGCTTAACTTTATTGTTTATAAGTTAAAGAAAATAATATATATATATATATATGTATGTTCAAATTTTAATTTATTTTTTAACCTTTATATACTAATTGTTAATTTTTATACTCTTCTTTTTATAATTAAAAAAAATGTTTTTTTTAATAATCTTTAATATAGTGTCCTGTATTAATTACAATTGTATTAATAAACATTAATAATATTAATATATTCTATTTTATTCCTACTTTGCTGGTAATCTTTAATAGTTTATGTATTAACTATAAATTATACTGATGCGTGTTTTTCAAGTGTCACCATGCTATGCCTACATATGATAACTCACTCTTCCTTCTTCCTCTCCCTCCTTTAACTCTTTCTTCTTCCTCTTTCCTCCACTCCCCTTCTTTTCTTTTCCTGTCTAAAAGTTATTTAAGAGGTCAAATTGTCTGGCCTCTTGATTGGGTACACTTGAACCTATGTAACTTATTTAAGATGGTTTAAAAACAACCTTATTCCTTCCTTCCATTTCTAATTTACATCATTCTGTGGTTCTCCTCCTCCCACCCACTCTGTCGTCTTATATCAATCTAAAACTACCCCTCAAAAACTTGTATTAAAAATAAAAGAAACCAAATTGATTTGTAACTAGAGATGTGACCTGATGAACCAGGAAAAATAAATTTTCTGGGGAAATAAATTATAGTCATGGAACTTTAAGGTTGTCTCTTCATTATTTAATTTATATATATATATATATATATATACACACAGAGATTAGTACTTTCCATTCTTTCAGGTATCATGTTTTTTGTTGATGTTCATCACCTAAACCCAGGTAATACTGAAAAAAGTATTGAATGACTTCAATATCAATTGAAAGAAAGTATTTTCTGAACACTAGTGAAAATATAAAATGAAGCATTTTCATTGTTTTCCTTTCCCATTCACAAGAAAAATTCAAAAACAAGAAATTATGGATTTTTTCAAATTTTATTAAATGAAGTTTAATTGATATTTGTTTCTGAGAAAAATCTTTTCTTTCAATAAAATCGGATATTTTATTTGATGAAAATAAGGAGAAAATGAAATCATTAATTATTTAACTGAATCTCAAATTCAGTGTTTCTAAAAATTTCTTTAGCAAAATAACCCTTACAGTGAGGCTCTTCTAAGGGGGTTAAAGACCCTAACAAAACTTATTATTGGGGGTTGCAATCTTACCAATATAAGATATGCAGATGATGATGTGTTGATGGCAGATGGAGAAAGCAAAATACAGGAACATCAAAAGCTAAGTAAAATATTAAGAAACAGGAAAAATGTTGAATTGTTATCAGAAAGTGGCAGTTGGAATTTCCTGGACACATAATGAGGAAGGAGGGCTTGGGGAATTTGACAGGTCTAGGGCATACTGAAAGGAAAAGGGACAGGGGACAGCAGTGGGTCACCTATCAATCAAGCTTGTGTGAATGGATGCCAGAATGTGGGAAAGGATTGGCAAAGGGACAAACATTGCTAGGAGCTAAAAAGGATAGGAAGTTGTGAAGGGTCATGACCACCCATCTCCTGAAGGTACACAGCACATACAGCAGTTTGTTGACCTTGAACAATTCAAATCTAGTTTCAATTAATTTACAGAGTAAGACTTAAGAATGGATTTAGTGTTGATGCTCCAAAGTATCTCTTTCAATGTAAATTGCGATATTGTCTAAATTCCTTTAATAAAGGTATGTGCGTTTCTTTAATGGAGAATAAAAGAACAGTTAATTAACCAAATTTCAATTTGGTATATTATTGGTCCTGACCTGGCATCTCAACTTCAGTCACTTTCCTACTGCCGTGACATGGCTTCTTCCTGCCTTTTCTATAAATTATTTCATGGTAACTGTTTGGATGAACTCTTCACTACAATACCTAGACTTTATGAAATTAAACACAATACCAGATTGGTAGCAAGTTTTCATCAATTTACAGTTGAATTGGTTAGATTCGACCGTAAGTTCTATGCTAAAAGTTTCTTCTCTTGCACTTCTTGCTCGTGGAACTCTCTCTTTTGGCTTCATGCTTTGATTTTAAAAAATTTAAATGCAATGTCAATTGTTATGTATTGTCTTCTTGATTCCTCTTCTTTTTTTGTCCTTGGTCCGTAATAATGTTTTTCTCTTTCTTATTCTTTCACACTTAGTAACCCCTTCTGTCTTAGTGGCTTTATTGCCTTGCTTGGGGTGAAATGTTTAAAAAAACAAACAAACAAGAAGTATAAAGCACACATGAGAATTTTCATTTGGGCATGTATCAAATAAAACCAATTCAATCAATGGGCTTCATCATCATCATCATCATCATGGCAATTATTTTATTGAATTTTCTCTCCATATAAAAGAGAAATTACAATTCAAACCTCATATTTTCATATTTACAGGGTGCGATGGGTAAATTGCCGTCATTTTATATTTTTAATTTTGTACATGCACATTGTTGACTGCATAGCATAGTAGGCTCAGTTGGGCACTGTCTGTGAAAAAAACCCCCAAAAAACCATGATGCAATTCATTCCGCCAGAAATTTGGAAACGGCATGCTGTACTGCTTAGTATTCGCTCCAGAAGCTCCAATGCAAACATTTCAGAGTGTTTGGGTGTCAATCTGAGGATTAAGAGTTGGATGAGTCTGATGGTGATTACGAACGTGTTTGGACTGATCACTAGTGATGGCAATGTTATGCCTCCATTCATCTTCCCACAGGGCCTCAGACTCAAAACAGAGGACTAAGGCATTGAGGAGGTAGTGCTGCCCTGGGTGAAGAGGTTGGCTGTCGGAATCCTCTATGTCTGGCAAATGGACCCTGCACCATGCCACACAAGTAGCAGAACCCAATAATGGCTGTCATACAATTTCTGCGATCACATCACCCCTTACATCTGGCCGTCTAACTCCTCAGACTGCAACTACCTTGATTATGTGTGCGGCACAGTTGAGCGAGAGACCAACAAAACTCCTTGTAACACCAAAGATGAACTGAAGGCAAGGATTATGGCAGCATTCACCAACTTGTTCCAGACTTAGCTAAATTGAGCAAAGAGTCATGATAGAATTCCAAGTGGGAAGGGTCAATATCTCTGTAAAAAGAACGATATAAACTGCATTGAAAATAGACCCTGAGGCTATAGATAAGAATGGCAAGGGCTAAGCTGTGGCTTTAGATATTCTTGAAGGTGTTTGACAGAGTTTGGCATGCTGGCCTTTTCCACAAGCTCTAGAGCTAGTGTGTCTGACTGAATATCTAGCATAATCCAATCATTCTTAACAAATTACATAATGAAGGTCATGTTGAATGGCCATGTTTTTAGATCATTTTACATTAATGGAAGGGGTCCCCAAGGGCTTGATCCTTGAACCCATTCTTGTTTTATATCTTCAGCAATGACCTTTGTGATGTCATCAATTCCCAACTATGTATTTATGTAAATGACACATCTATTTACTCCTGTCTTTATAGTAAGTATAAGTAAGTAATGCTCCCTCCCCAATCAGTTGTTAACTGCAGCAAGGAATGGCTTATAAATTGTAATACCTTCAAAATGAAACTGCTAATCAGCATTTTAAACACGATAGAGACCCTTATTTACCTTCCATCAGCATGTCTGATGCTAACCACCATGAGGACAACTGATTGCACCTTTTCAGTCTTATGTTTTCCACTGAATTGAAATAGAGTAATTATATTGAATGAATTGCTAGGTCCGCTGTTTGGAAAGTTGGTTCCCTGTGTCGTGCTAGACAATTTTTTTTGCTAGAATCCATCTTGCACATTTATAAATCTATCATTTGACCTTGTATTGAATATTGCTGCCATATTTGGCTGGGTGCCCTTGCTATATATCTCAAGATTCTAGACAAAATCCTAAGGGTCTGTGATATAATTGGTCTTGACCTGGCATCTTGACTTCAGTCACTTTCCCACCACTGTCAGGTAGCTTCTCGCCATCTTAACCATAAATATTTTCACTATTATGTCTACTATTATTAAAAATAATCAAACAATATTTGGTATAAAGAAGAAGAGGAGTAAAAATGTCAATATATGATTTAATTTTGCTTATCTGCTTAATGTTTTTGACCAAAAGGCTTTTATTGTCCTTGGTGGCTACTTCTTTTATTTCTGATCTATAGTGCTTCTTTAAAATACAGGGTGTCCATAAAGTTTGTGTGCACTTTAAAAAATTTATAACTTTGTATTTGCGATAGAAATAATTTGTAAAAAGAAAGAAGTAAAATCTATATTTTTTATAAAAGGTTTTATTGAAATTTTATTTAAGTTTCCACATGTCCTCCATCATTAGCAATACAAAGGGTAATACGATTTTGCAGTTCACAGAAAACATTTGCCAACTGATTTACAGTAATGCCTGAAATCAAATTAGTTATTTTAGCTATACTTAAAACTAGGTACATTAAACTTTATAACATTTTTTACAGATTATTTCTATCGCAAATACAAATAAAGTTATATATATATATATATATGGACACCCTGTATAAAATCACCTGTGTATTGTAATAAAATTTAGCAATAATAAAATGAAAAACAAACCAGCCTAAAATTAATAATATAAAGTGTTTACCTTAATTATTAATATTTAATGAGCATTTCTTTTAATGCTGACTGCTTTTTGTTGCAACAGCCAGAGCATTATTCAACAACTGTTAGATAAAAGGCAAAGAAGAAGTCTTCTTCAAAACTTACATCCCTATCCTTGGGAGCATCGTTCCTCCTGCTTTATTGATTAACCTTGTGACTCAAAACCATTTCTTGACATACTTTCCTTTTTATAAGCAGAAAGTGTTTCTTCAAATGAACTTGAAAAGAACTACGGCTTAAGTTTCCACATATATTAACTCTAAGAGAACATTTAAAAAGAAAAAGAAAAATTGAAAGTAAACTGAAAATTTTTTTTCAAAGTTCGCATCTCCAGGGGACAAAACCCAAGAACTGAATTTACCATCCAATTTTGAAGAGCTAAAAATGAAAATACTCTATTTACAGAAGTGTTAATTTGATAAAAAAAACAAAACAAAACAAGACAAGACAAACAACAACAAAAAAAAAAACCTATTCATCCTTGTTATCAAAATACAGCTGTGTATAAACTTTTAAAAGAAATTCAATAAAAAAAAAGGTAATAATTAATGAGCAGAAATTATTTTAAGCAGATCGTCATACAAGGTGCTTGCAACAAAAAGCGCAGATGGTCAACCAACTAGTTATGAAAGTCTTTCTCTTTCCTGTTACTATTTATGGAAAGTGTCAAAAAGAAATATGAAAAAATGGAAATTTGGCATTTTTTTTTGTCTTTTCTTTTCATTCTTTTTTCTTCATAAGTTTGGAAAGTTTTCTTAAAGAAATTTAATGTTTCATCTTGTTAGATTGACACCAATATCTTTAACAAACAAAACTCCAGTAAAACCCATTTTTAAATGATATCTTCCGTAATTATTTAACATATTTCAATGTTATTTTCTATTCTTTGAACATTCTATAAGAGCCATTGTTGAGGAATGGACAGGTTTAAGGTAGCCAGAGTGCATGGTTAATAGATAAAAGTGTTATTTAAAATATTTCTATTTAGGTATTCAATCCTCGGTTATAGAAGAAAAAGAAAATGTAATGATTTGAAATATCCTCTCAAATGGATAGCAGAATGCAAACAAAACAGCTTCGTGAATTGAGGAAAGGATTAGGTTCCAAATTTTCAGGAGATTACTTAAAAAAACTCAAGGTGGGGGTTGGGGGTGAGATTTCAACAATTTTGAAAACAAAGTCATTTCCATTAACTCGAAAATTAAATTTGATAAAAAGTTAATTCGGGTAAATGCTGAAATGCCATATCACTCTAAAAGCATATGAAGAATCAGATTCAGCAATTATTGTAGAAGTGATGTTATCATAGTTGATTCCATTAAATGATTATTTTTTTAAAAAATGAAACTTTATTCTAGAGATTTTACAACACCTGCTTTTAAGAATAATTAAGATTATTGAGATTTCTTAAACTACAGCAGATGACCAAACAGAAGGAAATGTCAGGAAGGAACATGACATTCGGCCAATATTGCAAGATGGAGTGTAGTCATTGTGCCTAGAAAATCAGCAAGTAAATCCGGGCTTTTAGAAGCACTTGAACCAGGATTTCTGACAACAATGAGAAACATAAATCTTTGTGAACCAGGACAAAAGATAAACTAAGAATATTTATACGGTTAAAATAAATAAAATTATTAAATTCTAGAAATTTTTCCTTGGGTTTTACTACCGACACAATGTTAGATTTTATTATTCAAATCAATGTTGCCACAATAAAATTGTTATTAAGCAACTAATTGTAACACTTTCAGATTATAGTTAAATGTCATGTGAATTTCAGCTTATTAGAAATATTTACAAAAAATTATTTGGTTTTGAGAGATTGTATTATGCAACTTAAGAATTGTTCATCATATTGTAAACAAACACACTGAATTCTGAAGACGCATCAAAGTGTGTCATCAGTAATGAGCCTGAGTTTCATAATGAAATCAAGTCACATCACAGTGGATAAAGGCGTTGGTTAGATCCAGTGACAGGACCCAAACAGTGTGAGTTCAATACCCGGTTAAGGCAGTGGAGAACTTTCAGAGGGAAATTAACAGGAGATAACTGATAACTGACATCCATTCCATTAAACATGGCAAGTGGAACTAGAACAGTCTACCCCAGTGAGCGAAATAAAGGGTTCAGTCTGACATTCCAATCACCTGAAGAAGGCTGGAGCATACAACGGCCAAAACGTTGTAATAAATTTGGTGACAAAGATGAGGACAATAGTCCGAATAATATTAATAATGTAATGAAATGATAGTATAATTAATTTTTTAATTTCAGATGCATAAAGAAAGGCCATGAGAAAGATATGACCTCAAAATAGAAACAAGATACTGTCAAGTTATCCATTGATAAGGATGAAGGTAAAATGATTGGCACTTTGTACCACTCAAGTAAGTACCTGACTTCTCATACATTCCTCTACCTTTATAAAAGACACATCAGGCCGAAAATGGAGTACTGAGCTGCCCAGACCACACTTTCCAGTCTTGACAGAGTTCAAAAGCATCTCAGAAACCTTTTTGGAGAAAGATTATTTTCCACCCTCCAATGTCTCTCTCACAGGTGGGATGTGACGAGCCTCTCACAGATGGGATGTGACGAGCCCCTCACAGATGGGATGTGACGAGCCCGTCACAGGTGGGATGTGACGAGCCCGTCACAGGTGGGATGTGACGAGCCCCTCACAGGTGGGATGTGACGAGCCCCTCACAGGTGGGATGTGACGAACCTCTCACTGCTTCATTGCTACTACCATGGAAAGTGCGTATACAAATTATGTTTCTTGGTTCTGCCAGGTTTAACCTTCATGGCCAGGACCTGCAATGCCACTTCCATAGTAACAAACCACCCACATTCCCTCTGTATTTCATCATTTAAAAGTAATTTCCTCTCAAACAGCTTCTTCATGTGAACCATGGCTCTGTAGAACTGACTCCCAAGAGTATGTCTCCCTGACCCCTGATCACTACAATTTTAATCTATTCAAGTCTAGAATTAACCGTTATCGTTCATTTCTAGCCACTACCCCTTAATGTAATCATCTACCTCAAGTGGACCCTGCCGGGCCTTGTACTGGGTGAACCACACTGTAAAAGAAAAGGCGCGGGGGGGGGGGAGAATGAAAGAACGCAACATTGAACAGAGATTAATAAAAAAATAATGAAAAACAAAAATGAAATTGAAGACGCTGGGAAGATGAAAATAAGAAAATATCTCTCTAAGAATTTCACAAAAATTCACATTGAGAAAAAATGAAAGCATAATAAGCACGAGAAATAAACTGATAAGCAACCATATTTAAAGTCGTTGGTATTGCAAATGGAAACAGAAAAAAAGACATGAAAGTAACGGGTTTAAGTAAACATCATTTAAGAGAAACAGAATAAGTTGTGGAAAAATGGATTTTGCTCAACAGTGATGAATATAGAACATCGGGATAGAAGTTCAGTTCTTCATGGAAACCCAACTCAGAGAGGATTGCACTAAATAGATAGATCTATACTGACCTTTAAAGTGGATCAAGTTTGTTTGCCATTAAACTCTGCATCAGAAAATTTAGTATTTTACAGATCATGAGTGCTGGGCTTAGTATATGTTGTGTTCCAGAATGTTAATAAACACAAGAGATGATTGAAGAAGGCTTGAAGGTACACAACGAAAGCATTGTGGGGAACTGTCACTCGCACAATCCAAAATACCTTTGTGTGTTCAATCGGCCGTTTGTGTGTTCTGCACACTTCACCAATGCAAAAACAACAACAACAAACAAATCGACCTTTTCACTGCTTCAACCTTCTTTTATCATGCCAACACCACGGCCAACTAACCAATTAGCGATCTCTGCTTTTGTTCTCAGTTACTCAGGCAAATAGCTTCCTCCAGTCTGACCAATCAACCCACAACTTGCTATTGGTCGAAACACTTTAAGCTGTACAAAAGCCAGTTACAGCATATACTGTTGGAACCACACTAAGCTGTACAAAAGCCACTGTTACAGCATATACTATTGGAACCACACTAAGCTGTACAAAAGCCACTGTTACAGCATATATTGTTGGAACCACACTAAGCTGTACAAAAGCCACTGTTACAGCATATATTGTTGGAACCACACTAAGCTGTACAAAAGCCACTGTTACAGCATATATTGTTGGAACCACACTAAGCTGTACAAAAGCCACGGTTACTGCATATACTGTTGGGACCACGCTAAGCTGTACAAAAGCCACTGTTACAGCATATACTATTGGAACCACACTAAGATGTACAAAAGCCACTGTTACAGCATATATTGTTGGAACCACGCTAATCTGTACAAAAGACACTGTGACAGCATATACTGTTGGAACCACACAAAGTGACAAGGGGAGATTAGTGCCATTTCCAAGGAACAAAATGCCAATGCTACATCTCGTGTTGAGGTAAGGAACTTATTTTCCTTTGCACCAGATGCAAGCCACTCTGACTTGCTTGCTTCTATGTGATTGTTTACCACAGGAACCCCCCCACCACCAAAAAAAAAACAAGAAGAAAGTAACTATCCTCGTGACCTGTCTAACAAAATTCAGAAAAATATTTATAGTTCAACATAATCCAGTAGCAAGATTAATCTTGGGCCTTGTATAGGGCAAGGGTTAGTAAAAACAAAGTCAGGCTACAGACTTATTGATTCACTTTATGATAATAAAGCTAAATATCAGTAATCGTAGGGCAATAATCTCTGGCAACATTTCAGCAGATAAAATGATATTTGCATGTGAAAAAAACAGAAAATATCTGGCAAAAATCTTCTCTCTAAAATGAAATCCGTATAGAGAGTTAAGAAACTTCTGGAAGTTAATCGAGAATAACTTTCAAATGAATGCAATCCTTCCTTAAAAACTTAAAATGGTGCAATGTGTATGTAGGTGAGAAATAGGAAAATACTTCAATAAATCTGCACCAAAATATCTTACATGTCAGCCACAAGGTCAGAGGTGGTGATGAATTAGACTTGGGAGGATGCCCTCGTCCATTCAGAGAAGTGACTGGGTTTAATGAATTACTGCTGAAGAGGAAATCGATGCATCAATATTGGATCTCAGCAGAATAGAAGAGTGACATCCAAAGAAAAAGCTTGGAGAAAATGAATGAAATAAAGAATCTGATAAATGGCAGTAAAATTGGGTTGAAGAGAATATCTACAGAGTTTATTTATGAATAAAATGAAATCAATAAAAATATTATCTCCATGTTGAATTTGATGTAATAGAGACTTTAGTAATTCTAAGAACATTAAAAGTTTTTCTAAATTCTATAATCATTATTCAGCAATAGTGACATTAGAAATTAGTTTCTAATTATTGTTATTTGTGATGTTTAGAGATCAAAATAAACTTTTGTAGGTACATCATGAAGTCTGCAGCTTAATGATGTAAAAAAAAAAACAACATTTATTTTCCTTAACTATTTTTGACATAATCTTCCTTGTCAATGCACTTGATTTGGTGATGAATATTAGCCATAAATCATACCATCAAAATTTCAGATCAAAATTTGACCAATAATTATGTATAAAGCTGTGGAAACTGATGTATCATTGTATTAATATAAATAGTCACATAACAATCTTCTATGTCAACATAACAGAATATCATCTTTGATTTTGAATATCTTTATTTAAATATCCATATAACCACTCTGAAGATGGCTCATGTGAGCAGCCGAAAGCTTAGATCAGGGAACAGCATAATAAAAAATATCCAAATGTTGGACAATTTTTGTCTTTATTTTCACTTGAAATTAAAGCAAATATACAGAGTTTAGAACGCTTCATGAACATTATAGACATTCTTTGTCTGTCATATTTAACAGTATATATTTAAATAATGATCTGCTGTCCCAATACACTATGTGTATGTATATATATATATATATATATATATATATATATGTATGTATATATATATATATGTATGTATGTATGTATGTATGAGAGAGAAAGCTAACAGATTCCTTGGATCATGACTTGAAGAGAATAAAAATATACATGAATGAGTAGGAAGAGTCATCCACCAGGAATTGTGCAAACAGTTTGAAGTCAAACATGCAAACTAATATAACAAGCACAATCCAGAGGCTGTTCTGGAAAACAAAACAAAAGTCAAATTATTTAGCATGTTAAAATTTAAATATATTACGTAGGTCAGAGAGCAAGATCTAGTCATTGTAAACAAAGAAAAGGAAATCTGTCAAGGAAGAAAAGCCAATGTTTCAACAGATCACAGAAAAAAATGTAAACAATGCAAAATGCTGGATAAATATTTGGACCCTATCAGAGAATTGAAAACCTTATGGAATAAGAGAATGTGTTATATCTCTCATTATTGGAGCACTTGTAATGGTTCCAAGAGAATTTGACAAACTTCTCGAAGATCTGGATATTCAAAGAAGAACTGAAAGTATCCTATATTCTAACGGCATAATTCAAACCAAGTAGAATACTAAATACACTTGCTGTCACTTGATCTCTAGCAACAGCCACGAAATATTACTGGCATAACACAAGTCTAAAAAGAATGCATAAAGCAGATGGCATTGCAAAAGCTGTGCTGAAAAGAAGTTATGCTTTTTTATTTTCCTTTATTTATGGCTGCTATTTTCACGTAAACAAGAAAAACACCCAATTTCACAAATGAAAAACAATTCCTTAAATAATATTTATATGCCAAATTAAAAGAAAAAAAACAAAGAAGAAAAAACAATAGAAAACAAAAACTAATTATGTTTTGCTTAAAAGTGGATTTGAGTTCATTTCTCAGTTGGAGTTTGACACGCTTCAGAAAGAAAAATGCGGAATGCATGAAGGATGACCTTTTTTTATCTTCAGAATCTTGAAAGTCATCTTATTAAAAGAATGTTGAGGCATCCCTTGGAGTGGTTTCGTTTTAGTTTTACAGCATATCAACCTCAATGGGTCATTTAATGCCGACAAAATTTTTAGGATAGATTCGTATGAATAGAATATGTATTCTTTGGTTTAGATTGGTTTGGTTTATTTTGTTTTACGGCATATCAACCTCAATGGGTTATTTAATGCCGACAACATTTTTATTGTTGGTAATATTATTATTTTTTTTTAAATCTATTTCTGTTAAAATTTTTCCTTCAAAAAATCTATTTCTGGTAATGATTTTCTTTCAAATATATATCACTGGTAATATTTTCCTTTTTTTCAAAAAATGTTTAGCTGGTAATATATATATTTCTTTTTATTTTTTTTCTGTTTTTCAAAAATATATTGCTTATTTTTCCAAAAACGTATAGTTGGTAATATCATTTTTTCAAAAACGCATAGCTGGTAATATCATTTTTTCAAAAACGTACTGCTGGCAACATTATTCTTTTGAAAACGTATAGCTGGTAATACTATTTTTCCAAAAACGTATAGCCACCAACATTAATTTATCAAAAACTGTTGGATGTAGTTTATCATCATACCCAAGGACATGGATGTAGATTATCGTCATACCCAAGATGCGGATGTAGTTTATCGTCATACCCATGGACGCGGATGTAGTTTATCGCCAAACCCATGGATGAGGATGTAGTTTATCGTCATACCCAGGATGTCATCCCTTGGCGTGTATAGGTGTGTATGTGTTTAAGTGTGTAATAGCAGATTGAATTAGTAACAATGATAATAAAATAATTTTAAATATTGTCAGAATTACCAAAATGCGACACACATATACGGTGAGCATATATATTTGGCAACAAATGGTGCTGGGTGAGTCATTTGATGTAGGGCCACCACAAACCTTTGATTTGTTAAAAAAAAATGCAATATCTACAAAGTACAATAAAGCAAAGCCTGCTAAGGTATTTTTTTAAAAATCATTTCATCCCAAGCAAGGAAGTAAAGCCACTAAGGGTTACTGAGTGTGAAAGAATAAGGGAAAAAAAAAAAGAAACATTATTAAGAAGTGAGAACAATAAAAGAAGAGGAATCAAGAAGACAGTAGATAAAGATTAACATTGCATTTAAATATGTTTTCCAATCATTTCACTCCATCAGTTAGTTACGCGCCATGCACGATACATACTTGGGCGATCATGTATCTTTTGATACATGACTAAAGAGGCAGATTCCCCCCCCCCCACAGTAGGTTGCCATTTCAAAGGCTATAGAGCCTGGTTTGTCCTGCTATTTACCCATATCTGGGAGGGGGGGAGAAGAAGAAGATTCACATCTTTCCTAAGGGTATTAGCACATAAGTGAACGTAATGGATTTGGCTGGAATTTGAACTCAGCTCTCCGATTCCTCAATCCGAGCCGCTATCCATTATTCCACTGTGCCTCCTCCTTTACTCCATCATGCCTCCTCCTACTCCATGCAAGGCAGTAAAGCCACTAAGACACAAGGGGTTACTGAGTTTGAAAGGATAAGAGAAAAGAGAAACATTATTAAGGGGTGAGAACAATAAAAGAAGAGAAATCAAGATGACAGTAGATAACAAGTGACATTGCATTTGAATTTTTGAAGATATTAAAATATCAATCGTGACGTGTCCGAGTTCTCAAATGCTATTTACAATAATGAAAACAGAAAGAAAACTGTTCTCTTGTATTAATAGTTTGTTTTTTATATGCTGGTGGATTACTAACATAATTTAAGGAACAATCATAACATCTCTAGAGCAAGAGCAATTTCTTGGCAGTGTCCATCTCCTCTCCAAAAATAACAGACTGGTAATATTCTGATTTAACAGCACAATTCTCAATCAGTTCATTTAGCATCAGTGACAAGACCTTTTTCAAGACATCTGGTAAGAGGACAGAGCACAGGGAGATGTGGATTTATGCCTACTCTAAGAACATTAATGCTGAAACTGATTTTGTCTTCCTTGCCAACAAGTTATGCATTTTTTTTAATCATTTTAGCCCAAGTAAGGCAATAAAGCCACTAAGATGGAAGAGGTAACTGAGTGTAAAAGAAACTGAAAGGACAATAAAAGAACATGGTTTAAGTAGAGAGATGATGATGATTGATGTTGCATTTAAATTTTTGAAAATCAAAGTTGACAGGAAAGTCAAAAGAGTGTTCCACAAGTGAGAAGTGCGAGAAAAGAAATGGTTAACATAGAAATTAGGGTTAGATCTAGCAATTTCAAGAGTAAAATGATGAAACCTTTCTACCACTCTCATACTGTGCTTATATTCATGACGTACCAAAGAGAAAAGCTCATTAAAACAATTACCATATATTTCCAGTTTTTATATGCTTGGGTGATTAATAAGAGGATCTGGGTAAATTCCTCTCAATGAAACTCAGTCAGAAAATCATTTAAAAAGGTCAAATAGATTGAAATTAATAAACGGGAGTGTCTTAATAAGCTTGGGGGATACAGGCTAAATATCCCCCCCCCCCACCAAATATCTTTTAGGCACTGAAGAGCAAGACACCAGGCAGTAACAGATAATGAAATACATTTTTATTTATTAATTCAACAGATTTTATACTGTAAACATCATTTTTATATCCTGGGTACAACGTTAAACTGCATCCAACAGCAAGGCCTCTGATCAGGAGGTTTTGAGGAAGCGTGGAACCACCTCTTAATTGCTGGTGTTCCCAGGTCCACCCTGACCCAGGGTGGTAGCACCTCTTGGGGTCCCAGCTATGGGAAAATAGTGAACTTCCAGGTCTTTACCAGCACATTGAAACGATGATGTTGCCAGCTATACGTTTTTGAAACAATGATGTTGCCAGGGATACGTTTTTGAAACAGTGATGTTGCCAGCTATACGTTTTTGATATATCTAGTAAATACTGGATCTGGCATTAAATAACCCATAGTGGTTGATATGCCATAAAACCCCAAACAAACAAACAAACATTATTTTTAATGGCTAGTCATATTTGAGTAGATGCTTTGTTTATTTATTAAATTGTATATTTATTTTTGTTTACCAGCCTGAATATTCGAGAAAGCTTATTAAAAAAAAAAAAAGAAAAGGTGCACTCTTCGGTAGGATTTGAACATGTGTCCCCCTTTGCAGGAGAAACCATCATTAAACACGATGACTTAGCCATGAAGGGTCTTGTTGATCAAGTAAAACCAAATGGTGCCTTATAAGCACAAATCCCTCTTTGTCCCAGATTCGCAAATGTTCCTCTCTGCTCAGTTTTGCATTCAAAAGTAAACAAAGAAATTTCAAAAGAATTAATAGATTTTTTATTTATTAAACTGACAGACAAACTGCCGGAGAGCACGTCTTTTTCTTTAATAAGATTTCTCGAATATTCATGCAAAAGTAGACAAAAATAAATCTACTGTTTAATAACTAAATGGAGTGTCTACTCAAATATTACTATCCACTAAAAATAAAACTTGACGTGATAAAACTTGACTAGTATGTAATTTTTTTGCTTTTTTATGTCTAGGGTGGCAGTGTCTTTATGGAAATGGCAAACTGTTCCAATAGGATTACAAAACTGGAAGGCGAGATAATCAATTACATATCATAATTTCCCATAAATAATACGCACCCCCCCAACAAATGATCCAAAAATTAAGAAATATATCTATCCCTATGTATAATACGCATCTATAAATTTTGACCAAAAAAGAATTAGAAAGACATTTTGTTGACCTTGACATTAAGAATAAAATTGAAACTAAGTGGCTAAAAGAAGGTTGAAAATTACCATCCAGTTTTACTAATAGAGCATTTTATTTTACCGCCAAAATGTCGTCAAAACATGAGAGTTATAGTGAAAATTTTAAGCAAAAAGTAATAGAACTAGCAGAGCTGCAGCCAGAGAATCCGAGTTGAATGAGGCCAACATACGTTTATGGAGAAAGAAAGAAAATGAACTGGAAAAGTGTAAATCAAGTGCCAAAGCTATAGGTAGAGGAAGAAAAACTCAATATTCAGATATGGAACAATGATGATGATGAAAATTAAAATTTAAATAAATTGTTAACTTGATATCCTCTTTTCTTCGAAATTGGCCTTTTTATAGATTTTTTATTTTTTCACCAAATAAAAAATGCAGTTACTGATAAACAAATTTATTGACAAAAAAATGTTACAATTATTATTGTTGGATTTAAAACTCAGATCTCTTTCTTATTTTAGTACAAGTATGTATTTATGATTATAAATCAATAGCAAAAAATACTTTTGTTGAAACCTATTCATAATATGCATCAATAGTATCACCTGTAATTTGCAGTAAAAAAATGTGTATTATTTTCAAGAAATTGCAGTAAAAGAGCAGAACTTTTCTATTAATAAATTAAAAGAAACTTTAAAATCATCTGTTTTTTAATGTTTCTTATAATTACACTTATTTATGTCATATCTGTTGTCAATGTTTTTTTAGACTAATTCTGCCCACCCACCAAATCTGATTGCGACCAGCTCTCACATTTTCAAGAGAGCTCCTATTTTTCATATAAAACAAAACCTTTTCAGTTTTTCTCAAAAAAAAATCTTATGCATATCTGTCTATATCTCCGAGATGAGGTATTATGATTATTTGCATTATTTACATTATTTGGACAGTTATCCTCATCTTCATATCTTCATATTCACAACATTTCAGCTGTCGTACACTCCGGCCTTCTTCAGGTGATTGGAATTTCAAACTGAACCCCAGTGGATGAAATAAAGGGTTTATAAATATATATGAGAAAGATAATGAGTTACTCTAAGTTTGATGAGGTTAAGATTGTCGTGGTCTGAAAGCACTCTCTTGAGAGTTGGTTCCACAAAATTATGTCTTGTGGAAAGAATCTGTTTGAGTAAAACTTCTTTCCTACTAATGGAATACAAAGGGAATGAGGATAGTTCAACCCAGTGTATTTGAAGATTAGAATTTTGGTGAAACTAAGGAATGTAGCTCATCAGAACATTTGCCATGAAAATAATGAGAGAGTAACAAGAGGCTTGTGATGTTAGGATGTGGTCAACTTTGATGAATTTTGAATTATCAAAATCAAACTGATAAGAATTACTTGTAAAAGGGTGTTCCAATAACTTGGACTGATTTTAAATGTGAATTAAGTTTAAGTGTCTAATGATTTTTTTCTTTTTCTTTCAGGTTTGGTGGACATTTGGGCGATATTATTTTTCAAACGTAATTGCCATGACTTAAATAACATGATCCAATAAATAAATAAATAAATTTTCACCAATAACACTGATTGATTTATTTATTGCTGATTTTGAGCCCTCTTAATGAAACACCCTTTATAAATAAATGCAAGTTGTTCTCCAATTGCCGGGGGAAATATAAATCAGCCAAAATCTATTTAGAACAACAAGTTGCAAATGTTAGAAACTTTTTTTTTCAGATCCATACTTTAATCTGTCCTGCATTTGAGCTTTTATCACTGCTACCATTTTTAAGTTGGAATATTTTAATAAACAGGTTTGCTACCATTATCTACAGCAAACCTACTTCTGGACAATACTTGAACTGAGATTCTTTTAGTCATACACTAAGGAAAATTTACCATATCAGCATCTTAGTCCATTATCCTTTCCTGATCTGTTCTTCCTGTAAACTTTCTTCTGAACGGGATTTCAGAAGGTCTATTCTTGCAAGTAATTACAACTCATCAGATGTTTCCCATTGATAAAATATTCAGGCCACAAAAAGATATCTAACACTGCCTTGGTTGGGTAAAATCAGTCTCTCTGGTTTTCTCAACAAATTACCAAATCTGTAATTCATTGCTTTCTTACTGTGAATTTGTACAGTGTGTTTAACATGAAGAAAGCTTTTCCTTCCATTAGAAAGGATAGTGTTCCTTTTATCCATAAAAGTTTTGTCGTTAATTCATTTACGTGCCAGTATGAATCTGATTACATTAGACAAACCTTGCAGAGACTGGAATGTAGGATCAAGCAACAAGTCTCATTTTGGATAAAGAATGGGGTGTCATATGACAACATTGATACATACCTAGAAGATTTCAGAGGCAGCAATCGGCCAACATTTCGTTGAAAATCTAGTCTGTGCCAACACTTTCAAATGACTGTTTCAAAATGCAAAGTGCTCAAATTCTCTTAAATTTCTTTATTTCTGCATCTCTTTGAAAAAAAAATAAAATAATAAAACAGATTTTTTCTATTCTACCAAACTATCTGGTATTACTACTATTCCGTTATTGGTAATTTCATTTTTCTCTTTTTTTGGATCTTTTGGATTTATCAATGAGATTATTAACCTGTTTCTGTTTCTTCATGCTCCATATATCAAAAAGTTTTTATTTCTTTATTAAATTTCTATTGTCTCTTCAATGTTAAATTAAGATATTAAATCTACATTGAGAAAAATTAACTGTGGTTCTAATGGCATATACAGCTCCATGCATAAGTTTACAACATATTACAAAAAATGTTTCTTTAGTTATTTCTAACATAGTTAGATTAATGAAACTTCTACTACTAACAATACGCATGTTTAAGCCTTTAGTCAAACAATCAGATTTAAAAAAATAAAAATATCCCACAAAGAAAAATCAATATTTGATAACACAAAAGTTTACAATATATTTATTAAATCATCTATTAATATTTCATAGCGTAACCGTTATTGCTAATTACATTTCATGTAGGCGTTTAGAGTTGCCCCCCCTACTAATTTCTTGCGTGTTTCTTGGCTAATATTTTCCCATTCTTCACAACAAAATTCCTTTAGTTTATGCAGGATTTGCAGGTTTCTTCTTTGAATTCTCAGTTTCAGCTCTCTCCATATATTTTCAATCGGATTGAGATCTGGAGATTGATTTGGTCATTTTAGAACGTCTATTCTATTTGAACTTAACCATGATTTTGTAAACTTTGCAGTATGTTTAGGACCGTTGTCTTGTTGAATGACCCAACCCGGTTTCAAGCCCAGCGAATGTGCACTCTGACATAAATCTCTCTCCAAAATATCCCCATAATATGCTTCATTCAGCCTCCCTTCTATTATTTCAATGTTCCCTACACCTTGGGCACTAAAGCAACCCCAGATCATGATTGATTCGCCTCCAAATTTTACTGTTGGGATCGTATTCTTCAGTGAATATTCAGTATCCTTCTTTCTCCAGACCGTTGCCAAAGCGTTTCTGCCAAAAAGTTCAATTTTCATTTTGTCTGACCAAAGTACATTTTCCCAAAATAATGCAGGTTTGATACAATGCTCTTTGCAAAATCCAGTCTAGCAAGAATGTGTTTTCACTTAAGAAGTGTTTTTTCCTTGGAGTCCTCAAAAAAATGTCATATTGACAAAGTGAATGACTAATTGTACTCAATGACACATTTAACTGACTAAATATCTTCCTATAACCAAGTCCACTTGTATGAAGGTCAACAATACGTTCATGGAGGTCTTGATCAGTTATTTTGCTTTTCCCCATTTTGTTAATGTTTAAAGGACAGTTGACAGAAAAAGATTGACGCAATACTTTTAATCATTCTTAAAAATAATCATAAAATTAATCTGGAACATTTTACAAGAAACATCCAAATTGAGAAAATTCTAGTAAAATTTGAACACTTTTATAAAAAAAGCTGTTGTAAATAAAAAAAAAATGTGTTGTAAACTTTTCAGTTACTAAATTATCAGTTTTTTCATCATGGGATACTTTTTCGAAGTTTTTAAAAAATCTGATTGTTTGACTGAAGACTTAAATATATGTTCTACGAGCAGTAAAAGTTCAATCAATGTAACTGTATTAGAAATAACTAAAAAACATTTTTTGTAATGTGTTGTAAACTTTTGTGTGGCACTGTATACCCCCACCCACTCCAAACAATAACAGGATGTGTAAATAGCATAATGGATAGTGGCTTCAAATGGGAAATTGGAGAGTTGATTTTGAATTCCACTCAAGTTTGCTTACGTGGACATACACTTGAGAAAGGTATGAATCCATCACCTCCCCTCCAACTATGGGTTAAATTGTAGGACTAGAATCTTCAAAAATCATTGTTATTGTTATAGTGGAAGACACCTTGTCTAGATAATAGACTCTCCCACCTATTATAAGTAGGAGTCAGTAGGTAGTCGAGGAAGGAGTAAGTTATCAGCAACCACAACTCGATTACTCTGCATAACACTTTATTACAAGTTCCTAACGTTTTTGTACGTTTACCCCATTTAGGATGCATTTAGTCCGACTACAAGTTCTATTGTGGAAATAACTCCACAACAGTTATTCTAAAAAATTTTTTAATGCAATATTCACTCCAAAAAGAAAAAAATTATTCTTATGATCCAAAATATGTTTTTGCTTTAAATAACCTACAAAAGGTTGATAAGCCATAAAAAAAACAATCAATCAAAAGACACCCACAATAAAAAAAATCTCCATGGTTTAATATGCAAATTTGAGCTATTTAGTAGATTAATGCTTACTCAAACTCCATAGACTACCAGTAATTGTACCTAGCCTAATTCCATAATACTGTAATATGAAATGTAAATGATTGGCGTCTTATACAGCAATTAACAAATTTTAGTTACAAAAAAAAAAACTACTTGATTACATGGAAAGGTGGGTAAAACTGGCATTCTATAAAATCTCAAGTAATGGTGTTTCCTTTTTTATCAATCATAAATGTATATAAGAAAAGAAAAATTCTTTCAGAAAACAAGAGATTTTACACACAACAGTTCAGAAGTCTGGTCATAAATTTACATTAATAAAAAAGGGAAAGAAAACAAGAAAGAAAAAAAGCTGACCAAAGCAAGGATTGAACTTCTTTTCTTTTACTTGTGAAACAGGAAAAATTACAGATCAGGATGATTTTCAATAGTAAAATTACTTTTTGCAACCTCCTCTTTACTAGCAATGATTGTCACGAGTCGAGATGGAAGAGAAATTATAAGCAAAGCATTTTACTTTATCAGCAGTAGATGACAATACTTCAAACTGAAGAGAGGAGAGATTGATGATATACTCTTGTTCAATACACTTTTTCAGAGCCACAAGTAATCTCAAGAACCAAGCTTTATGGTGTCTCATTGAGGACACACTTACACTCGTTCCAAGTAGATATAAAGAAGTGTCTGTTGTGATTTGAACTGTCACATTGGTATAACCTGAAGAAGTGCTTCCTGTGTGCTATAGCAGTTAAACAGGCATGAGTGTACCAAAAAGAAGACTGGTTTCATATGCTATTTCTGTGCTGGCACAAAAGCTTCGATGCTAGCTTTCACCCAGGAAGAAACCTTGGAGGGGGGGGGGTTAATTTCCAACAGGAAGATTAAAAATTTCAATCCAATGGACATTGTGAAAATAATCATGAAATGAGTCCCCACAGTGTGTGTGTGTGTGTGGGGGGGTATTCTGAATTTTCTTGTTTATGTCCAATATTTCCTGAATATTAAACATTCTAGTCACCATTGCATAATGATTGGATTTTATCAACCAAGTTCAAAATTATTCTTTTGTCTATTTCAATTACCTCAACAGAAGAATCTATTATATAATGGGCACCTTGTCCATCAGTAGACACTTTTGGTGATAAAGTGTTTTGGTGATAAAGTTTTAAGATATGCTATATTTATGAATGAGGAATTGTATGTTAACAAATGTTTTACTTAAATTATTTGCATTATTCAGACTGTTATCCTCATCTTCATTGCCATATTCATGATGTTTTGGTTGTTGTATGCTCCGGCCTTCTTCCGGTGATTGGAATTTTGAACTGAACTCTTTATTCCATCCACCAAGGTAGATCATTCTAATTTCACGTGCCATGCCTTTTCCGGATGCCTCAGTTATTTTCCTTTAACTCAACTCTCCAATAACAGGCTGAATAATGTACATAATGTAAGTAATCATAATACCTCATCTCAGAGATATAGATAGAAACAGATGTCTTGTTGATGACTTGTATCTTAACAAATGAATTATATATTAATAAATGTCACTTACAGGTGAAAATCTTCCCTCTTGTGGTCATCACTAATCCTACTAATATAAGGATATTTTTAATATTTCTGGCTTAGATATCTGGCTTGCATGCTTCAACTGCTCGTCTTGCTAGATCAATTACGATTGATTATTGAGTTCAATCCTCACTATACTTTAGGCCTTGTGTCACATCTAAGCTATGCATAATAAATCATTGCTCTTTAATACACATGCTTTTATCCACCTTATTTTCTCCTCCCACAAAATAGTGCCAGACAATTATCTCTATAATAGATGACTGGCAACAATGTATTGGATTTAGAGATACTTTATTTTGCTATCACAAACATTCATTCTTGAGTAGGTAAGGCAATATTTATCAAGGAATTTGTTATTCTTCTTAATGTTCCCTGACACATGTTGTAAGACAGGAAGTATCTGTTAACTTTCTTTGATTATAAAGTTTAGCTCAAAACACCACACTTACTTCCAGTAACTTTGACGGTGACCGATTACTTAGAAGATATACTGGTTTGCATATACCGTTATTGTCGAATAAAGGCTACAAATCTTTCCCATTTCTGACTTGTTTATCTCAACCAGCTTTTTAAGGGAATACCATACATATCACCTTATATGGGCATGAAATATTCTCCTGATTGGAAATGAATCACATATGACTTTTTTTTTTTCAGTCTCTGTTTCTTTGTTTTCAACTTTTCACACGTCTGCCCTAATTCTAGATTTTGCTCAAACTTCTTTATTGGGACTTCTGTCTAATATTATTCCGTTTTTCTTTTTACCATTCTTCCCATTTCTGATTTCTCACTCTTCCAAATTTTCTTCTTTCTTAGACTCAATCTCTTGCTTTGTTTTTCTAATCGACCATGGCATTGGTCAATATGTTTACCTTGTAGGTATTAAGCAAACTCCTTCTCCGGTACTTGAGATGGTCAGGTTGCAGAGAAGCACATTCAAGTGTTATGCTGAGTAGACCCCATTAACTCACCTAAGCACATCTTACTAACTTTTAGAATGCTCTGCCCTAAAGCAGTGGTTCCCAAACAGTGGGGCAGAAGAGGATAGCAGGTGAGGCATATTGAGTGAGAAAGATTGAAAGACAACCAAAGATTTAGAAACAAAAACTTCATATGCCAAAAATAAATATGATTTCAAAATTTAAAATATTATTATGGATTACTTATGATGGCAAGCATGATTCACAGTTATAAATAATTATTGACTGATCTTATCATTGTGATATTTTTGCATTATATCAAGTATTAAGAATATAGTAATTAGGGTCCACAAATTGGAGGAGAGAGTTATCAATGATAATATTCTGACTTCAAACCTGTGCTTATCTACCTTAAACTCTTTCTTTCTTATTAAGGATTTACTGTTGTTCAGCACACTCTTACAGAGCCGCCAATAATCTCTAGAACCAAACTTGTGATATGCTATATGTTGTTTCATTCTACCAGCCAACAGTAACTATGTTTCATTGAGGACATGTGTGCACTCATTACATGAAGAGACAAAGAGATGCCTGTTGCAATTAAACATGTCACTCTCATACAGCCAGAAGAAATGATTCCTGTGGGATATAGTGGCCAAGCATACAGGTGAGAACCAAGGAGATGAACGTGATTTAACTTGGTATTTCCTTGCTGGAATGAAAGCATCAATGCTAGCTTTCACTCAAAAGGAGACCTCAGATCCATATTTTTTAAACAGGATGATTAAAAACTTAATTCTAAGGGACATCATGAAGGAAATCACGGAATGAGTCCCAATCTGCTTGTTGATAACAGGAAGATATTCTGTTGGTAGGAGGTTCTTGGCTAGTGGAGGAGTGGAAAAAGAGGTTTACAAACATTGCCACATGATCAGAGTTGCCAAGAGGGCAGAGCTGCATAGTACAAGAGTCAGAGATAGAGGTAAAAAAGAGGTCGAGAAGAGAAACATGTCTGTGGGGAAGTCAACAAATTGCACAAGAGATTGAGAAGTTAAGGGTTTGGATGCCAGTGAGGTCAGTGACAGAGTGTTTAAGTTACCTGGTATGGTGGGCATTAAAGTCACCAAACACAAATATATTTGCAAACGGATGTAGGGAGATGGCCTTGTGTATATTTTCAGAAATACTATCTAGTACACAACAATCATGAGAAGAAAGGGAACAGTAGAGAAAGAAGAGATAGCTGACTGAGTTAAGTAGAGAGAGATGGAGACACATGTAAGAATGGTCAGGAGATTCAAGAGAGAGTTCCTAGCCAGTGGGAGATGTTCGTGGATATAAACTCCCATGCATGTGAACATTAGAGTCCTTCCTAAAGAGAGGGAGATAGCCAGGAATCGAGAAATCAGAGGCGGGGATTGAAGAGTTAAGATTAGTTTTTGCAGAGAGCTAGGTTGTCCGGAGAATTTTTGAAGAGGAATGATTCCATACTACAGAATTTGGTACAAATACTGCAAATGTTGGAGAAAGAAAGGTTAAGGTGTTTAAGTGTTTTTTGCTGAGCTTGTTTAGGCTTATATCTTTGGTTGTTTTTTTAGTCATGATGTATTATTTTGGTAAGGAAAGAGCCTAGGGTAGTAGTAGCAGTTGGTCATCTAATGTAACATGTGCAGGAATGGAACTGGTACGGACTGTACCATAGTGTGGCCTCAGGTTGCCCACTGGAGGTGCTTGTAGGAACACCCTTCCATGTGTGACATAGCACTGCAACAACCCTGATATTATGTGACTGTTGATCAGAACAGCCTCTCAAGACACTACGTAAGAGTTTGGGCTCCTAACTACCAGTTGGGAGTAGCAACCAGAAAACTGCCAACCTGGTACTTTCAGTATGAAGAGATGTATAAGTATGTATGTATGAAGGTGCATACTCCATTTATTAAAAACCCACAGCTATTGGTGAGAAATAAGATTTTTTTTTAAAGAAATTAGTTGTTTATAGAATAAATAACATGGAATTTAATTAAATATTTTTTATTGTGTTCCAGCACTATCCCCTCAAAAAAACCCAACCAGTCTTCTCAAATGAATGTTTTGGTGATGGGATGATGTTACTCTGATTAGGGTTATTAAAAATTTAAACAAACGTTTCTCAGATTAAATTCTTTGATAAATGAATCAACAGACTAGCCAATATTTACCACATCTAAAATACGCTTCATGAAAAGCATGCAATATTTAGTCTTCATAGAGTGAAGAATTTCTTTGTCTTGGGATTAGATAAGAAATGTACAGTTTGGTGATAGTTATGCCATATGCATTATTTTTTTTCAGAAGAGTTCAGATGTAGGAAAGACAGTCCACAGTAGGTCATTTGCAGTACCCCAGTTGTCTTACAGGTGTGCAGTATGGTCATAATATTGTCTGGATAAAGAAGCGCAAAATCATTTGACAGAGAAATCACTGGTGCACCTGAGTGAACTTCTCTGTAAATCTACGTGACATAACTCTGCAAATGAAAGTGATAAAACCTGAACATCCTTAGGTTGAGTGTTCTTAAGCTTTCTTTTATATCTGTTATTTTTTCTTTGAAGTTCTTAACAGCTTCAAATCTTTTGTCATAATTTTAATTATCTTATTGAAGCAGTGTTACAGATTTATTTTAAATAAAAAGATATAAAGGTGCAAACGTGGAAAAGAATATTTTTCCCTTTACACCTAATTTCCTTGACATTAAATTAACAGGTTCTTTATTTGTCGACTGTTGTTATCTGAAAATAAATCTTGATCTGTTTTTGTTATGATATGAGAAGCATTTCACTTGAGCAGGTAATTGATGAGGTTATCAAGTTCAAACTTGGAGGGTGGGGGGCAAAGTCACCAAACAATGAAAACCAAACAAACTAGTCTAATCAAGGCAGGAAATTTTTTTTAAACATTTTGGCTAATGGAAAAAAAAATGTAAAAAGAGCAGGTTACCCTTACTGTAATGGTGCCACAATCTCGGAACTTAACAGCATTGATTCATTACATTAAGAAAGAAAAAAAAAAACATGACATGGATTTGGAAGATCCATTGGATTAACTAAGTGAAAATTTGACATTCCTTTGTGCATAACAACGTTTCTTGTTCTTTTTCCAGGCACTATTCAGATCAACTGCATGGAGATCTGCTCCCCAAATACTTTGTTTTTTATTTTAAGACAAGTACAAAAGAACTGTAAAACAAGTTGAAGTAATCTGTTTTTGTGGGGGTCCATTTATGAAAGTGTAAATTTCATGGAATTTGCAAGTTCAATCCTTGGGTCAGATAGTGTCAAAATATATACTGGGTGAGTAGAGAGGCGAATAAACATTAAGAGGAAAAAATGTTTTGGAATTTCACATTTAGACAATCAGAATGAGTCGGCTAAAGGATTGAGGACAATATGAATTACATCAATTTCAGATTTTCAGAATATGACAGATATAAGGAGAAGGTAGGAGAGCACATCAACCAAACTGTGGACAGAAAATGAAGAAATCTAGTCTGGAAGAATCAATGTCTAATGAAAAGACTTTATCATAGGAATCCAATTACCAATGTACTCACCATATGCTTTGCTATTCAAACCAGCATGCTCATTTTTGTTATAATGAGTTTTGGCCATTATACTCTTTGGCTTTCTTTAGGTGACTGTCATACTTGGTAACTTGCTTGAAATTTTGAACTGAACACTTTATTCAATCAACAGGTTAGATCATTCTCATTGTGCATTTCAAGTTTAAGAGATATCTTTTATTGATTCATCATGAGATCGCAGGAAAATGAGCATAGCAGGATAATAACAGCGTCAAACTTGATGAAAATAATTTTTTATCATCTAAATGTTTATGTTATTATCAAGGAGGAAAGATCAAAGTATTTTTTGATTATTTTTTTTACATTTTTTAATAATTTCTAGCATGTCCAAAATTTTCGTTAATAATCTTGTATTTTTTTTGATCAGCAAAATTGACAGAAAATATACCGTCAACCATTTTTTAAAACTTTTGTTTACAAAAGTAAAAGTCTCTGTTTAAAATTCTTTCTGGTCTTAAGAGCAGTGTTGATTGACAAGTGACATGTGCGTGATGAAATCACGCACTGACATCTTACGGGAAGAAAAGTTATCGTACAGAAGGTCACAAGTTACAGTTTAGCTTTATGTGAACAATTTATTTACCTTGTTATTTTTAAGTAGGCATAGCATGATAAAAACGGCCTTAAACTTGATGAAAGCAGAATTTTATTGTCAAAATGTTTATGTTACTACCAATGCAAACCATGTGACAGACTATTGTTTTCATGATGCTTCCAGTCTTCCATATATTTGAATTAACCTATTTTTGGACACAAAAAAATGTTATATTAGATTTTTAGCAATTTACAGATTACTGATTGTAACCAGCTTTATTTTATAATCTGTAATATTTATCTACTTAATAAAACCATTGACTATGGTGTACAAGATTTTTATTAATTTTAGAATATTTAACAACTTTAATGTAAAAACAATAAAATAATTTAAGAAATAACAAATAATTGTTGTAAAAATTTATTTTTCATCGAAAACGTTTTTTGCTTTCAGAAAATATTATCCATATTCATACAAACAAGTAAGAGCAACTAAAAGCTTTTGAAATTAAATAATATCTTTGTTTTATTGAGTTTTGTATGTTACAATTCAGAGCTGATTTTAAGGTAGAAGGGTGTCAACAAAAAAAATGATTTGCTTTCCTCAAAGCCTTGTGCTTTTTACTAATCACTAAAAATGTACACATTTGAATTTTAAGAGTTTTCATAAAATTAATTGGGGCGGGGGATAATAAATATAAAAAATTTTTTTACCATGACTTTAAAAAAAAATAAACATATGTATAATAATTTCAATCATTTATGAATAGTTTCTGAAAATTTCATTAAAATCCGACAATTATTTTTGCAAGATTTTCAAAATTAATGACTGCCATTAAAAAAAATGCATAAAAAATTTGCCATGTTATTTAGTAGGACATTCGCTGATGAAGAGAAACGACATTTTTCAATCACAAGTTAGAACGCTATAATAAAGATAGAAAAACTTTGAAAAATAATAAAAAATTACTTTGTTCTTTCCTCTTAATAAAAAAACATTTAGATGATAAAATTTTGTTTTCGTCAAGTTTAACGCCGTTATCCTGCTATGCTCATTTTTCAGCAATCTCTTGTTGGTACCTAATTAATACCCTCGAGTCTATTTTGTCTTTTGTTTTCTTTTCTTCCATTAGGGTAGATCATTCTCATTCTGAATTTTTTATGCTTAATAGAAATTTCAGATCAGTTAACATTCACCAGTCATACATGATTGTGCCATTTGTTCATTTCATACACTGAACCAGAATATATCAATTTTCAGTGCTACCAGATTCAGGGATTGAACTCACAAATGCTAAGGAATCCAATATGTTTTAACCAATGCTTTAATCCATGAGATTAAGAAAGGTGAGGATTAACAGATAAGAGTTAACCCCCACCCCACCCCACCCCAAACACAGAAAACAGGATAAGCACAATCTACACTCATGGATTTATTTTCTATGGTTTATCAACACCAGAAAATATTTTTAGATTGTAATAAGTTTTTTTGGTGTAGGGGGAGATAATAGTGGGTTAGTGATACAAGTCTTACTAATTAACCCATAGTTGGGGGGAGATGTAGAATCATATCTTTCCAAAAGGTATTCGCACGTAAGTGAATATAACAAACTCAACAGGAATTGAAACTCGGCTTTCCAATTAACAATTCTGAGCAGTTATCCATTACACCACCTGCACATCCAAGCTTACAGCACTTGGTATTTCCAAACGGTCATCCATCCAGGTACTGACCAGGCTCGAGATTGCTGGTGATAGTATGGGAACTGGTGTTTCAATATGGTGTGTCTGCAAGCCCCTGTGGATTGAATAGAACATTTATTTCTAAAATCCAAGAAGGTTACTGAGTACAATGACAGAAGGCTGAAGAGTATAATGGCTGAAATGTCGAACATGCTGCTCCAAATAGCATGCCATGTAATAATGAGAATTTCTCACTTCATAAATTTCAACACAAAGTTTACTTGTATTTAGCAAAAGAAAAAAAGGGCCGTAAAAGCTTGGCAATTGGCTAAAGTTTACTGCGATGATCAGTAGGTGCAAGCATGTGCTAAGAATTGTTTGCAAAGTTTAAAAAGGAAATTTTCAGCCCAAAATCTCTCATAACAGCTGCAGCCATCTCACATCCTTTGTTGATCTCTGTAAAGAGGTCACTGGTGTTGAAAACTTCTGAACCCAAGTATACAAAAGATATGAACCCAATGGGGTTGCTGCCAATGATGATGTGCAGTGGATTGGGGCCATCTCTTGCATGCACAAGCTTGGTCTTTGACCAGCTGATACTCAGCCCATGCCTTGATGCCTCCTCGTTGAATGCGTGGATTACCCCCTTCAACCCAACCAGCAATGTCCACATTAGTTAGGTTGTAGTCCCTGAGCTGAACATCAGGGAAATAATGGTCACACAGGTAGTTAATAATAATGCAGTTGAATAAAATGGGTGTGGCTACACAACCATGGTAAATGCTAGCAATGATTCTGAATCAGTCATATCCAATATTAATTCTGGATAATCTACAGAAGGTGGGGGGGGGGGGTGAACCAAATAATATTTCTTTTTCTATTTTTGCATGGATTACCACTCTTAACTTCACTATGGTTATTTGTGGGGTTTAAGTAAGACAGCTTACACACATATATACAAAACCACTTTTCTGGAGGGCATTTTCATACAATGCTTTTATTCTTATCAAATATATTCCTATTAGATGAATGAAAACCTATAAAAAGTAGAATAAGTATAATATTCAAAGAAGTGAAAGGAATTGATTTTAATGATAGACACATTCAATGACTTTTGAAAACGGTTGATAAACTGTAAAAAATAAAAAAAAAATCAATCAATCAAAGCTAAGCATCATTGCTATTCATGTAATGTATCCATACAAGTGTGCCTCATACCTGCAATTTGTTGAAAAAAGATAATTTATTGTTATGGTGAAAGACACCTAGTCTATAGATAATAGACTCTCCCATCTATTTTAAGTAAGAGTCAGTAGGAGTCGAATACGAAAAAGTAGTCGGATACCACAGCTCGATTACTCTGCGTAATACTCATTATTTCAAGTTCCTAACGTTTTTGCACGTTGAATTTATTTAGGACGAATTTAGTTCAAATACAGTTTCCACTGAGGAAATAACTCTACAACATTTATAAATATTTGATCTTTTTTCTAATTTGCAATATGATTAAGTGATATATTAATTTCTGGAAAATTCCTGTCAAATGATTGGTCCATAAAGACCCACCCACTTGAGTAGATAGTTAATGATGATATTGAGTGCAAACTGCAAATGAAGTTCACATGTGTTCTCTTTTATTAGCTTAATTAATTATTAAAATCAAAAGACATTTTCCTAGAATAATCTTTGCACTTCATATGTGATTCATCTGTATATAAGTCCATTTGTAGAATCAGAATGATTTAGCTGCAAAGGAAACTTCCAGCCAATGTTTATAACCATACCCCCTACTTGTTTGGGTGAAAATTTTAAAAAAATGTATCGTCATTACTCTGTTTACATTTAGGGCCTAATTCCAGTTCATTATTCCTAACAGAAGAGAAAAATTAAGTACAGGTCAAACCCTGTTATTCAATTTCCAATAGTCTGACCTTTGAAAATTAGATTAAAATGTTACTTTGATTAATGGATCTTCTTTTTTCAATCCATAGTACAGTACCATGCAAAAAGTGGAAAATAGCAAGAAGATACTTTTAAAAAATGAATCAGAACTGTCATTCAGTTTGAATTTGTGTGTTTGCACAAATTGCTTGTAATAGAAACATTGAAAAATCAAACTCAATTATTAGGTTATTTTGTAGAGTCTTAGAGTTTAAGGTTGATTCTTTTTTGTACTAATTGCATTTAATCTTCGTGATTGGCACAGTTTTGAAGAAATTAAAAGGCAAATGCTTTGAAAGCACTTTTGTTTTTATAAAACTAGGTTTGATTTTGCTAAAGACTTTTGATGTGAAATCAGTTCAAACATATATTGATAGTATATTGGTTTCATTGTGTTATTTACTAAATATGGCTTAGTTTGGTTACAAGCCCACAAGTATAGAACACTCAGTGAGTATCAAACTCATTAATAACAATGATCTAAAAAGCCCAGCTTGCTGACCATTCTGTCATGATGAGGCATCATGTTGATTTCTTTTATAAACAGTTTGTTTTATTCTGAAACATCAAAAGAATCTGAAGATATAAAACTAAGAGCCAACAAAACAATCATATCTGTGTCATTAAAATCAATTCCTTTCACCTCTTCCTTGAATATTACACTTATTTTACTTTTTATAGGCTCTTATTCTTCAATTACCTCATAAGAAATCTCTTAACAGCTCTGCTCTAAACTCTACATCATAGTTTCACCTCAAGTCATGTTTTATTATTCACTGTCACTGCTTAGTAAATTGTATTTCACTGCCCTTTTGTGTACCTTTTTTCTTTTTTTTTTATAAGCGTTTCATCCCAGGCAAGGCGGGAAGCCACTAGCACGCAAGGGGTTACAGAGAGTTGGAGCGAGAGCAGATAGGAGTGATAGAGGAAAGAATGAAGAGAAGGATAGGGGATAGATCAGGGCATCTGGAGACATCGATTGACATTACATTTGAATAGTTGGAGATTGTAGCTATCAGGAAAACAAGAAATGGAGAGGGGGTTCCACAGGTGAGAAGTGCGAGACATGAAGCTATTAGAGTAGAAGAGACGGCTACATTTAACAGTTTCGACAGTGAAAAGGTGAGAGCGAGATACCAGCCTAGTTGAACGCTTAAATTCATGAAGTCTGGGAACCAGCCAAAGCAGCTCCTCGGAGCAGTTACCATGAAAGTACTTGTAAAAAAGACAGAGGCAGGTGATGGCACATCTGTGAGAGAGCGACTATGTGTGTGCATATATATATATATATATATATATATATATATATATATATATATATATATACGATTTTAATGATATTATATAAAGCCAGAAAATATTGTTAGATTGTAAGAATTTTTGGAAGATAATGATTTGCTAATTAATCTATAGCTGAGGAGAAGAGGTGGATTCATACCTTTCCCAAGGAAACCTGACTGGAATTGGAACTTGGCTCTCTGATTTCTAATTCTGTGCCATTATCCATTACACCACCTGCACATCCAAGCTTACAGTACCTGGTATCACCAAGGGGTCACCCATTTAAGTACTGACCTGGCCATATGCCAGCTTAGCTTTGAAGAGAGAACCTGGTCTAAACTATCATTGGAAAAAAAAAGATTATGCGGAAAAAAAATCTCAGAAAACTTGTAACAAATTTCAATGTACTCAGTGGAGCCATTTTGTATAATTTAAGTGTCACTGACAAGTAAAATATGTTTAATAAATGGGATTCATTTAAATTAAATTGATGAATAATTAAAAATCAAATCTGATGTACAGAAATCTGTCTTAATTATGATAAAAATAAAAAAGAAATGTAGAGATAAGGGCAAAACATTAGTTGAAAGGTCATCTCTTGGAAGTTTATGGTCAGTGCTTGATGAAAAAAAAAATAGCTTGATACATCTGCACTTCAAAATGATCAGATAATTAATATCTACAAATATTTTTAATCTTAACAGTGACATCAACATTTTGATGTTCCATAGCCATAATTATTACTTTTGTTTCTTTTACGGGGATAAATGAAATCAGAAGTAAACATAAATAAAAATACAGTCGTACTTTATATCAGGTGTAAATTTAAGAAGAAATAAATTCATTGGACACAAATGTTCTTTCAGCAAATAAATCTCGTCTTTATATTTTGGAAGGGTTCATTATTACAAATACAAATGAAAGAATTCAGGGGTCATAATGGATATTAGCACAGAAAATTGAGTTTTAATCAAAACCATTTGTATTCGCTTCACACTAATAACCTTGGGATAGGTATTACTCTCTTCCAGCCATGGGTAATTAGGAAAGAAGGCAGAACTCTTCAGACATATAAGTGCAAAGTTCAAGAGAAAGGAAGAAGTGAAGTCAGAAGTTCCAAGCCTGGATAAAATATGACCGGGGGTGGGGGGGGGGTCAACTTTATGCCATTGGAGCAGACTGGAACCAGTTGTGATGCTGGGGTGGGGAAGAAAAAAAGAATTATTTCCTAAGTGGGAAAGAAACTTTTCATGCTAGTGATTTTATAACATATTTCTTATAATTTTCGAATAAATTATATATATATATATATATATATATATATATATATATATATATATATATATATATATACACACACACACACACACACACACACAGAGGGTGTGATGAGTAAATTGTTGCCATTTTATATTTTTAATTTTGTGTATACATATTGTTTTTGATTTTGTTGACTGCACAATATAATAGGGTCAGTTGGGCACCATCGGTGAGAAAAAAAAGAGCTCCATGACACAATTCACTCCACCAGAAATTTGGAAGTGACATGCTGTACTGCTTGGTATTTGTGCTGGAAGCCCCATTACGAACATTTCAGAGTGTTTGGGTGTCAATCTGAGGACACTGCAGAAGATTCAGAAAGAGTTGGAGGAGTCTAATAGTGATTACGAAGGTACAGCAGCTCAGAAAACTTACTCTGATTTTCTGATAAGAGAAGAACTCCGGAATTTGTTGGTGAGATCCAGGCCATAATTGACAGCAATCCCTCCAAGTCAATCAGGTCCATAGCCAGGGACACAGGAGTGGCTGAATTTCTTATCAGGCATGAAGACATTTGGTATGTCTCATACAAGATGAGAAAGGGACAATTTTTATCCCAAGACATGAAGGACGAGGAAAGACAGCACTACAAAGCTTTTGGACAAACTCAAGCACCCCCTTCAACCGAACATGCTTTGTTTTTTTTTCAGATGAGGAAAATTTCTGCCAGGATAAGATGGTGAACACAGAGAGAAACTGTTGTTTTACTGTGTCTCCAAAAGATGTACTGAGATGAGAGCCAAATATCCAATCAACATCATGGTGTTTGGAGTGACCACTAGTGAGGGCAATGTTATGCGTCCATTCATTGTTCCACAGAGTCTCAGACACAGCATGGAGGGCAAAACCAAGTGCCTGGAGGAGGTTTATGCTTCTCTGGGTTAAGAGGGTGGCTGCTGGAAGACCCTATGTCTGGCAACAGGACTCTGCACCATGCCACAGAAGCAGGAGAACCCAGTCATGGCTGCCAGATAATTTCTACGACCACATCACCCATTACATTTGGCCACCTAACTCCCAAGATTGCAAACCCCTTGTTAGAGTATTAACCAATGAGGTTTGTAAAAAAAAAAAAATTAAAAAAAATTGTGTGCCAAGTTCCATCGCAAATCTGTGTTCAAAAAGCCCAAAAAGCAAAGTGGTCGTAGACAGTCCAGTAGGCGAAATGATATTGAAAATGGAGTAAAAAATCCAATCTTCCACTCGCAACAGAGGAAACACACCTTCACTCACCATGCTTAAAAATTGTTCAATATTTATTGTACAAATACGGCACTTGGAGCCTTAAACCTAAGCTGACTACTTGCTAATGAGTGCTTGTTAGAATATTAACCAATGGGGTCGGTAAAAAAAGATTTATGCACCAAGTTCAATCACAAAGACATGTTGAAAAAGCCAAAAAGGCAACGGGGTTGTAGACAGTCCAGTGGGCAAATTGATATCGAAAACGGGACCAAAAATGCAACCTTCCACTTGCAACAGATGAAACGCACATTTGCACACCAAACTCAGAAATCGTTCTTCTTATATTTAAAGTGGCAGACTTTTGATAACAATTTTGGAGGGATAAATCTGCCACACTAAATACAGGGTCTGTTTTATACCGGGATGTCCACTTTGACAATGCACCAATTTTAGTAGATCTGAGTTACTGTTGTTTGCTGATGTTGCACAAACATACCGAACAGACATGCTAGAGAAAAAGTAATGCCGAAATAGCTTGTAAGAATATTAACCAATGTAGTCAATAAAAAAAAAAGATTCATGGGCCAACAATAAGTTCAATCGCAAATCTGTGTTCAAAAAGCCCAAAAGGCAAAGTCGTTGTAAACAGTGCAGTGGGCAAATTGATATTGAAAACAGGATAAAAAATCCAACCTTCCGCTCGGAACAGATGAAATGCACTTTTGCTTACCAAGCTCAAAAATCATTCTTCTGATATTTAAAGTGGCAGATTTTTTTAACAATTTTCTTTATTTTTTTCTTCAGCAGAAAACAAAACATGAACATTTTTTCAAGGTCGGAGATTTTCTCTTTCATTACACTCCTTGATTATTTGTCAGACGCATTTGAGCAAGAGACCAAATCCTTGTAACACCAAAGATGAACTGAAGGCAAGGATTATGGTAGCATTCACCAACTTAAACAAGGAGACTGTCCAGAAGAGTTGCAGGAGACCCCAAAGTCGTCTGGAGGCTGTGCTTAAAGCCAATTGTGATTTTATTGAATAAATTTACTCTTTAGTATTTCAAGATATTTTTGTGTAATTTTGGTTAAAATGAAATGTCAGTGTTATTTTCATTTTTGCATAATTTAGACGACAATTTATTCTCCTCTGTAAAACTAGTCCACAAAAGATAGACCAATTGAGAAGAGAACTGGAAAAATTTTGTAAAGATCACAACCTAAACATTACCGCCACGAATGCAAAAGTGATCGATGTAACCTTAGAGCTGAATAGTGATTTTTATATACAAAGGATCTATATAACCATAGATACATTAGCAAACAATCAAACCACCACTATAAAATACTAGATAATTTATGTAAATCTGTTCAAGTTAGATTATCCACAAACTCCAGCAATAAGGAAATATTTGATAAATATATGCAAGCTTTAGAACTAAGCCATCATAAAGTAAATTTAGATTATTTAGAAATAAACAAGGTAGAAATAAGAAATATGTAGACACACCGTAAATGCAACATTAGATGGTTTAATCCACATTTTAACCGTAATGTCAAAACTGATATTGTAAGAATTTTTCTAAATTTAATCCATAAACACTTTAGCCATTCACAAACACTAAAAAAGATTTTTTAATAAAAACAATGTTAAGATCAGCTATAGCTGCATTGATGACAGACATGTCCATCTCCCATCATAACATTATATTATACAAACATATTTCCAAGAAAACAAAATAAATTCTTCTAAAAATAGATTCAACTGCCATAAAAATACGATCTGTCCCTTAAACAGTCAATAAATGACCAATAATATTATATACTGAGCAAACATACATTCTGGTAACAAAGTTAAATTTTATTCTGGTTCCACAGAAAATCCTTTAAATATTGTTTTTACCATCATACCATAAATAATTTAAAATACAAAAACAGCAATGCTCTCCACAGGTATTTCTGGCAATTAAAGACTGAAGGCTATCAATCAACTGGGAAATTATATCTAGGGCTAAGGCTTGTAATGGTAAAGGAAATAAATGCAATTTATGTCTGGTTGAAAAGCTGGTTATCTTAAAATATTTAAATAACCTTAATTTATTAAAAATGAATTGATAATTAGATCTATATATAAATAAATGCGATTGTCAGTATGTCACACTTTTTCAACTTTACTCCTAGAACTTGCAGCCCCTCACATAATACCATTTTGGAATCAGGCCGACTCTGTGAGCAAATTAAAAACATTCCATGCTGGATCTGGATTTGCAATCCTGAAATTTTGAATTCCCAAGTTTTCATTATTACGATTGTTTTCAGCAATTTTTTTAATGTAATTCTTGCAACAAATTTTTGTATGATAACAGTTTTCATATTTTGGAAATAAATTTGGAAATAATCAAAATTAATTGTGAAATCTAGTGAAAGTCACCCATGAAATAAAAATAATTGTTTGTATGGAAAGTAAGGAGCTATGTAGACCAAATTTTGTTTAAGTGGTGACAGAAGAATTATCGTTGAACTTTTGAAAGGTAAGCTTAAATATTAATGCAATACTTAAATGCAGCGATCAGTTTTGAGTTCTTCTGTAGTTCATTGTTGTCTGTTGCATGCAACATAAGTATGCCTCTTAAAAAGAAATCTCCACCCACAGAGGACCAGATTGCAATCAAAAGAGCCAAGGCTGCAGCAAGGAAAGAAAGTCCTGCGCAAATGTAAGTCCAGATCAAACAGCAGCCAAGAGAGTTTCCAGTGCTGAGAATATGCAAAAACTTAGGGACTCTTAAACTCCTGAACAAGCCAAAGGCCCAATCAAGGGTCATCTGCAGGAGCTCACTTAAATGCTGCCAGGTAAGGTGGCCTTAAGCTAGTGTAGGTATAAAAATAAATATCTGTTTAAATATATTGATCCAGATTAATTTTTTAATTTTATAATTTTTAATTGTTATTTTTAATTTAAAATTTTTTAATTGTTATTTTTAATATATTACTATGAAATATATATTCATGTTTTAATAAGAACAAGTAATCTCCCTTTAATTATATAATTAAAAAATGATTTAAATATGAATATACCCCAGAAAAATACATAATTTTTTAAGTTTCTTTTTTTACTTACATATATAAATCTCATTCACTTTAATTGCCAAATATAATTATAAAAAAAACTGTTATCGCAGCATAATACATAACTACACCAACATTGTGATAACCAGATATATTATAATTAAAAATTGTGTAAAGGTTAGTCCATACTCAGCACCTGAAGATTGTGTCATGCATGAAACTCAGAGTCGGGTGAGGAATAATATGTATATTTATTAACGTATACTTAATAGCTGTCATATTAACACCAGCACTATATATATATATATATAATATGGATATAACAACTGAAAAGTTGCAAATTAAAAGAAAAAAATTGGATGCTTTTTTTGTGAAAGTATTTATTTATATGTATATGTTTTTATATATTTGATATTTCAGACCACCTCGGTCCTTCCTCAGAAATTAATTGAATAACTGTATTTGGGAGTTTGTTTACAAGTAGCGCTGGACGCGGACGTCACGTGATGTGGAATGCAACTGTGTTTGAATTTTTTAATGTAAATCTAACGATAGTATTTTAGATGTTGTTTAAAAAGGTTTTTAACTATATCTAAAAAAAATTTTTAACTATTGAAATATTTATACAGATTTAAAATACCCAAGTCTTTGTTTAACCCTAGTTTATATGTGTCTAATTTTAAAATCCAGTATTTCTCTTTCTTTCTTCGTGTGTATGTTGAGCTAAAACCCGAGTCTATCAATAAACATTTACAGTTGTCTAATGAGTGTCCTGATTGATTAAAGTGTTCAGCTATGGGGAATAAGGATTGTTTTGACGTATGGTTAGTTTGTGGTTGTTGAAACGAAATCTAAAACTAGTTCCAGATTCGCCAATATATACGTGGCTTCTCATTATGATATATATATATATATATATATATATATATATATATATATATATATATATATATATATATATTTATTAGAGTTGGTCAGTTTGGCAATTTATGTTTTGGTATTGGTTTCTGGGTTTTTCTTGATACCGCAGTTTTTAATTTAGTATTTTTGCTTTTGATAACATTTCCAGTTGTTATCTGATTTTGTTTCAGATTGATAGATTTGCAACAGTCTGTTGAACTCGCAATTTCTTGTGTATTTCTAGTCCAATCTTAAAAATATTCATATGGCTGGAAAGAAAATAAAATAATATTTCTAAATATGTAATTTGTATGTGTCGTTATTCATTGAATTATTTTTTTCCACAGCGAGTTAAAAGGGTATTTTGCTTTGAACAGCCAAAAATGTGAAAGATGATTTTTTTCAGACTAAATTTTACACGTTACTTTGTATCACAAAATCAAACTGACCAATCTTTATTAATATTCTTGAAATTGTACACACACTCAATTAGAAGACGCCTTAAACTACAACCAGGAAGATGTTCATTTTTTTTCTGACGCGTGGAAGTTAATTCCTTCAAAAATTATAAAGTAAGCAGCAAAAAAAAAAGATTAACTGATAGTATGTGTGGTAAAAGAACTTTCAAATTATTGAAACTACTGTCTTGTCGTGTAAAATAAACACCCCCATATACTTTTTGACTTTCAAGTGTTGTCTTTCATTGTGGAAGTCTGTTAACTGGTGCGTAAGTTTTGTTTTAAGCAAGGGTAACAAAAATTTATAGACATGCATTAAAGACGACTGAAATTGAAAACCCAAAAACCATGAATGAGAGTTGGTAATAAAGTAGGAATTGTCCACCTAAATTCAGCTTTTAGGCTTTAAAGGTAATTTAGTCATAGAATTCATGACTTGGATTAAAGCTTATTAAACTTTCGAATAAATTGTCAACTATGAATAACTACCATATTTATTAACAAATTGGTAAAATACGAAAGAAATCATTGCATAAAATATCTATATTTGTGTCTTTGGAGAACATATTTTTGAGAGAGAAAAATGGTACAGCTCTCCAGAAATTAGTTTATGATATGGCTTTTAAAAAGCCAAAAAATGGTAGCCCTCATGTTTCAGTTTAAAATATGGCAATTCTTTTCTGGTATGCTAGTCAACTGTTATTGGGGTTTTGCAAATAAATTTCTTCTTATCAAGGAAAATCAATGAGTTATTTTTTTTATGTTTTTATCTAGTGAATACACCTAAAATTAAATATTAAAAATAATTAAAAGCTTTTAATTTCATTTTTAGAATGTGTAGATTTCAAAATCTGTGAGTAGCACCTATTCTTTTTTAGATACACATTTTAAAACTGAAATTAAAAACTATTTTAGTCATTTTAGTAAATGTATTCGCAAGATAGAACCATAAAGATAGTTGTAAAAATAAAATGAATTAATTTTCCTTGTTTAGAAGAATTTTATAGGCAGAACACCCACCAAACACTAATGCCTAAAAAAGTATAATTTTTACTTTGGGTTTAAAAAAATGACTTGCAGTTTTGAAAATATACACATTTTAAAATTAAGATTAAAATTTACTTTATTTTTTTAAAAACTAATTTTAGGTGCATTCGCTAGATAGAAACAATTTTAATTCTAGAAAACAAACAATTTTACTTTACACTAGAGACTTGCATATCTGGAAATATACATATTTTAAAAGTGAAATTAAGAACTGTTTTAATTATTAGGTGCATTCCCTAGATAAAAAACAAATTTATTCATAAAAAAAAAATCTTCATTCATTTTTACTTTACAACAATTTTATTTTGTGATTGGTGTACTGGCTTACTAAAAAGAAAATAATTCATTACAAAAAATCTAACTTCATAAAATTTAAGACGAAACTGGCAACTAGTTTTTTTTATTTTTACTTGCTATTTTGTTGTTAACTTAATTTTACAACAAAAAGTTTTTTGTTTTTTTTTTAAACTGAAACAGATTAGAGGCATCATGTATTTTCTTTTCTTTCTTCTTCATTTCTTTTGTAAACAAATAAATTTCACATTTATTTCCTAAAACTAGTCAATTAAATGTTTTTAACATATTTTGTTCAATCTTTTTCTCTTACAATGGTATAGTAGTTAATTTTATTAACATCTGAAAGTCTTTTTCAATAGTGTTTCTTTGGATATGGTCACTCAGTAGTGATAGCACTTTAAAAAAGCTGAACAATTTAGGTTTTGTAAAAAAATTTTGATGATGAAACCGAAAAAGTCAGTTTTTCGGTTAAACCTAAACCGCTTATGTGGAAATGAAAAAGAAAAAAGGAAACACAACATGATGTCTGAAATCTGTTTCAGTTTCAAAAAAATATCTTTTTGTGGTAAAATTAAGTTAACAAAAAAATAGCGAGTAAAAATAAAAAAATAGTTGCCAGTTTCATCTGTAATATATATATATATATATATATATATATATATATATATAATTTTTAACTCAGTTTTTAAATCGTTAAAACTAAAATAAATCTAACATGAAAGAAAAGAAATAGAAAGCAATGTATTAGTAGTCTGGTCTCCCCTACTAAGATATTCCATTGATATTGTAACATTTTGTCGCCTTGCTTGGAGGTAAAATGGTTAGAAAAACATTTCTTTTCAAAATTGTTGTTGTTATAATGACAGAAAATATATTTATTTATTTATTTATATTGGAAAAAATGTTCAAAATATTTTAAGAGGATCAGAAAGTTGGGCCTGCTTCAAAAGAGTCTCACAAAGCAACGAGAGATAGAAAACAGAATTTATAAGGAATGACAATTACCTCTGTGGAACCGGATGTCAATGGGCCAGGTTTCTTTTTCTGCAGGATAGTGGACTTCAGTTTGAGAGCTGCCTGTCAAAGTGAAAAATATAAAAAGAAATGAAAGAAAAACAAATTTAACATTCTCAAATCCTATCCTTATCAAATAAGCTTCAAGTTACGAGATTTTTTTCTTTCGACTTCACAAAATTACTGAAAGTTTATAGAAATCATTCAGTTCATTGATGAGCAAAAGGATAAAACAATATTTGAAATTAGGATAATCTACACACACACACACACACACACAGCATCTAACACCTCTTTCAGCAGGAAACATGATACTTTTTAATATGAGAGTAATTGGATTTTATCAAGATTGATAATAGGGATAGCAGCATTTTGGCTATTTGGGCAGTTAAGGTAATTTTAAGAGATAGATTGTTTGTTTGTTTGTTTAACCAGCATATGGACCTTCGTTGGGCTATTTAATGCTGAAAAAATTTTTTCTTTTTTTTTCTTCCAAAAAGTATAGTTGGTAATATTGTTTTTCAAAAAAGTATAGCCGGCAATATTATTTTTCCAAAAACGTATAGCCGGCAATAACATTCCTTCAAAAACGTAGAGCCGGTATTAATATTTTTTCAAAAACGTATAGCTGGTAACAATATTTTTTCAAAAACGTATAGCTGGTAATAACATTTTTTCAAAAACGTATAGCTGGTAATAACATTTTTTCAAAAACGTATAGCTGGTAATAACATTTTTTCAAAAACGTATAGCTGGTAATAACATTTTTTCAAAAACGTATAGCTGGTAATAACATTTTTTCAAAAACGTATAGCTGGTAATAATATTTTTTCAAAAAGAAATGTGCTGGAAAAGACCTGGAAGTTCACTATTTGCCCATAGCTAGGACCCCAACAGGTGCTACCACCCTGGGTCAGGGTGGACCTGGGAACACCAGCAATTAAGAAGTGGTTCCACGCTTCCTCAAAACTTCCTGATCAGAGGCCTTGCTGTTGGATGTAGTTTAACGTTGTACCCAGGACGTAATTTTAAGAGAGAATTCTCACATCCACTTTTTTCTATCAAGCAATTTTGATGATAAGACATAGTACAGGGAGAGGTAGAAGCATGCCTTTTCTAAAGACACTAATGCAAAGTGAACATGGACAGCTTTAGTTTGTTTGCTGTACAAGTAACTACTATGACATACCAACATCTCCAGTTAATTAGAAAACTATGACAGAAACCTAGTGGAAATGGGGTGAGCAGTAACGGAGTAGTACTAAAATAAGAACTTGACGCGATATCCCTTGACGGGGGAATGTGAACAACCTACCCCCATAGATATCCCTTGACGGGGAAATGTGAACAACCTACCCCCATAGATATCCCTCGACGGGGGAATGTGAACAACCTACCCCCATAGATATCCCTCGACGGGGGAATGTGAACAACCTACCCCCATAGATATCCCTCGACGGGGGAATGTGAACAACCTACCCCCATAGATAAAATAAAAGGTTCAGTTTGCAGTTCCTCAGAGGTTACCTGGATTGAAATATACCTGATGAAGGCCAGAGGACATAACAGCTGAAATACTGTGATAACAGCTGAAATAAAGATGGGGACAATAGTCCACATGTAACTAAGGATAACTCCTCATCCCAGATATTCAGACAGAAGCTAAGATCTACATTTTTTTTTTCATGATATTTGATATTGGGACAGAATGCAGGAGAATGAGTTTTTTTTTTTTTTGCTTTTTCTAAGAGAATTAGAATAAACTGGACACTTACAGCTTAGGTTCTAGTTCACTGATTCTATTTTGTGAGCTGATAATTGTCATGTTAATCTGCATCTTTCAGAGATGATAACATACGATATTAAGATATCTGGCATTGAGACAGAGTTCAAAAGAAAATAGATTCCCGTTTTCATCAATGGAATCGGTGTGATTTGAATATAAAAAAGTCAGAATTCAAACTTGATTTGCAGATTTCCTTTTCAATATGGCTAACCATTAAACCACTTCATGCAGCCAAAAAGCTTTCTAAGTTGTTGTAAGGTTTCGTTTTGGAGGTGTTAAAATTAACAAGCCTTTCCTTGCCCCAGTTAACAACAGAAAGTAAATTTTTTTTTAAATCAGCTGCCAAACTGACCTTATTGAATTGATCAGACTATCAAGACAGGAGTAAATGTTTGTATCATCAGCATAGATATGAAGTTGAGAACTGATTGCTACCAATTGAGAAATAATGTTTATTCCTGTACATTTGAAGTTGAAGACTCATTATAATAATGGTCCATGTAGATGAAGACTATTGCAAATGTTGTTTAAATTCTATACATATTGTAATGTTATAAAAGAACTGCCAACTTTAATCTGTAACTTTAAATACAATCTCCAATAAAAACAATTAATGCCAAAGTAAGGAATACATTCAATAGTTGGTATTAAGAAAGAGGACTTCAAAATTAGCAGAATTGTGTTCCATGCAAGTCAGAGATTAGCAATGTTATTCAGAATAAACTAAGCAGCATACAGATGATAGCAGACAGTCTGTTATTATTTGAAACTTGCTCAACTCTAACATGATTAAGATTAAATGTTTCTCGTATCAAGTGGAGAATATTTATCAAATTTACAAAGTTAAAACCTCAATCCAGTTTTGGTCTCCATTCTATTCTGAATTACACTCAGGACTTTCTCATGTCGTCTGTCTGCTTCATAGTAAATATGCATATCATTTGAAGGCTGTAGTGCCTATCAATTTGTAATGAGGTTATTTTTATAATAAAATTGTTACGCATCACATTAATTTAATCAAGTCTTGGCAATGGATTCAATTGTTTTATCACTCTCAAGTGAAGGATTTTCATTACTAATCATAATCATTCTTCATTTTTTTTGTTTTTTTATCACAACTGAATCTTAATCTTTAAAAGCTCAGCAGCATAACCAATTTAGCTACAGAAACTTCATTGTTAGTCAGGGAACTTATTTATTGTCATTCTTCCATACTTTCCAATTTATCATACACTATTTTGTTTGAAAGTTAAAAAGTGGGTTGGCCTGCAATATTGTTCTACAAAAGTAACACAATGGAGAAAACAATTACCTAACTCTTGACAATTTCAGAAAAAAAATGCCTGTAAAAATGTGAAGTTATCAAAATGTAACTTGATTCCATATATTTTTCAAACTATTGTCTTTATTTTTCTTAGCACAAGCATTTGTTCGATATATTTTTGAGTTTTCTTCAAGCACATGTAATATTATATTAAAGATAACTAAATAATATAATGAAGAGTAGAAATTTTTTAGAAATTGTGAGAATCTCACACAGACTAATGAAAACACTTCATCTGAGAAGAAAAACAAGATGAAGGAAAGAATACAAATGAAAAGAGTAAAAGTGAAAATTAAAAATTCCTCTTCAATTTCTTTTCTTCAGAGCATATAGGTTTTAAAATTCTTTTTTTCATTGGTTTTAAGGAAGAAAGAAAAGAACAAACATGTTTGCATGTGACAACAGCCATCTTACCTGATTGAATACCAATTTTCTGGAACAATGCTTTCATAAAAAGCTATTAATAACACACCTCCCCAAGTGGCATGTCCATTCAGGATATAAGTAATCATGCCTCTCCACAGCTTTCTTCATTTAATCTATATAAACTGTACATTGCCATAATTATTTTGGGGAAAAGTGGGAGGTATTTCCACTCTAATGGTTGCCATCTAAAGTTAGCATTTTGCTTATATAAACCTTTGCGGGGATAAGGGAGAAATGGATTCAGGCCTTTCCAAAAGGCATTAGCACAAAAGACAATGGAAAATGTCCCAGCAGGAATTTGAAATTTCTTTCTACATAGAGTTACTAAGTCATTTGTATTTCTTCACAGAAAGAAAAGGTTTCTTTCTGATAATGAAAACAGAAAAAAAGGTCTCATTGTGAAAATGGAAACAGAAAAAATGGTCCCATTCTGATAATGAAAACAGAAAAAAAGGTCCCATTCTGATAATGAAAACAGAAAAAATGGTCCCATTCTGATAATGAAAACAGAAAAAATGGTCCCATTCTGATAATGAAAACAGCAAAAAAAAGGTCCCTTTATGATAATGAAAACAGAAAAAAAGGTCTCACTGTGATAATGAAAACAGAAAAAAAGGTCCCATTGTGATAATGAAAACAGAAAAAATGGTCTCATTGTGATAATGAAAACAGTCAGACTAGCCTTATAAATATGATTTGATTATAGAAATAAACTCTTAAAATTAGGCAGAACCAAGCACACTTTTCAGAAGAAATGAATGCACCCCACAGATTAAATGGGATATCAACTGTCAGTTTCAAACTCCCAACAAGTTTCGGGATAGATGAATCTATGCATAGAGGAAAAACATCATAAGAATTAAATACAAAAATGCTGGCCAACTGTTGAATCAAATAAATGAAGTTATTTTCAAGTGCCGACATAAAAACACATTTTAAAAGTTCATTTATCTACAGAAAAAACCCAAATTCAGAATTCTTTATTTCTAGCATAAACACATAATAAAACATCTTGATATTTGGTATTTTCACATTTTAACATCATATTAAAAATAAATAAACAGAAGTTCTGTGTGTCCGTCTGTGTGTCTGAAACTCCTCTAACTCAGGCCACATGTGCTCTACATAGACATATACCTTTTTGGAATCAGTAGGATCCCGGATTGAAAATCTGCCCTTCATCTGGTGCTTGAAAATCCAGCATTGGGATTTGTGTCCAGGTGAGGAGGGAAAAATTGAAATTTTAAAATAACTGAAAAAGTAAAATAAAAAAATAAAAGAGTGATTTTAAAAGTTTATAATTTATATTGAGTTCGGAGTAACAATAGGCCGGTTCAATGTGGATCTTTCCAAGCCTGTAGGCTCGGGCAGAAATTCCCTGTAGACCCAGTATACACAGGGTCGGGGAGTTGCCTACCTCTCCAGATTGGACTCTGCTCGTCTGGGTTCCTCTCTGCCCGCAGGCGGAGAGGTCGACAAGCAGAGCCAGGCAGCAAACCACCTGACTCCATTGAGCTTTAATATACTCTGTATATCAGCAGAGTTCTCCTGAATATATGTGTTCAGGACAGATCCATTAATGGGGGAAATGGATCATACTACATTCTCCCCTGCCTTATTCTTACAGAAGGAAGAAGTCCTTGAATCAAGCAGGCATCCTTTGTTTGCAAAGCTATGGTGGAATTCCAGGGCTATGGTGAGATTATTCCACTTTCTTGCTAGAACTGGATTTTATCCAGTTATGTTTTCATAATCCTCTACAAGTGGCTTACTCATCCTCTGAAGTATTGGTAGGTGGGTGGGCTCTCTTCTGTGAAACTCATTCATTACCACTTGAGGGACCAGAGCTCAAGTTTTCCTCATAATCTTTATAAAGAGACCATGTTTCTGTTTCTTCGCAGTCAGTTGAAAAGTCCTAAGGACAGCCTTTGCTTAGGCTTGTCGGTCCCAATTCATCCACTGCTGGAGCCAAGTTACCTTTAGTGAATCTTCCTGTCCATCAGGGTAACAGACATGTGTATACTGGGAGGTTGGGGGTTGCATCTAGAAGCTCCACTTGATCCTCCAGTGGTTCGTTCTTATGCAGTCATGTGTGTCTTTTTAGTAATATCACTCCCAGTTTCGAGAGCCAAGATGGCATGGATGGTCCAGTTGAACTTCTAGGAAATGGGTCGAATCGTTCATGGGGTGTTGCATTAATGGCAGTGCATAGCAGAATTCTAATTGCATGCAGGTCCTCTGGGATTAGTTGTTTCCAATTCACTAAAGCTACCTCTTTATCAGCAGCTACTAGTTGAATAGTTTTCCAAATTATTCCATTATACCTCTCACACTGGCCATTATCTTGAGGGTTATATGCGGTTGTTCTACATACAACTATACTCCTTGCTCTTGTAGGAACTGCTGTATGCGTGTGGACATAAATGAAGTCCCTCTGCTTGAATGAATATATGTAGGAAGCCCAAAGACAGCAAAAACTAAGCAAACTGTTTTTATGACTGTTGTAGAGGATACAATGGGGCAGGGTATTGTGAAAGGAAACTGCGGATATTCAGGAGTTTTTGTCAGCATATATTTGTTAGGAGTTTTTGACAGAAGTGGTCCTTTAAAATCCAATGCAATTCTTTCACAGGGTTGCATGGTTTTTATGACCTTGCTGGTTTTAGGACGGTGACATCTAGGTTTATTTTCAGCGCAACTCTCAACCAAGTTGGTCATTTCTTTCACATTCTCGACTGATTTGGAAAGGTTTTTGATTTTCATCATATGAACCATGCATGTAACAAGTTTATGAAACAACTCTCTATGGAGTTTCTTTAATTCTTCTTTGAAAGCAGCTGAACTGCATACGTGAGAGAAGGCGTCCACAGCTGTGTTTTCTTTACTGGGGCGGTACATTACATCGAACGATTAACTCAAAAGTTCCATCCTCCACCTGGCTATCTTCTCATTTTTAATTTTACTTGTCGTTTTCAGGTTAAACATGAATGAGACTGATTTTTAGTCTGTAATTAGTTTAAAATGTCACCTGATCAAATAATGCCTCTATTTTCTCAGTGATTCAACAATAGGATAGGCATTCTGCAATAGAGAAAGAAGCCTATGTTCTGATTTAGACAGGGTTCTCGAGAAAAGGGCTATAGGCCTCCCTGTCTTAAAGAGGTGGCAATGGCACATTCTGAGACATCTGTCTCTACTACTAGAGGTAGTGTATGATCAGGTGTAGTAATAGTTGCTTTTGCTATGTTCATCTTTAATTTGTTAAATGCTTTCTCTGCTAGGGGAGATAACAGGAAGTTTGATACTGTTGTTAGAGGTTGGATTTTGTCTGAAAAAGACGATAACCTATATGCACAGTGTGCAAACATTCCTAATGCACACCTCAAAGGGGGTAAATATCTTGGAACCAGTTGGTTGAGTAATGAATTCAGATGTTCTGAATCGGGTTTTATGTTGTTTTTGCATATACTGTACCTCAGTAATTTTATATTTTTACGTCTAAAATAACATTTGTCTTGGTTAAGCTTAAGTTTGTACTTTTTAACAGGCGCCATGGATAATTTAAGATTTTTGTCATGTTCTGCTCAATTTTTGTTGCAAATAGTTACATTATCGATGTAAAAATAAGTGCCTTTCAGGTCCTCTTTTGATATTATCTGGTCTGTCACTCATTGAAAACTAGCTACCCTATTAGTCATGCCAAACAGTATTCTGTAAAATTGATAAAGTTTTTCGCTGGTCTCAAAGGTTGTATAGTGTTTATCGCTGGGCCTGATGGTAGGCACTTTTAAGGTACAGACTACTAAACAGACTATTTTTGGCTATTTTCTCTATCATATCGTCTATTCTTGGCAGAGGGTAGGCATCCAGCAAAGTAAACCAGTTTATTGTTTGGGAATAGTCGATCATTCGCTTTTTCTTGTTCTCAGAAGACTACAAAGACTTGGGCTCTCCATGGCGAATAGCTGTGTTCGATTATTCCTTCCTACAACATAGGAGTAACTTTGGTTTGGATAAATAATTTATTCTCCTCAGTGTTTCACCTAGATTTAGTAGCTACTAATTTACAATCCAGTGTGAATTTGTTGAAGAGAGCTGGGTACTTCATTCTCATAGCTGCTAGGCCACAGATTTTAAAGGGTGGCTTACAGCCTTCGAAGAGTATTTCTACTAATGAGTGTTGGTATAAGAATTTGTGTCCTCATATTAGGTTGGAGCATAGATCTTTCTTCATTAGTAAACATCTTGGTATAGAGTACCCTTTACTTGTAGATCAACTAAACAGTATCCAAGTATTTTTATGGGAAGAGATGAACTAGCCATCACCACTTTGTTTAGGCATGGGAAAATTTTCCATGAATTTAGTTTTGCAATGCTTGTGTTAAGTTTTCTGTGCTTTCAGTGTCAATCAGTGCTTTTAGTAGTTGTTCATTAGCAGTGATTTCTATCGTTGTAGTTGATAAGCTGCCAAGTATTTTCAATGGTGCCTGTGATGCCATTCGTGGTGTAATTGTGAAAACATTCTCCAGTCATCCGTTATTCACTGCACCTGTGATGACATCCAAGGCTGAGTGTATTTGCATATACACCTAACTCGCCATGTGCACAGGTTTGTCTTCTCGGCTGTGATCACTTTCAACAAAATAATACTAGTAACGACAAATGTTTTTAAAGACAATGGTTGGGAGTTGACAACAATACGATTTCTCATCTTTTCCTTCAGCAGGACTGCTATCTCCTTAACTTCACTGTTTTCTGGGCTCAGCGACTTGTGATTCCTCACTACTGGTCCTTCTGTCACTGACCGCTGGGCAGCCCTCACTCCTCTGGTCATATACCTACTTCTCTCACGGCTGGACCCACTTTTCTCTTGACTTCCTGCTTCTCTCTGCTTATATAGATAATCCCTGAGGTCCCCCCCGCCCATCCAAAAGTGTTGAGATCACCCCAAAGTCACATGGTTGGTCAAATCTTCAAAGAACTACTTTAGTAGGCATAAATTCAAAAAACAAAACAAAAAATAAACTGACACTTAAACTTACTCAATTCTCACAAATCTCAGATAACTAACTAGACTTAAAAGAAATTATTTCCTTATCTTCTAAATATGTGCAAGAAGCCATATTGTTACATGGCAAACAAGTTACCGTTTCGGTTCCCCTTTTCTTACTTTTACAAACTTTAGCCCAATTTCCCTGCTTTTTGCATGTATAGCATTTGTCCCTTCTAGCGAGGCATAATGAACTTCAGTATCTCTCACTGAAAAAACACGTGCGTTTAGTTAAGGCTAATATTTTTGGAGAGTCTAATGTTTCATACAATTGGGAGGACAAAATAGGTAGAGAAGTCTCTGATGCAACATCATCGTAATTTTTAGGATTTTGTTCTGCTAACTTTGGTACTCTTGTCTGGTCATAGGCCTGATGTAATGTTAAGGTGCAGTTTTCAAGTATTCCTTGTCGGATATACATGGACTGTAGCTCATTTATGAAGGCAACTTGTATCAATTCAGCTCAATGTTGTTCCGCTGATATCGAATAGAAAATGAACAGTCCTTAGTTTTAATAAAGCTTGATAAAACCTGTCAATGGAATCTGAGGGCAGTTGACACCTTGTAGCCAATACGAGTCTAGAGACCATTTCAATTGTCTTTTTAATTTAGATCCTGTCCAGTATTGTTAAAGCTTCTTCGTAGGAAGATGTGTCTACAAAATACTCGTAAACTTGTGCTGAAACATATTTGGTGAGATAGTGTAGCTTATTAGAACTTTGGACACATTACGTGCTCAAGAAGTTCATTAAAGTTACTCTCCATTGACGATATTCCAGTTCGGCATCAGACAGATTGGGATCAATAAGTTTTTTCTGAACTGAGTAAAACAGCCTTTTTCAAAATAGTTAACAAGTGTATATTAAATTGTAGTAGAATAGTTCTAGACAATATGTATCACTAATATAATCTGCATATATGTGTTCAAGACAGATCCATTAATGAGGGAGATGGATCATACCACAAGTATACTTTGAAATAAGAGTGAAAAATTGCCCAACTTGTTTTCTATTAAGGTTAAATTTTATATAGGCATTTTATTGTAGAAATATAATTATAATCCAGCAGTATCATATTGTACAAGGGAATAGGTGCATTCAATTTAGTTGGAGTTTCTTTCCAACTGTGAAAACAAAATGCTCTCAATGTGCTTGGTTTCCTTCCGTAGTGATGGGATAAATTTACGAATATCAAACAGAAGATTTTAAGGTTTCATTTTTTTTATGTCACCTTAATTATCAGTTTTACTAAAGTGTATTACTGATAAAGTTTATCAGTTAATTTGAATTTTGGCCATAAATTGGAAAAATTTAGTACTTCTAAATTAAAATTTTTGACTCAAAAACACTTTTTTCTTTTAAAAATATTTCATTTCATAAATTGCTGACATAAATTGCTGGTCATCCCTGAAAATTGATGTGTTTCTATGACCTTTAACTAAATTTTGCGATCAGCCAAGATTGTAAATTGATCTTTTTTCCAAAAACGAGCAATTTCAGTACAGCAAAAATGGTCGCTAACTATGAAAAACTAGTCATTTTCGGAATCAGCACCATCAAATTAGCTAAAAAAATGTGTTTTGTTTCTTGGCACCAAAAACCATGTTGACCAGTGTTATTTGTATAAACAAGGCTTAATTGAGAGAAAACGACAGAAAAAAAGTTAGTTAATTCCAGATCTTGAAAATTGCACATTGTCAAGTTGAATCCCAAAATAAAAAGACAAATTCAAAATGATTACATTTTGATTGAATCTCCTACTATGAAAACTGAAGTTTCATTATGCAGGAATAATTAGAGATGATGGATGAAAAAGAGAAAGCAAAGACAATGGGGTGAGGAAGAAGAGAAAGAGAGAGACATTCTAAAAAGGTGGCGGTTTTGTATTGACCTGCTGTTGATAATTTCTCTGCCTTTTCTTTGCTCAGCAAAAAGGAAAGAAGACACATGGAAGACAGAATTTTTATTTGAAATCAAAAAAGAAGGAGTGGGGAGAGACAAGACAGCATAAATTTTATATATATATATATATATTATATATATACACACACACACATATCCATGTATGACAAAGTGGAAAAAGTTTGCTTGTGATGCATTTTGTTCTTTAGGACTTCATTGGACTAAATTTGTTCATGTTGGTGCAACTACACACATGCATGAACGAGAGGTCAAACACAAATTTACTGTAGATGACCTTGCAATCAAGGCACGCAAAAACTCAGTGTCCACCAGAAATCAACTAACAAAAAATTACCAAATAAATTTCGATTCTCATCATAACAAAATTAAATACGGTATAATCATTGACTTCTACTTAAGAGCACTCAGAATATGCAGCCTGCAATATTTACATGAACAGGAGAAATACATTGAAAATACATTCAAGCTTCCTCAGTACCCTAATTATTTTATATTCAATGTGAACAAAAAGGCCCATAAAATATTCAAAAACAGAAAAACGGTGACTCTTGAGAAGCCAAATGAACCAAAAAAATGTATTGTCCTACCAACTCTATCACATTTAAAACTGAAAAGAATTTTCATCTAAACTCAACTTAAAATTGGTTACTACTACGTCCTAAACAATAAAAGATTTAGTCAATACTAAAAAAATAATAACCTAAAATCTGACGGAGGAATTTACTTGATTGGCTGTAATGATTGTCACAAAATATATATATATATATATAAGAAACCACAAGGAATCTAAACAATAGATGATATGAACACAAAAGGGATATTTTACAAAACAATACATCAAATGCAGTTTTTCTACTGTAATGAGAGTGACCACAATTTTGACATAAAAAATGCTACTCTGATCAAAAGAGAAACAATTCACTACGGCAAAAACGTCTAGAGAGTACCTTGATCGCAAAGTCGTCTACAGTAAATCTGTATGCTGGCTCTTACAACATTTCACCATTCCAGGCAGATATTCTGTTATCACAGTGTAGAATACCTACTTATGAAAGTGATGGAAAGTAAGAGAAAACTCTAAATGAAATTAGAAGTTAAAATTCCCAGCATATGTGTAGTCACACCAACACAACAAATTTAGAAAGTTTTTTACACATTTTCCTTAATATTGTATGAAAACTTAGCTGCTGTAACAGCGTTGTTGTAGTGTGTCCAACATTTGAATAATACATCCAAATATCTCTGAACATTTACAACAACATACCTGTCCTCATTTGCAAATCTGGAAAATCCTGGCCAAAAATACCACCATACTTTTTCATGAAAAGAATAAACATAAACTAAAAATTCTTGAAGTTATTTATATTAAAAAAAAATTGAAACCAAACCTTAATAAAATTAATTCTGAATACTCCACAAACTTTTAAAATGTGTACAATAGACAGTCTATAATGCCAAGATTTGTACTAATAGTTTCTCACTTCTTTTTTTCTACTACTCATTTCATAAAAACTCACTCAATACTGAGTTACCTCCCTTTAAATGGTGTCAGTGGTCATACTCTGACTCAGAACTCCTCACTCCATATTTTAATTTTCACATGATCACAACAAATTTTTTTGGTATCTGTCTATATTTCCCAAGGACACATGGCACAGTGGATAAAGGCACTAGTTAAATCCAGTGACAGGACACAATGAGTGTGAGTTCAATACCTGGTTAAGGCAGTGGAGAACTTTCAAAGGGGAATTAACAGGAGATAACTGATATCCATTAGACATGGCATGTGGAACTAGAACAGTCTACCCCAGTGAGCAAAATAAAGGGTTCAGTTTGACATTCCAAACACCTGAAGAAGGCCGGAGCATACAACAGCCGAAACGTTGTGATAAAGATGAGGACAATAATCTGAATAATGTAAATAGTGAACAAATTTTTTTGTCTTTCACAATAATGAACACTACAATATTTATCCTGTAATAAACAATACTCTGATGATGACATTGTGCTATGTTGAAAGTACTTGGAAATGAACAAAATATGTATCAACACGGCGATTTTCTCTTTTTCAATAATGACACCAAAAAGTTTATCTGTGAATTGAAAATAAGTAGATAAAACATGTCTAAATTATTCAATGAAACATGTCTCAATAAAAAAAATGCTGCCAAAATATACAGTTTTGAGGAATGTGGAACCACCTCTTAATTGCTGTAGTTCCCAGGTTCATACTGACCTGGAGTGGTAGCAGCATGTGTTAGGGTCATATCTATGGGCAAATAGTGAGCCCCCAAATTGTGGTCAATGGCCTAAGTATAAAAATACATTTTTGTAGTAAGAATACCAGCAATACATTTTCATAGTAAAAGAAAATTACCAGTAATACATTATCGGAAATGGAAAAGATAAATGTCCATCATACATTTCTGGAAAAAAGAATTTACCAAAGCTCCAAAGAAAATTAAATTTCAGCATTAAATGACCCATAAGGAGTTGATGTGCCATTAAACAAATCAAACCAAAAATTGAGATAAAGCACTGGTTTCCATTTTGATGATCTGTTTTGGTAATGAGAATTTGGAAGTATTAAGTTCTTGGTTATAGATGGTTATTCAAAGTACCTAATCCTTTTTGATTCTGTTAAAATCAGGACAACATAGCAGGCAATGTAGGTTCATTACTAAAAAAATAGAATAAAATATTCAATTGGATTCAGTTAAAAAGACCACTAATCTTAATCCTGATTCAGACCACTAATCTTAATCCCGAGTCCCTTGCTTTTCAGATTTAAAGGGTTAAGAAAAATTTATCTCAGCCTAAATATATCTTTAAGGCCTTCTTTATTAACGCTTATGTTTAAATTTCTCTGTTAACTATATTTCAGTGGAGGCCAGTATATCAATTAACAATCAGGTGTGAACACTTCAAAGTAACAAGGACTGGATAATAAAATTCTTTCAGATATTAATTGGTAAATATAATATTGAGAAAACCCTTCAGCTAGGAGTTAAATAGCAGGGTTAACTGGACTCTTTAGCCTTGTGAGGCAATCAGTCTTGTAAATTCAAACTGTGAAGAAGTATATAGAGAAAATATTCTACTATGTTTCCTAAGAATGGTTAGTAATTCACAGATAATGAATATTAAAAGGAATCTGTGGAGTGACACATGTCTATGACCTGAAAGATGGCATTTAAAAGAAAAAAAGTGAGAAAAAATGCTAATCTTTGTTTCCCATTTTTCTAAATTGATTTATTTAAACAATTCCATTTTCTACATTATTATTTTTATGTTCCCAAAGAGCATGTCATATTTTGAGTTTTTACTGTAATTATTTGCATTTGTTATCAACAAAAAAGATTGTTAATGCTTTTAAGTGCTATACTTCAATGTTTCACACATTAAATAAAAATAATTCAGTAAAAAATATTTTTAATGACTTTAGTTTCTGCTGTCAATTGAAAATATAGCAGATGCTTCTAAAATGACGTTTTTCTCATTTTCATGGACTCAAAGCTTCTCAAAATGGAACTATGATCTGGAATTGAAATGAATTTGAAATGATTTTTTTTAACCATTTCATCACAAGCAAGGTAATGAAGCCACTAAGGTGGTTACTGAGTGTGAGAGAATATGAGAAAAAAAAAAAATGAGAACAATAAAAGAACACGAATTAAGAATACAGATAACAACTAATATTGCATTTAAATTTTTGGAGATTAAAGTTGTTTGGGAATCGAGAAGTCAGAAGAGAGGTCCACAAATTAGAAGTCTTTTTAAAATTTTTTTTTTAAGCTTTTCACAGGGAAGCAATATTATAATGGTTGGAAAGTGACTGAAGTCAAGATGCCAGATCAGGATGAATAACATTGCAGATTCTTCTTTGGATTTATCAAGAATTTCTAAATATATAACAGGAGCACCAGACCAGATGTGGCAGCAATATTCAAAGCATGTAGACTTATGAATATGTAAGATAGATTCCAGCAAGAAAAATTGTCTAGCACAGTGAATCAACATTCCTAGCAGTGTAAAAATGTTAATCCAAGAATGAGTCCCTTTCCTGGAGGTTAGCATCAGCCATGCTGATGAAAGGCTAAAAGGTTCTCGCAGATATTTAGAGGCATTAAAATTAACAAGCAATTTCTTGTCTCAGTAACAACAGGCCATTTTTGAGTTCAGCTGCCAATTTGATTGATTAGACTGTTACTGTTAAGACTGGAATAAATAGTTGTGTCTTCAGCATAGATTCTAAGTTGAGAACTGATGACATCCGGAAGGTCATTGATGAAAATTAGGAACAATGTAGGTCCAAGGATAGATCCCTGGGAGACACCTGCATTAATGTAAAAAGATCTAGAAGATTCTAACATAAAATTTCATTTGAACACTTCAAATACTTTGGTGTATGGGTCAGTTATAACAAATTTAGTATTGCAGAAAAGGAAACTTAATAGAGAATAGACTGCGCTAGAAGTAGTTTTGCTCTAAACCTCAAGTTGCTACTAAACCAAAACATTAACCTAAAAACTCAAGTCATTTTCATAAATAGCCCGTTAGTTTGAGACTTTCATATGGATATTATGCATAGCACCAAAACTCATTCAGAAATATCTAAACTGTCAGCTGTATACAAAAATGTGAAAAGCAGCATTTTATGTTTGCATAAACATGTTTTTTGTAAATCTGGATGTTCAGACAAGGCATTATTAAAATATAATATTAGGTTGGTGCAAAAATAATGTCGTTTTTTGATGTTCTAACATATGTGAGAAAACAACATTATTTTTGCACCAACCTAATAGTAAAATTAAAATTTATTGGCAATTTTCTGACATTTTCTCAGCAAATGTCTTAGTAAGGTTATAAAGTCAAAGTACCTAAAATTCAATAAAATATTAGAATGCTTAAAATATTTTTTAAAAATCTAAATTACTGGGTAGTTAAAAAAATATATATGTAAAAAAAAAAAAAAAAAAAAATTCACATTGGATTTGTCAAGTAATTTTTCTAGTTATTGTCTCCTTTAGTTAAATTTCCCAAACATCAGATTGTTAATAAATCACTCAAAACAAAAAAAACACCCACTACATTTAAAAAAAAGATGCTTTTCTGTGATATTTTAAATTCAACATAAGTCATATTTTTTTCAATTCAGATCAATTAAAATCTAAATCAGCTATTTTTTCAAATTCTTCTTCAATGTGCCATGTCCCTTCAGGACATAGGTGATCATGGCTCTCCAAAGTTTCCAGTCCTTTGTAGCTTTTAATAAATTTTGTTTTTCTGTTATTTCTCCTAAGCTCTGTTACATTTATTTACTCAAGCTCATTAAGTATGTTATGCGTTGTTTTCCTCTGTCTCTCTGACTTGTGAGTATCAGATTTTCCAAGCCCCCCTTCCTTATTATGTACCCCAGAAACCTCAACTGTCTCTTCCTGATGTTAAGCCTAAATTTCCTTTTTATTTCCCTTCTTTTCTAAATCTTTGTCGTCACTCACATGTTCAGTCCATGGTATCCTCAGCATCCTCCTGTAGAACTTCATTTCTGTTACTTCTGGTCATCTGTGAAGATATTGTCCAGTATCCACTGCCATACAGGAGGACTGATATTATGTAACAGTTCAGTACTCTTTTCTTTGTTTCTAATGAAATTCAAATTACATTCCAGAAAAAGTATTTTTTTTTGTGATGTCAATGAACACTTGTTGCCACTTTTGTAATGTCAATGAATATGCGTTGCCACTTTTGTAATGCTCGTTGTAGTAGAGACTTTATAATCTCAGATACAACTATAGTAACACCATTGAACAATACTGGTGTCAGTACTTGCTTGATAATACTTGCTTGAAGGTAACCACTGAAAAGTGATCAGGTTAGTGATCAGCATAGAGAATAGTGATCCGTATAGTAATAGAGGATAGAGTAGAAATGGTGATCAATTAGACGCCACGCAACTTCCTCCTTATGTGTTTCCTCTATGGTCATGTGATCTACTTAGTCAAAATAGGGTCGCCTGTGTTTGCTCTCTGGTGATCCGTGTTCAAACTCCAGGATCAGCAGCAGCACTTTATTCATATATAACAATTTTAATTTTGAAAGATGTTTTTTATGTTGTGCTCACAAATCTGTCAATACAGACTAATTTATTGATTTTACTAATAAGTAGAAAAAAGAATTCCAATCAAATTAAATTTGGTTTGAAATATACATTTTGATTATTGGGAATATTAAATTTATATGCATTTTGATTATTGGGAATATTAAATTTAATCTATTACCTTGGAATTAAAATTAAAGCTTCAAGAAATTTTAAAAAATGCATTTTGAACTTTAGATATTTTTTTTTTGTTGAGATTCCTACCTTTGCTACTTTATCGTTATTTCCATGGCAAATATTCTGACGAGGTACAGTCATTAGTTCAACTAGTTATGACATTCGTGGCTAAGACTCGCCATGCCACATACACTGGGATAAGCCATTCTCATTCCCTTTGTATTCCAATAGTAAGGAGGAAGCTGTATTTGGACAGTTTCTTCCCAAGAGACTTTGTGAAACAGACTCCTGAGAGTATACTTCCTTGATCACTAAAATGTCCAAGTTCAGAGTTCAAGCTGTTATCTTTCCTACATATCCGCATAAACTGCATTTTTACCTACTCCTCTCATGCAACGATGTCATTCAGTAACATTTACTTTGAGTGTCTCTTGGGCCTTGTACTTGTTGAAAAATGAATGAAAAAAAAAAAAGATTCTTGAGTTTACTGGCTCCAACACAACATTTTCATTTTAAATTAAGACTTCCATAAATACAGCCCTATATCAGTTGGTCTAATTTGTATACAAGAAGAATTACTATAGAGAAGTGGAAAAAAAGGGATGTGTTATTGAATGCGTTATCATTTGGTTGAGGAAGAGTGTGAACATGGACCGTGGCTAAAAGGCAGTTTAAGAAGCACATATAAAAAGCTTATAATTCTTCTTATAATTAAAAACAAATATCTTACAAAAAGATTTTACTTTTGCTGAATAAGAGTGGCTTCATTATATCTAAGTATAGTGTAAAGTCAAATACTGTTTAAGAGACTTTCAAAATGCACAAAATTTATGGGAAATCTCCAAGGAGTTCTATTTTTTTTTAAGTTCATCTTGAGACATAAAAATTAAGAAAACAATAGAATGGTAGCCAAAGAATAAGCCCAGGTTTTGGGTATCATTCAACATTGATATCACACTGGCAGAAATTTATATTTAGAAAAAACATAGCTGAAAGAATTATTTCCTCATTATTTTCATCTGGAGTTAAAGTTTGTGCAAGAAAAATAAAAGTCTAAATAATTTTGACTTGATAACTTATTTTCTATGTTCAATTATAATCTATTCTGACAACATATACATTTATTTTTACATCTGATTTTCTTTTCTTAAAGAGATGGTCATCAGTTCTATTTACATACAAGTTCAAGAAAATACAAAGTGAAAAAAGAAAATAATGACTAAAAGTAAAATTCATAATCTATTTTTACATTATTTTCTGAGTAATTGCATGTAAAATCCAAACTTTCGTTTTATGAAAGGCCAAAAAACAGAATCACAATTCCAACTAATTTATGTGTTGTTCATCAGTATTTAAACTTAACATACTGTGCATACATTTAAAAATTGCTTAGCAATAATTCCCACCTTCCATAAGTTGCTGAAATACACAAAACAGTGATTTCCAAATTTTTTTGAATCAAGACACCTTACTGAACAACTGCATCCATGCTTATCTAGGTAACTAATTAACAAACAACAAATAAAAAAAATAAAGAAATGCAACAGAATCATTTAAGCAAACATAAAGAAAAAATTCCTCTGTTGCCTGAATTCCTTTAACTGAATCTATTTATTCTTTTTTGCTTTTTCCACCTGTGAAGAAAACCAGCATCTTAAACCCTGTCAAGTGTCTTTGAGATATCTAAAAGCAACAAGCTGAGCTTCACCATTCTTATCTAAAGCTTGATAAAATCTTTCAACAATAATTGTTAACACATCATCAGTTGACCTAGAGAAGCAAAAGCCATATTGTTTGTCTGAAAGAAGATACTGCGAAGTGAGATGCTTAACCAATTCAGAGTTGACTAGAGCTTCTAGTACTTTGCCAAAAAAAAAGGTAGATGGCTAATAGGCTGATAGAAGGATCAGGGGTCACCTGAATTCTTAGAGACTGTAGCTATAGAACAGGAGCCTGTTCAGGAGCACATTTCTTAACAACTATTGCAGGGATACCATCAAGTCCATATGCTTTGTGGGGATCTAGTTTAGAGATGATAGCAGAAACCATGGATAGTATTACATGCATATATCACACAACAGAGACTCAATTCTAAGTGGAAAGTCAGGCAAAGATACTCCAGATTTGTCAGGAGTTGAATTTGAAGAGAATTTACAAGCAAAACATTCAGCTTTATCAGCAGGAGATAACACCACAAATAGAATGAACAAAGGAGGAATAAAAGATTTAATCTTATTTAACACGTGATTGCAGAGTCACAAGAACCAAACTTGTTAGAGGATATTTGGTGCCTCATTCTGCAGCCAATGGATGTATGGATTTTTGATCTGATTTAATCTTTATCAAATTACAAAATGAAAGTTATCTTGAATGGCCACTCTTCTAGATCTTTTTGCATTAATGTATGCATCCCCCACCCCCAGGCTCTATCCTTGGACCTACATTGTTCCTAATTTTCATCAATGACTTCCCTGGTGTCACCAGCTCTCAATTTGGTATCTATGCTGATGACAATGATTTACTCCTGTCGTTGATAAGTTCAAATTGGCTGCTGATTTAAAAAATGTCCTACAATCTGATGTCAACAGGGGCAAGGAAAGGCTTGTTAATTTTAGCACCCCTAAAATAAAACTGTTCTCTTAATTCTCTGAGAGAACCTTTTTTGCCTTCCATCAGCATGGCTGATGCTAACCTTCAAGTAAGTAACTTATTGCACCCTCTTGGGCTATTTTTCACTGACATGAAATGGAAAGATTATATTGAATCAATTGCTAGGTCTGCTGCTAGGAAAGTTAGTTCACTTTTGCAAGAATTTATTTCACACTTTTATACATCTACCATTTGTCCATGCATTGAATATTGCTACCACATCTGGTCTGCAGCTTCTGCTATATATTTAGAGATTCTTGATAAAGTACAAAGAAGAATTTGCAATGTTATTGGTTCTGACCTGGCATCTCAGCTTCTGTCACTTTCCATCACTATAACGTAGCTTCCCGGTGCCTATTCTATAAATAGTTTCATGGTAATTGTTCTGATGAATTTTCCTCTATTGTACCTTGACTATATGAATTTAAGCACAATACTAGATTGGCAGCTAGGTCACATCATTTTACAAGCTTAATCAGGAAAAAGTATTTCCTGTTTTTCATTTTCCTTATCATCATCTGGGGAAATTGAAACAAACATGACACATTTATTGCTAGCAAGAACACCATGAAATGTCCAATGGTTGTTACTGTGATTGAAAAGAGAGAATTAATCTCTTATGGGAATGAATCTATGATTGGAGGTGAGTCAGATGTAAATCGATATATGACAGTATTAAAATTTCTGATATAACATGGTAACTCTAAGTACTAACCACAGAGCACAATTTCAGAACATCTGTCTTAAATATCTGAGTCGAGGACCAACAAAAATATTTCAATATTTAGAAGCCTTCGGTAAAATTCACAAGTTACAGAAACAAACACCCGTTTGTAGTTGTTCATGTTTTAAAATGGTTCACACATTTATATGAGAATCAACATCTGTTTATAAGAGCAAGATACACGAGAAAACCATGACTGGAAAGGATTGTTACCAAGCATGAATTGTAATTCCTTTATGATCAAGAATCAATGAAAAATAGTTATGCTTCAAGTAAAAGCCTGTACCCAAACAAGGATTCAATAGCTGATATCGTGTTTATTCTCGATGCTATTTTGATAAAATTAATATGTAAACAAAGTTTAATCTGTTCTCTTCCTGAAGATACAATTCTTTTTCATGTATGATGACTAGTTTTTTTTTTGTATCTCTTTAAATTATGTCACTATTTCAATGACAAACACTGATTTTGCATATTTCCAAATTTGACGATTTCATGGTGCTTTTCAAATTAGTTGTGCTCCTAGTTGTGCCCTTTTACACATATCAAAATAGTCCCATCTTAAAGAAAAAAGTATGCTTGTCAATTTGGTGGGGGAACCATAAGCTTTGAAATTGTCTTTCACAAAAATTTTCTATGCTGAAAAATTTAGTGAATGAAGTACCAGAGAAATTCAACATTTAAAAAAAATGAAATTTACACCTCCTTGTAGAACAAAGTCTCATCTTTAATAATCAGTTGGTTTCATTTCTCTGCACCCAAACAACTCAAGATGCATGTGAATCAAAAAGAGGACATACAGCATTCAATCTGTGCAAAAGAGTGGGTCCTGACACCTCGAAATTTGCATTGTTGACTGAGTGAATGTTAATCATCAACTGAATACCATTTTAAATCAGACTTTTTTCATTGATGGATAACACAGCTTAAATCTTTTTCTCATATTTCTTCAAAAGATGTATAAATAAAACAATTATTTATTTTTTTTAAAATAAATTCAAGCTGACAGTTTGGACAAAATAAAAGAATATTTTATTTTGACTAATCTGTCAGCTCGAATTCTATTTTCATTTCTGAAAATAATATAGGTATATTTTTAGTTCTTTAAATTTTTTTTCATTTTTGATTGTCCATAAAAAAGTAAAATAAAACTTTTAAATGGTCATTTAATGATAAAGCATTACTATGTACTGAAGAAAATTTTTTTATAAACAAAATTATCAAGCAAAATAACAACTTAAAACTAATATGGAAAAAAAAGAAAACAAAACAATTTTATGCGTTTAAATAAAGTTTTAACTTTTTAAGACATTTTTAAAAAAACATTGCTACGGACACTCACTGAATCTCCACTCTGACAGCAAAGGAAAAATTTAAAATCAAGTATTTGTCTTTCGTTTCAAAGTAAATTAGTAAAATTAACAAATAACTGACTAGATTTTGTAAAAATAACACTTCTCTTTTGTTTAAAACAGAGTAAAAATAATGTTTATACAGTAACCTGTGAGCTGTTGTAATAACAGTAGCCTTCTAATGTTAACACACCAAAATGGTGTTTTAAACTATTGAAGGCTTTTAAGAAATTCAGTTGGCAAATCACCATAAGGAGAGGAAATGCAGAAGAATCATTCCCGGTGTCCAGAAAGTGCCAGATGTCCTCAAGTACACATGGCACAGTGTATAAAGGCGTTACTTAGATCCTGTGACAGGACCCAAAGAGTGTGAGTTCAATACCTGGTTAAGGCAGTGGAGAACTTTCAGAGGGAAATTAACAAAAAGATAACTGATAACTGACATCCATTAAACATGGCATGTGGAACTAGAACAGTGAGCAAAATAAAGGGTTCAGACATTCCAACCACCTGAAGAAGGCCAGAGCGTACAACGACCGAAACGTAATAAATATGGCGACAAAGATGAGGACAGTAGTCTGAATAATGTAAATAATGTACATAATACCTCATCTCAGAAATATAGACAGATACTGAAGTTTTTTCTATTAGTTTAAAACTGAAGAAGTTTGAAGCACTAGTATAAAGTATTTGTTTTCCTGTTGTAAAAACAAACTTCTAAGTTTTGTAGTTATTACTGTTCTGATTTTGAAGAGTTGAAAATGACATAATTTTGCAGAATCATCCAAAATAAGATACATAGATTACTAAAGGTATTGATATTTTTTGTTGAATTTCTAGTACCAAAATTAGTAAAGTTTAAAAAGGTTAAGGGATGAACCTCCAATCGATACTTTTTTTTTTATGGTAACATAAGTATGGCACTTTAGTTCTGACCTGTTTTTTCTTCCTATTCAGTCAGTGTCTTGAAATCACTGTTTTCCAATCCATCAGTATGTCATTTTTCATGCAGTTATTTACAGATTCTTGTATACTAGAACCAATGCTTACTTCAGTAATTAAAACGCAAGTTGTTATTATTCTAAAAACAAATATTTGTCTTATTTTTTCATGCATAATTTCTTCCCCTTACCACCAAGAAAATTTTCAGAATTACAACAAAAATATTTCATTCACTTACAAGAATAGTTTTGTCGGAGTTAGGTCCTCCTTAATTCCCTAGTGGTTCATTAGGGGGTCGCTTTCCCTACACTATAAATATTGGGTAATTTATTGCCTCGTTCTCTTTTCACTTTGCATTTCAGCGGACACATTTAAAAACGTGATCTCTCACAGAGATCAGCGTTTTCGCCTGCTTATGGGAAACGCCATTAAACACACGTACATATGAACATTCACCAAAATACAAACTCTTCACATCCACACACAAACACAAATGTTGATGTCTTTGTCACTTGTTGTTTAATACATATATTTGTTGATATATATATATATATATCTCTCGGTCTGGTTTGTTTCCTTTACCTCTTCGTTTGGATTCCACTCGAGTCCACATTGTTCTTGTAGTTGGGCCTTCTAGCAGGAATAAACAGCACATGATCCTAATACCACACTCAAAAACACACGGTCCTCTACAGTTTATTATAATTTTTTTTTATAAGAAAGTTAAAGATAAAATAATTACAAACAATACGATACACTACGTTTGTTTATTGCACTTTCATTTGAGGGAAAAATATAAAAAGTAAATTAAATAAATGATTAATAAAAGATTGTAGATAAAAAAATAAATATTATAATAGTTTAGTAATCAAGGTTTGTCTTTTTACACTTGCTTTAAGATACGTCTTGAAAATGATTAATAATTGTTAATGATGGTTAATTAAAAATGAACTAATCTGATGTGAAATATTTGCACATTACATTTTCTAAAATTAGAACAGCTCATAAAGAACACGTCAAAATAAATTGGAGAAGGGCGGGCAGTTTGTGTTTTAATTTTTCAAATTTGAAAAAGATATACACTTTTGTATTTATTGATCAATCAAAAGGGTGGCTTCCATTTAAGAGTTGAGATTCATCTGGAGCCTATCTGAAGGCTATGTAACAAGACGACTTAGCAGAAGATTTCAAAAGGCATAAAAACTTTGAAAGGTACAAGAAAACAGAAAGCACCAATAAGTTACGGGGATATCAAAAGACAACACTATTTTGGTTGTCACCAGTCAATGAATTGGGCTGTGTTTAAAACACAAGATGTAAGAAGCATATATGGTCTGGAGCCCCTGCTGTTTGCCTCAGGGTTTTTGATAAGATCCAGAGACGGATATGCAATGTAATTGGCCCCGATCTATCATCTCGTCTGCAGTCTCTCTCTCACAGATGCGATGTTGCCTCGCTCTGTCTTTTTTATAAATACTTTCACGGTAATTGCTCCGAGGAGCTGCTTTCGCTGGTTCCTAGGCATCATGAATTTAAACGTCCCACGAGGCTGGCATCCCGTTTCCACCCCTTCACTGTTGAAACTGTTAGATGTAGATGTCTCTTCTACTCCAACAGCTTCATGTCTCGCACATCTCGCCTGTGGAATTCCCTTCCTTATTCTTGCTTCCCTGACAAATACAAGCTCCAACTATTTAAGTGTAACGTCAATCGACATCTCCAGCTGCCTTGATCTATCCTCTTCCCTTCTCCATATCCTTTCACCTTTCATTTCCATCTGCTCTCGCTCCAAATCTTCTGTAACCCTCTTGCCTTGATCGATCCACTATCTTTCTCCACATCCTCTCCTTTACCACTCCTATCTGCTCTTCCTCCAAACCTTCTGTAACCCCCTGCATACTAGTGGCTTCCAGCCTTGCTTGGGGTGAAAAGCTTAAAAAAAAAAAAAAAAAAAAGCAAATGAAAAAAAGAAGCAAAATCAAATGAAACCAGTGAAGTGAATTAAACTGTATTCTAGAAAAGGAACAAATTTGTTAGACCCAAGTGACTCTAGGGAATTCTGCCAAAGCCCTTTTCAGTTTCATCTTTCAATTAAGGAAGTGCATCTTTTTTTGAAAGAATGTGTTTTGAACCATTTTTAAAAGGATTTGTACCTTTACTGAAAAAAATGTATATCTTTTTTATGAGCCACTAATTCTATATTTTGAACTGGTTAACATATAATTACATTTATTTACACTATAGTTTTCTTCTGGTAATGCCTTAATGCTTTCAAATTTATTCATTAATTCATTGTTTAATAAAAGCATGTGAAATAAAAATTTATATTCTTAAAATATTGGTTATAGAAAATTTATTTTTTAAACATGAATTACAAATTCTTGATACACTATTTACATTATTCGGACTATTGTCCTCATCTTTGCCGCCATATTTATTACAACGTTTCGGCTGTTGTACGATTCGGCATTCTTCAGGTGGTTGAAATGTCGAACTGAACCCTTTAGTTCGCTCACTGGGGTAGACTGTTCTAATTCCACGTGCCAAGTTTAATGGATGTCAGTTATCAGTTATCTCCTGTTAATTCCCCTCTCCAAGTTCTCCACTGCCTTAACCGGGTATTGAACTCACGCTCTTTGGGTCCTGTCACTGGATCTAACTAATACCTTTCTCCAATGTGCCATGTGTCCTTGTAACATTGTAATAAATATGGCCACAAAGTTAAGGACAATAGTCCAAATGTAGTGTACATAATACCTCATCTCAGAAATATAGACAGATACTGAAAGGCCGAAACGTTGTAATAAATATGGCGACAAAGATGAGGACAATAGTCCGAACAATGTAAATAGTGTACAGAATACCTCATCTCAGAAATATAGACAGATACGGAAAGGCCGAAACGTTGTAATAAATATGGCAACAAAGATGAGTGCAATAGTCCGAATAATGTAAATAGTGTACATAATACCTCATCTCAGAAATATAGACAGATACTGAAAGGCCGAAACGTTGTAATAAATATGGCGACAAAGATGAGGACAATAGTCCGAATAATGTAAATAGTGTACATAATACCTCATCTCAGAAATATAGACAGATACTGAAAGGCAGAAACCTTGTAATAAATATGGCTACAAAGATGAGGACAATAGTTCGAATAATGTAAATAGTGTACATAATAGCTCATCTCAGAAATATAGACAGATACTGAAAGGCCGAAACGTTGTAATAATATGGTGACAAAGATGAGGACAATAGTCCGAACAATGTAAATAGTGTACAGAATACCTCATCTCAGAAATATAGACAGATACTGAAAGGCCGAAACGTTGTAATAAATATGGCAACAAAGATGAGGACAATAGTTCGAATAATGTAAATAGTGTACATAATAGCTCATCTCAGAAATATAGACAGATACTGAAAGGCCGAAACGTTGTAATAATATGGTGACAAAGATGAGGACAATAGTCCGAATAATGTAAATAGTGTACATAATACCTCATCTCAGAAATATAGACAGATACTGAAAGGCCGAAACGTTGTAATAAATATGGCTACAAAGATGAGGACAATAGTTCGAATAATGTAAATAGTGTACATAATAGCTCATCTCAGAAATATAGACAGATACTGAAAGGCCGAAACGTTGTAATAATATGGTGACAAAGATGAGGACAATAGTCCGAACAATGTAAATAGTGTACAGAATACCTCATCTCAGAAATATAGACAGATACTGAAAGGCCGAAACGTTGTAATAAATATGGCAACAAAGATGAGGGCAATAGTCCGAATAATGTAAATAGTGTACATAATACCTCATCTCAGAAATATAGACAGATACTGAAAGGCCGAAACGTTGTAATAAATATGGCAACAAAGATGAGGACAATAGTCCGAATAATGTAAATAGTGTACAGAATACCTCATCTCAGAAATATAGACAAATTCTTGATTATTGCACTGTTGGTCTTCTTTATCTCTTTAGGTTTTATTTTTACTTTTTCCAGTGCTTTTTCAGACAGGAGTAGAATTACAGTATTTCTATTCTATCATTTGACCACACAGGCCACTGTGCGTAGATAAACGTTATTTTTCTGTATTAAGTAAAAGGTAAGCATTACTTTTAGAAAATCCAGGTAATTAATCCTTAAATTTATGAATAATAAACTTCAAAACACGTCTCTAGCACAAACACTTTGTATGCTTAAGAAAGAGTTTTTTAAATTTGTTGTTTACATTTTCATATACAATGGCATTTCAAAGAGTGACAATAAAATGTGGCAATGTTTTAAAAATGCCTAAAAAGTTTATATATGGAAATCAATTTTTTTTTTAATTTGGATTAAATTTCCTTTTTGATTGTTCTCACTCCTGTTGTAGTGTATGACAAGAGTGCATTGAGGTTGGGGAAAACACCTAACCAGCTGCCCTCCCAAGAACTACAGAGAACTGAAAGAGATGGGAGGTAACAAAATAATACCACCTTGGAAACCACAGCAACTTCAGCAACAAAATGCCCACTGGACAGACTTTACAATACAATGAGTCTAGTTTTCCTGTTGCTTTTATTGGCATGAGGCATCCAAATCTTGACCAGTTGTAGAGGCCCATATCATGCCAAGCTGTCTCGCTGCTGAGAAATCCTGAATGTAACTCGTGTTGACCTGGGGCCTCTTTTGCATCTGTACTGACACGTGTTTGTTACAGCACTTTTAAAAATGTTTTATTTTTCTTATTCTTTTACATTCAGTAACCCCTTTGTCTTAGTGGCTTTATTGCCTTGCTTGATGTGAAATGATTAAAAAAAATAACAAAAAAACATTTTTCAAACAGAACCAAAATTTTAGTTCAAAGATAATTAAATTATTTAAAATGAGTTTTTCATTTCTTTTTTAGAAAGTCCACGGTGGTACCTAGTTACTTTACTGAATTTTTGTAAATCTTTTACTGTGCTTAATTTCTAACTTAAAGTAAGTACCTCCAAAGATTTTCTAAAAAACTTGACCAAACTTCATAAAAATATTCATCAGTTCTGTCTTGTCACATATCATCAACAGAGAAAAGAGACCCCTAGTGTATATATCCTGCACCTGCAACAAAGCTGAATCCAGTTATTTCCAATATGATAAGGAAGCTCTCGCAATTGTATGGGCAGTGAAAAAGTTATCAACTATTTGTGCAACAACAAATTCACACTTGTTACAGACCACAAGCCATTTAAATTAATTTTTGGACAAAAGAAAGGCATTCCAACAATGTCTACAGAGAGACTAGAAAGATATACTGTTTTTCTCATGGGAATTGATTACAATATTGAGTTTTAGAGCAAGTAAATCCAATGTAAATGCAGATGGTTTATCATGCTTGCCACTTTCAGAGTCAAGCAGAGACACAAAGTTTCAGAAAAGTATATATTATTTTTGCAAGATTTATAAAACCGAGAACTAATTTGTGTTTACAAATATCTAAAAAATGAACTACTTTGACAATGTTACTGACCACCCTCAAAAAAACCCCCAGAAAATCGATTCCAATCAATATAATTTCTGTTTGAAATACAGAGTATTTTGTTTACTGGAAAGAGTAAATTTAATACTTTAGCATTCAATTAAAGCTAAAATGAAAATATTCAAGAAGACTTTTTCATTTTTAAAGATTAATTTAAAACTTAGGCATCGTGATTTTTGTGGAGGTACCTACATCTGTCATCACGCTGTCAGAAAGTCAACACGGATACCGTCCAGTTAAAAAAATGCACTTCTGCGATATTTTAAACTTAAAGTAAATATTTGTTTCAAATCAGATTAATTATACTTTAAATCAGCTAATATTCCTCAAATAAAATTTCAGAAAAGTATTTTTTATATTGGGAAGATTTTTTAATAAAGAGAATTACATTGCAATGAAAAGATGACTAAAAAAGGGCGCTAATCAGCTATTTTACAAAAAAAAAGAAAATCTTCCAATTAACAAAAGTAAAACCCACCATTAATTCGCTAAGTACCTAATAAATTGTAGGTATCCTTCTCATATTTGAAATGTTATGCATTTTTTTTAATGTGTTAATTTTTTTCCATATTTTTAAATCTTAATTGTTATATGACAGTTTTGAAAATACTTTTTTACTTTCAAGTAAGTAACTTGAAATTAAAAACAAAATAATTGATGACTCCCTATATAAAACAATACAAAATTCGTTTTGTATTCATGCTTCCCATGGTCATCCGTACATTTGAAGAAAAAAAAATTGTAAAAAAATTAATACATACCAAAAAAGTAAAAATAAAGAACATTTTTGTAAAAATTCATTTTTCATCGAAAAAAGTTTTTGCCTTCAGACAATATTGCCCTTATAAGCAACTGAAAAAACTCTTGAAATTATTAAATATTAATGTCTTTGTTTTGTATGTTACAATTCAAATCTGATTTTCGATAACGAGTGGTTTGATTTTTTTTTATTTTAAGAAAGATAAAACAGGAAAAAAAGAAGCATGATTTGAAGTCCAAAAGTCTGTCACGGCAAAAAATGCGCTAAAAAAATTTAATATGCTCCGCTGACGAAAAGAGAAACAAGGTTTTTTTTAATCAAAAGTTAGAATATTCTAAAAAGAATGAAAAATCTAATAAAATATAAAATACTTTGCTCTTTTCTCTTCTTAAACATTTTTGACGATGAAAGTTTAAGGCCGTTTTTCATGCTATGCTCTTTTTTAGCAAAACCGTGATGTTACCTAAAATTAGTTTTTGAAATACAGCAAATAAACTAAAAAATAATTTAATCTATTAGTTTGAAATTAAAACTAAAATAAAAGCTTCGAAAGAGATTTTTCATTTTAAACTTTTTAGATATCGCGTTTTTTTTTTTTGTGACGGTCCCTAAAAAGTTTATCACAGGTATTTTTAATTTATAATTTAGCAAAAAAGCAAAAGGCCCTATTGGCGGTTTCAGGCATCTGTTGGGACTTCGAAAATATGTCCCGTCGGTAAAAGGATTATAGCAACTTGTGTTTTAAGATATTTTTAAGTTTAACTGATTTTTTTTTGTTTTTTGTTTTACTAGACCGTGTAAAAGTAAACGAATTGAAATGAATTGGCAACAATACCACCAATTTGTAAAATTCTTAGTTTAGCTAAAAAAGAAAGAAAAAAACTTCATGTATCTATATATTGAGGCGGCAATGTTTTTTTTTTTTTTACAAACGATAAAACAAAGTGAAACTACGTTTTTAAATGATTATAGTCTCAAGAGATTGTAATGATGATGACAGCTGAAATCGAATTAACGAACATGTACATATGGATAAGGTTTGAACAAGTTTAAGCAAAAAAAGGAGGCGATAAGGTCCACCCGCAGCCTGTGATCTCACACACACACAAAGAGATGATGCATTTTCATAATGATTTTGATTTTTAGACAGGTCCTAAAGTTTTCTAAAAGGACATAAAAACAAAATCATTGTAGGAGGCTATCCGTTTTTGCGTTCAAACCAACTATACGAAAAAAAAAAAAGTCAAATCGTGAATATAGTTAAGAAAAGATGGAGATGCATTTGATTTCGAACTTCATAAAAAAAAGGTAAACGTTATTTCAATCTTTTATTTCCACAAGGAAAAGAAAAAATATCAATTTCAGAAAAATAAGTTCAGTTCAAACTGACACATTTTAGTTTTTGAGTTGTTTCAGTCGACATTGAAGTTTTATCATTCATTACATTAGCATTGGAAGTTTTTTTTTTTGTTCTTTTTACAATTGTAGATATCTTAAACTTGAAAACATGATTATGATCCAGTGTTTTATTAACAAATCAAATAAAAAATATACTGCGCATATTTATTTAACGCAGCCAACATCAAATTATTATTTTATTCAGTGTCTTAAATATGACATTAAGGTATATTTCTAAAATAATATAAGTAGGTGCCAAGTCAAATATTACATAATTTTACACTTTTAAAACTTGGACGTATTCGTTTTGGTCAGATTTACGAACTAAAAAGTATCAATAATTACCCGTCAACGATATTAAATAAAAACTTGGTAGATAACGATTACAATAATTTAATGCTGTAATGATAAGTGTAACATGATGAGTATAGATTTACCTGCATATTGGGAGATGATCTGAGGGCTGTTATTCATAAAAGAAAGAGAACAAAAGTAACCCGGTTTTTCTTAAAAAAAAAGGAAAACACATGGGCAACCGGTGTTCTTTTAAAAAACGGTGTCATGTGAAAAACTATTACCTCGGAAAATATTAGCCACATTATCAGCTTCAATGATTTATTCGTGGTGTTGTTTTATGATGATGAACATGATTATTTACGTTAGTTGTCATTTCATTTACTATCTGTGCCTAGTAACACTTTTTTATTTTTCCATATTTCACCCGGGGCATTTTGCTTAGAATCAGAATGATATTATTATGATATTATCTTCTGACAACGTCCGTTTTACTTACTTCCATACCTCCACTTTTTCGCGAAAAACAAAACAAAACAGCATAGCATTATGAAAAAAGGCCCTAAACTCAATAAAGTTTTGACATCAAAATGTTTATGTTATTATTAAGAATAATGTATTTTATTGTTATTTTTTGAATTTTTTTAATTCTTTCTAGCACACTGGAAATTTTGGTTAAAAAAAATCTTGAAACAATGAAATTGAAAAAGGATAGCTTTTTTGCGCTTTTTCCGGTGAAAAACACATAAATTTGGAAATTATTGCAAAATTCAAATAATTGTCGGATTTTAATGAAACTTTCAGGACATATTCAGAAATGAATGAAATTATTTTTGAAATTTGTTCTTAGAAAATCTTGAGAATTTTTTTTTTTTTTTTTTTTTTTACATATGTTACCTACTGTTACCACCCACTTCATAATTTCATGAAATTTTGAGAAATTAAATTTTTAGGGCGGGGATTTTTTTATCAGTTAAATTAAAAGCAGAACTTAGAGAAAGTAATTCATCAATTTGTTTTGTAAAACAGTTAACGAACCCTTTCATCGAAAATCTGCTGTGAATTGTAAAATAAAAATGCAAAAACTATGACATTATTAGAAAAGCTTTTAATTTCTTTGATAAATAAAAATAAAATTTATTAAGGACGCTATTGTCTTAACAAGAATTTTTTTTTCGATGAATAATTAATTTTTACAAGAATTGTTTTCATTTTTTTAAAATTTTCATTAAACAATAATATTAAAAAATCGTTTAAAATTCATCATTGCTTTCAAGGCGGCGGTTTGGTGATATTGTTAAGTGAAAAATACATTTACGAATAAAAAATTGAAAAGTTCATAGCAGACGTTTGAGCCAATATATTTTTTGTTAAAATTTAAAAAAACAAAACATTTCTAATTTTTATCTATGGAAAGCTATACATGATATAATCTTTAAAAAAGGTTACGTGATTTAAGTGTCGTCTGACGCACTGCAATTTTTTCACTTTCCTTATTCAGTTCTGTTTCATTATTGTCTTTGCAAATCATCCTTTCATAACTTCAAAGTTTTATTTTTTTTTAAATTACTATTTCACTAAATATTTTAATTTTATGTATTTATTTTAGTTTGGGACATACTTTAGTTTATTCACTTTTTGTTTACCTTAGTAAACTTAAGAACATAGAGACGAAACGAAAGTTTCATAAAACATCTTGAAACCTAACTAAAAGTCAGTAAAATATTAAATAACTGCTGAAAATATGCTAATTTGCAAAAATTACTAGGTAGTTAGAAACTAAAAAAATGCGTTCACTTAGTTTTCGTAAATTTATGTCAATTCTGGTCATCCATAAGATCTGTCATCACCGCGGAGCTTATCGATACGTCAATAAAGATAGGAGAAAAACAGGACCCATAGTTAAGAAATACTTGTATATTACTTTTTTATGTTAAGTAATATTTATTTCAAATCAGATTTTAACTTTAAATTTGCTAATTTTACTCAAATAACGTGTCAGAAATATATATTTTATTTTTGGAAGATTTTTAAAACCGATAATTTTGTTTACAAATTTCTTAAAATTAAGAAAATGGTCGCTTTTAAGAAGATTTTGAAAAAATCGAGCAAATATTTGAAATTTCAATCTATATAATTTCCATCTGAAATACACCAGAATATTTTACTTACTGGAAATATTAAATTTAGTCATTTAGCTTTCATTCAATTAAAGCTTAAAGGAAATCTTCAACAATGCTTTTTCATTTTTTAAAAATTCATTTTAAACCTGAGGTATCGAAAATTCAGTGGAGGCACCTGCTTGATTTGCGTGTATATTGGTCTTTTATAATGATTTAAACTAAAGGAATTGCACAAAGAAAGTGTTGAAGAATACAAAATAAATTTTTATATATCAGATTTACAGAAGGATAAAATGAAAGCTGAAGTTTCAAGAGTAAAGTCCTGGTGCACACGAGTGCGAGTAGGAGGAGCGTCCGAAAGAAAGTAACTTATACGTATGTATGTATGTATCCAAATCTAGTAGCCGCCGTTTGATCACGTGGTGAAAGAAGGTATGTTTGTTTTCAATGTAGCAAAGGTGGGTTAGCCGTCTGATGCCACCAGTTGGTCGTGCAAATATCACATTTCGGCTATGGGTATGTTACAATGACCACAGCATCGGAAAATGGATAAAATTAATTTATCACCTCTGCATCTATTAGAAAGGGGAAAATGTTGCCTTTCTTGTTGTTATTCATTTATTTCTACGGTGGAGTAATGGATAGCGGCTCGGATTGAGGAATCCGAGAGACGAGTTCCAATTCCAGTCGAATCCATTACATTCACTTACGCGCTAATACCCTTGGGAAAGGTATGAATCCTCTTCTTCTTTCCCCCCAGCTATGGGTAAATAGCAGGACAGATCGGGTTCCATAGCCTTGGATGGCAAGTGGTCTACCGCAGAAAAGAAATGGCAACCTACCGCGGGAAAATCTGCCTCGTCAGTCATGTATCGAAAGATACACGATCACCTAAGCGTGTATCGCGCATGGCAGATAACTGACTGATTACCTCAATATCTAGCGGGAGTGGGGGTGGGGGGAATATGTAAAGAAAAGTTACACACAAATAGCCATCAACTGTCGAACTGAAGTGGGAAAGGGGCAATGGGAATGAGACAGAAGGTGAAAGAAAATGTGAAGGAGTGAAGGGCGTGTAAGAAAGAAACGCGGGGGAAAATGAAAAGAGAAGCGAACGAAAGGGAAAAGGGATGGACACGAAGAAAGACATAATGAAGAGAAGCCAAGGTCGATATTTACTTGGCGGTCAGTTTAGATTAAGCACGAGTCTCTTAACAAAATTGAGTAGAAGATTTGAAACATTTGAAAATGAACGAATTCAACGAATAAATGGATGAACAGTAAAAATAACGATAATTTTTTTATTTTTATATAATGTGTGGTCCAAGCAAAAGAACGGAAATACAAAAGCAGCCAAGTTGGTGTAATTTAAAGTTGCGTGATAACGAAAAGGTTTTGTTTTTTTTTGCCTTTCATTTTCAATTTAGGTTTATTCAGTTTCTCTTATATTGTTTTATTTTTTACGTGTAGGCTTTAATTTTCAAGCCAAGCGCCTTTTTTCCCCTTCACTCTCTCATTTTAATCAAACTTTATTTCCCCACTCACTTTAGCTTGTAAATTTCCTTTTTGTTTTGTATGTAAGGCTTTATTAGCCAAGCATAAATTTTTTCGTTACCCTCAATTTAGTTTGTAAATTATATTTTTTATTTTTGTAAGCAAAGATTGTTTTTTCATTTTAACTGTAACTTAAGTTTTATTTGTAAGTTGTCCTTTTTGTCTTTATTTTTTGTACATTGTCTCAATTTAATCTTTTTTTTGCGTGTGACTTGGTTGTTTTATTTATACGCCGAGTTTTAGTTTCTCGTAACCCTTTGTTTTTTTTCTTATTTTTGTGCTTTTTTTTTACGTGTGACTTGTTTTTTGGCAAAGCCAAGTTCTGTTAAGTTTTGTTGGCCCACCCGTGACTCTAGGCCGGTTTTCTTTAGTTTTATTTGTTTGTGCATTTATGTGAAACTATAGCGGGGAGTGTAAGGGCTGGCTTCCCTTTCCTTAATATCACCCCACCCCGCCCAAAATCTCGCGGGCTGAGCGCTTTCGTAAGCCCCGGGATCAATCGATTTTCTCCCTTGAGAGTCGATCGGCCTTGAGGGTCATTCTTCGGTCCAGTGACATTTCTCGGCCTAGGAGAGTCTTCTATTGTGATCTAGTGGAAGGGGTCGCTAAGGATCCACTACGCGGCCGGCTCGGCATGTTGGCGGACGAGTTTCTCTACTTTTGGTCTTAGACGAAACGGCTTGGCACGCCTTCTACCATTGTCCTCGGGTACGCCCCCTATTGAACTATGTTGGCGAGTTGATGGCTCGTATCGCCCCCGAAAAGCTCGTGTTTCATTGATCGCGCATACGCGTGTGACAATTTGTCGTCCCGTATTCTGGGATGAAACGGATGGTGTTTCTGACGCTGCTAGCCGAATTTGGACGCCGTGAACGGAGGAAATCTTGCGATGTGAACGCTATTCTCATCCGGATTTAATCCGATTATTTGAGTATCAGCTCAGTCGGGAGATTAGAACTGATAGAAAGCGTTTGGTATCGACAGATTTCAGCAAAAGGTGGGTAACTGTGACGAGCCTAATTTGTATGATCGGGGCTAGCCGAGACTTTCTCTTTTAAGTCTCCCTAATTCACAACGGGGAGGATTCCTATGAAGCCCTCCCCTGGTTAGTATAGACCCTTCTTGTGTGCCTAGTTAATGTCAGTAAGTGTTTTTCCCGGCCGGTTCCTGGTTTCCTCTTTCGTTATAATCCAAGTCGAAATTCTCAATTTCCTCAGTTTGTTTTTGTCCCCACTTTTTTTTATACCCCGACCGGGTCAGTTTCTTTTTTCCCATGGCCGTATTTATTTTATCCTTCCTCTCCCTTAGCGAAAGCGCCTCTTGATTTTGTCTGAATACAGAATACAGCGGCCTCTCTTATTTCTTTGGAGGTTGGACATATTCAACTAACATCAGTTATCTTTAGTTTGTGTAATTTTGTTATATTTTAATTTGTTTTGGGATTCATCCCCACCCCTCATTGCTTATCATCAAAAGATTTTTTATATATGGGGTGTTTTGTAGGTTTCCTATGTGTGTGCAGTATTGTGGTATATGTAGGATTGAATGATGATAGACGACTTCATGTGGTGGATGTGCAAATTGTAATGAATGAATGGGTCGGGAATCTGATTAGCTATAGATAGTGTCGACCAGACTCAAACCATTCCCCCTTTTAGGCTGTAGTGAAAGATATAATCAGTTACCCCTAAAAAACGTTCGTGTTTTGTGTTCGATCTGCCGAAGAAAAATTACCAAAAAGTAGTTAGCAAAAATCTACTTTAATGACTAGAATCTATGCTAATGTTCTCCCCTCCCCTGTATGGCGTGACCAATCAGAAAGATCTCTCAATGAACCAAAGCCGTTGTTTTTCGCTTATAAAGGCAGAAATCTTTTTGAGCTGGTGGGCGATGGTTCGTTTCGGGTCGTTGCGGTTTATGCGCCCAACGACCAGAGTCAGTTGGGGTCGTTCCTGGTTGATTCGTCGCGCCTAGTCTTAATAGGGGACTGGAATGCCGTCCTGGACCTCAAGATAGATAGGGGGAAGGCATCGGGCGATCGTAGCCTGGTTGATCTGATCGGTGAGTTTGGGCTCGTCGATAGATGCTGGGTCGATCATCCGAGGGTGGAGATGTGGACGTGGGCTCATAGTTGGCCGTCTCTCCAGGTATCCAGCTACCTGGACAGAATGTTAGTAAGAAGAGTCGATCTAGATTTACTCGATTGTCCCACGTTCCACCGGGTAGACTATTCAGATCACAGACTCGTCTGTGCCTGGATGGTGTTAGGTATTAGGCCTAGAATGGCTGGACACTGGAAGTTCAATTTGTTTTTACTGGATAGGCAGGACTTTCAGCAACAGCTAACTAGATTAGTGCAGCGGGAATTAGTGGGGGCTGTTATAGAGAGTAAGTGATTGGAAAATCTTAAGGATAGAATGAGGTCCTTCACCACTGAATTTAGCCAACGACTCGCTCTAGGTAAGGCTAAAAAGGTGAAGGCTCTAGAGGATAGTCTGTCCCAGGCGGTGGCTGGGGAGATTCCCTAGAGATAGCCATAGCTAGGCAGGCCCTGAAGCGTGAGGCTAGCAAGCGCTATCAGGGTCAGGTAGTTAGACATAGGTTAAGCAAGATGTCTAACGAAGCCGTGAACATGGGCGCAGAATTACGCAAGGAAGAGATCCGTCGAGGTTCCGATCGATACATTCGCGAGGTCATTACCCTGGAGGGGCGTGCTCTAAGGTCGACCAGGGATGTGTGCGAGGCGTTTCGGCGGCATTTCGAGAGCCGTTTTACCAAGGAGCCTGGTCTCAGTGGCGATGAGTTTCGCAGCTATTTGGCTGAATTTCCTCGGCTCTCGCCGACTGAAGCAGCTAGCTGCGAGGGTGAGATCACGGAGGGCGAAGTCTACTTGGCATTGAAGAAGGTCGGCAGAGGCAAGTCTCCGGGACTTGATGGTCTGCCCTACGAAATGGACTTGAGGCTGTCGCACATTTTGTGTTCAACAACTGGTTCCGGCAGGGGTCCATCCCCAACCGGATTTCTAGGGGTGCGATCACGCTGTTAAAAAAGGACAAGGGTGTTGGGCGGGATTTAGATGATTACAGGCACATAACTCTGCTAAACACAGAACTTGGATTTTGGCCAAGATCCTGACGGCGAGGTTGCAGTCAGTTGTCGCGAGCTTGTTGGGACCTGAGCAGATTTCGACAGATTTCAATGAAAGGTGGTTGTCTGAGGCGAGCCTGGTTCGTGTGGACGGGGCTAGCGTTGATTTTCTTTTTTAAGTCCCCTCAACGCAACGGGGCGGTTTCCTGTTGACCCTCCTCCCTGGTTAAGTTAGACATTATTTTGTGTTCCTAGTTAATGTCAATAAGTCTTGTTCCCGGCGTGTCCCCGGCTTTTTCTTCTATTATGATTCATGTCGAGATTCTCAATCTCCCCATTTTGTTCTCGGCCCCCTTTTTTCATATCGGCTGAGTTAGCTTTTGACTTTCCCCATTCCGTTATTCATTTTTTCCCTCCCCGTTCCATTAGTGAGTGTGCTTCTTGATTCTATCTATCGATAGAATACAGCGGCCACTCTTATTTTGAGGGTGGACGGTTCCTACTAACATTGTTCTGTTTTCGTTTTGTCTTTGGTTGACATTTTGAGTTTCTTCTCGGGGTTCATATCCCCTCCCCATCATTTCATGCTTCATGGAATTATATATATATATATATATATATATATATATATGAACATTAACATTTTTAATTCATGGGGTGTTTTTGTAGGACCCTTGTGAATATGTGGTATTGTGGTGTGTGCAGTATTGAAAGGTGATGGATGCGTTCTTGTGGTGAATGTGCAATTGTAATGAATGAATGGGTCATGATTGTGGTTTACTTGGAATAGGGTAGCTAGTGAAAGACCAGCCTTTTCCCCACTTCCCCTTTCGGCCTTGTGCCACAATTTTGTAATTTTTACAAAATAAATATATTCAGCTGGTGGACGAACACGCGTTTGGTGACTTTCGTCGTTGATTTGTAGACTTGCTTCTGCAATTAGTTGTTTTGTCCAGCGAGTGGCATATTTACGCTAAGTGTCAGACTTTATTTTTGAACCTTTTCTTTCTTGAATTTTTCATTTTTAGTTTAAACATTTTGTTTGTTACTCGTTTTCATTCTTTCCTAATTTGATTTCTTTTACTTTCTGGTCAGTCAAGTTTTTATTTTAATTGTTAATGTTATAATTTTTTTTGTTTTCACGAGTAAGCAAGAGTTATATTTTTGTCTCCTTTTTCTTTTTGCCTCGTCCAATCTTTACGTATAAACTTGTATTTGCTTTTTTAATTTTTTATTTTTCGTTTGTAAATTTTGGTTTAATTTTTATCGTCTCCACACTCGTCTTGAACATTTGACTTGGTTGTTTTGTTTTTCCCATTTTCTTTGATTTTTGACGTGTGATTTGCTTCTTGGCAAGCCAAGTTTTCTTTTTTTCTTTTGTTGACCCGCCGTTCTTCGTTTTCTGTTTTTTTTTCTTTCTTTTTTTAAAAACAACAACAAAAAAGCAAAATTTAAAAGGAAAAATACCATGAATGAAGCTGACGAATCACCTCCGGAACCCGGTGAAATTCAAGAAACAGCATGGCAGCAAAAAAGGACAGTTAAAGACGCGGCTTATTACGCCAGTCTAAAAACGAAATATGAGGAATTCGTTAAACGGAACGAATTCCTAACCATTCCTGAAGCGTTGAACGCTGTGACTACGCGGACAGTCTCCCTGCTGACCTCCGACGTGAAAAATCGGAAATTAATTGAGGTCAGCAGGGAAACCATGGAGGAGGCGTTGAAGGCATGAAACGTAGCCCCGCGGATCTTAGCAAGGAGATCCAATGCCTTGTGGGACATTCTTCTTGCAAATGAGGAGGTGGCCAAAAAATTGACCGGAAGCATTCTCACAACAAAAACAGTGAGAATGCAAACTGAATATATGGGAACTCGCAAAACTCGAGTGACGGTCCATGGCGTACCAGCCGATATAAGTGAGGACCGCATGGGAGCATTTTTCGCCCAGTATGGTAAAGTAAACGAGGTCTGTGCGGTCATTAGCAAGTCTGGCATCGGCACTGGGGATATAGTGCTTCAGATTACCCTCAACCGACAAAGTTTTGGAGAGATTCCCAACTTTCTTGATGTATCGGGAGAAGAGGATGCTCGTCGTGGTCGAAGGGAGGAGGCCGTATTGTTGGACGTGCGGCGCTTCGGGGCATATGTCAAAGGCGTGCCCCGGCAAGAAGGCAGTATAACAAACCCAACCGCAGGCCACAGCAGCAACAACACCACCAGTAGCAACATTATAAGCAGCAGAAACAGCAACAAAGACCTCCAATACTGAATGGACGGAGGTCAGGAGGGGCAAGGCATCTAAAAACACACCCTCACCGAAAAACCAGGGATCATCACCACAGGAGCGACATGAGGAGGTGAAACGGCATTAGCAGCAACATGTGCAACAACAACAACTACGGCAACCACCACCACAACAGCATCAGAAATCGCTGCCAAAATCTCCCAAGAAGAACACACACAAGAAGAAAAGAAACGAAAACCTGAGAAGCAATTACAAAAGCAGCAACACTCAGACTCTGAGATGGAAGAAATGCCTCCGCTACGTTCTGTCTCTTTGAAGAGGACTAGGGAGGAAGAAGGTGAAGTGGAAGATCCAGTGGAAAAACGTGCTGGCCGAAGGAAGGCGGAGAGGCACATGGACAAAACCAGGTCCTTATCCGTCCCTGCTTCGCCAAGAGAAACCAAGAAATTAACAGCCAAAACAAGGAGCCATTCTGCTTCCCCTTTCCGTGCTTCTTCTCCCTCGAATTCTTCCCTTAGCTCAATCTCCACCCCGCCTCATACATCCACTTCTACCCCTCCCCACCCATCAAGGGAGAAGAAGAAAAGGAAACGTCTTCTAGGACCGGAAGAGATATGCAAGGTGGACCCAGTGGAAGTTAAAAAGGGCCTGCCTAAACAAAAACGGCCCTTTTAGGGCTTCTATTGAAAGTAGACGGGAAGTCAGTGGAGGACCCCCGGAACTTTCCTCACGCCCCTGGAGTTATTACCTTAGGGATACCCGGGGATACCTCAGAGTTTGGAGTCACCTATTTGAGGCCAAGGAGGCCTATACAAACTTAACGGTTTTTGAACTTGAAAATACCCTTTTAAAAAAGCTAAGACATTTCTGTTCTGGGAGGGTCCCTGTGTTGCTCCATGTCTCCTTATATAGGACAATCAAACTAAATTACCCCACGGACGTCGACGGAATTGTCCTGGATGGTCGGATGACGACAGAGTTTGGCACAGGGAGCCTGGGACAATCCGTCGGGGTCCTTACCAATGCAGATTTACGTCCCGTATGTGAGTAGGTCTTTTTCTTTTCTTTTCTTTCGTTTTTATTTTTTTATTTTTTATTTTTTTCAGACCTAATCGATGTCTGTCAAGATTGCCAGTTTGAATGCGAATGGCTTGAGGGATCGGGGTAAGGCGTCGTTCGGCGTGGATGTTGCTGCGATTCAAGAGACCCACTTTGTTTGCAACGTCGATGCTTGTATGCTGTCTAACGACTTTGTCGTCTATTCAGCATATGGAAACCGACTGGCCAGAGGAGTTTCTTTGCTAGTGAAGCGGACTCTTGATGCGAAGGTGGACCTTGTGCATACCGTTGCCGAGGGCCAGTTGATCGTGGCCGATATTGCCGTGAAAAGTAGTTCGTTCCGAGTCGTTGCGGTTTATGCGCCCAATGACCGGGAGGAGCGGGTCTCGTTTTTTCGGCAGTTGTGGCCGTTCCTGGTGGATTCAACGCGCCTAGTTTTAGTGGGGGACTGGAATGCCATCCTAGACCCCGAGTTATGGGGCGGGGAGCTAGCGGGAGAAGGGGCGATCGTAGCCTGGTTGATCTGATTGAAGAGTTTGGTCTCGTCGATAGATACCGGGTCGATCACCCCGGGCGGGGGGGAATGTGGACGTGGGCTCTTAGTTGGCCTTGTGACAAGGTGGTTAGCTACCTTGACAGAATGTTAGTTAGAAGAGCCGGCGTAGACTTGTTAGATTGTTCCACTGGGTAGGCTATTCGGATCACAAACTCGTTTGTGCCCTGGTGGCGTTAGATCATATGGCTGGTTACTGGAAGTTCAATCTGTCTTTATTGGACAGGCGGGACTTTCAGGAGCAGCTAATTAGCGTAGTGCAGCGGGAGCTAGTGGAGAGCGGTTATCGGGAATAGGTGGTGGGATAGACAAATATAGAATTAGGTCCTTCACCACTGATTTCAGCAAACGGCTCGCCCTAGATAGAGCTGATAAGGTGAGGACACTTAAAGCTAGTTTTTCCCGGGCGGTGGCTGGTGGGTGTTCTCCTAGAGATAGCTTTAGCTAGGGAGGCCCTGGAGCGTTCGAATAGCGAGCGCTACATGGGCCAGGTAATTAGACATAGGTTAAGCAAGATGTCTTCTGAAGCTGTGAACATGGGCGCAGACTTGCGCAAGGAAGAGATCCGTCGAGGTGGCGATCGTTACATTCGTGAAGTCAAAACCCCGGAGGGGCATACTCTTCGGGCCACATGTGCGAGGCGTTTCGGCGGCATTTCGAGAGCCGGTTTACCAAGGATCCTGGTCTCCGTGAAGAGTTTCGCAGCTATTTGGCTGACTTTCCTCGGCTTTCGCCGACTGAAGCGGCTTGCTGCGAGGGAGAGATCACGGAGGGCGAGGTCCACGCAGCATTGAACTGGGTCGGCAGAGGCAAGTCACCTTTTCTTTTCTTTCATACAACATAGGCCTTGTGCCACAATTGGCGTATGTTTTCATACACAATAAATCACGATAAGGAAAAGGTTTTCAGTGAAATGAATGTTCTTTTCAGATGTTCGCGTTCATATAAACGGTCTGTATGTATATGAAATGTATGTATATGTATGTGAAAGAGATCGAAGTAACACGTACAAAGAAAAACCAACGAAGGCGTTTTATTCGTGTGAAGATCGCGAGAGCGTGAAACTTGAGCAATGACGCGAGCTGTCCTTTGTTTAGTTAAAATTAATTATATATATATATATATATATATATATATATATATATATATATATATATATATATATATATGAAATACAATCCAAGGAAAGTCAAGAACGCTCAAAAATTAGCAACGACAGCTTGTCTAGAAAAACCGGGATTCAAATGCCAACACGTCCTGGGTACGACGTTAAACTGCATCCAACATCAAGGCCTCTGATCAGGAGGTTTTGCGGAAGCGTGGAACCACCTCTTAATTGCTGGTGTTCCCAGGTCCACCCTGACCTGGGGTGGTAGCACCTGTTGGGTCCCAGCTATGGGAAAATAGTGAATTTCCAGGTCTTTTCCAGCACATTGAAACAATGATGTTGCCAACTACACTTTTTTGAAACAATGATGTTGCCAACTACACTTTTCTGAAACAATGATGTTGCCAACTATACGTTTTTGAAACAATGATGTTGCCAGTTTTTGAAACAATGATGTTGCCAGCTATACGTTTTTGATATATCTAGTAAATGCTGGATCTGGCATTAAATAACCCATAGTGGTTGATATGCCATAAACCCCAAACAAACAAACAATCAAATGCCAACAATTGAAAGAAAAGTAAAAGAAAAAAGAGAAAAAGTTAAGGGGTGAGTGTAAAGTGAAAAAAAAGACTATGAAAAGGGCAAATAATTACAACATTCTACACGTACGGAGACGGGCGCGCGCACGAATGCTCACACGCATACATACACTATGAAAGAAAAAAAGCTTGCGTTAATGATAAGTGCATATAAAGAAGAAAAATCTGCAAATGTAAGCAGTCAATGAATGATAACCCTGACAAGTGGACGAACGTGTCCGTCTACGAAACTCTGGAGTCGGAACGCTGAAGGTAACATCAATCAGCTAAGGGACAAAACTTTTACATATTAACTCTCTCTCTCTCTCTCTCTCTCTCTCTCTCTCTCTCTCTCTCTCTCTATATATATATATATATATATCTATATCTCTATATATATATATCTATATCTCTATATATATATATATATATATATATATATATATATATATATATATATATATATATCTCTATATATATATATATATATCTATATCTATATATATATATATATCTATATCTATATATATATATATATATATATCTATATATATTTATATATATATATATATATATATATATATATAATGTTTAATCATCATTGGCATCCGTCCATCTCGGGAGACGATGGAGTAGCGCTGTAGGTGCTAAGCGATGGAGTTGCATCGCCTCTGGTGACTGTGTAGTCCCAGTCTGGAGCGGCAGTCTCCCAGGCACTTGGCGCAGATGAAACTGGATGACACTAAGACGGAGGCTGGCCTTGCTTTTCTCCTGGCTATCTCTGGTGCCTACTGATCTTCCCTCGTGGCTTCTGTAGTCGTGACGCCGTCTCTGACTGTGTCTCTCCAAAGCTGACGGTTGTCAACCGCGGCTTCTCAGGTGTTGGGGTCGATGTCGGCCAGCTTCATGTCTCGTTTGCAGAGATATGATAAAAAATATAGTTTTACGGTCTGCTATATTTATAGGTAAAACTATTCAATATCAAGAATAGAGCGCATATATATATATATATATATATACACACACAGTGGACAGTGAGGTCAACACCAAGCGGCGACAGCTTGTTTCCTGCCTAAATGCAATTATTATGACCTGAAGATTATTTTTCAGGCATGAAACAGACTGACGCCACTCGATGTTGATCTCAGTGTTCACTTATATACGTTCAGTTCTGTTCTTGGACATAAGCTTGTCGGTAAAAGTGGATAGACAATTGAAGGCAGCTCCTTTGAAGTCGCTGGTAGCCGAAGAAGAATGTTTCTGAAGTTTGTGCCACTCTGACTTTTGAGTTGGCGATTTCTTTTATATTTCCTTTTAGAGGCTCCGAGGTCAAGACTTTTGAACAACAAAATAGAACGATTCGATTGGTCCATTATTCTTTCTTTTTGTCACGCGGTATAGTTTTATATTATATCCACTTGGGAAAAAGATTCAAATAAACTGATTTTGAAATTTATAACATCGAGTGCATGTGAATTGTTTCTTGTGTGGGTATATGTGTCGCCTGCTATAGACAGACTTGATCTCTTCCGTTATATTACACCTTTCACATTTCTTTCCAGGTCCCGCCCAGAAACCTAAGGTCAGAAATTGCATCATGACATTTTTCTACTGACCAATTAAACACACACACACATACACATTTTACATAGATAAAGCTCTTCGTAAGGTGTGTGCTGCACTCGTGAGAACAATTCTTTTGTATTTCTTTAAGGCATGGGCTTCCAGGAATCCCTGATTATTATTATTCTCTTTGATTTCTGTTTTATACACATTTCCTTCCAGGTTACAACCAGAAATCTAAGGTCA
>OZ038480.1:7472702-7640202 GCA_964036315.1 Acanthosepion esculentum
GTGAGTTCTTTGCTAAAATCCTTTCCTGTCATTTTGCTATCATTTTATAATAGTAAAATATGGATCCAAGAAAACTCATAAGTTAGAATATTATTTTCGCGTTTAACTTTAGCCAAAACAATGGTGCGCCATATTGCTTTTCAAGTAAAAAGTATTTTGAGATCGTCATTTGCAGCCTTGTGGTAGACTAAGCTTATTGTTCTTCGCCGTGTGTAGTGGTTAACGATCAAATCCCAGATATTAATATAGCGAAATCAGTTCTCACTGGGAACTTCATACTGGTAGCCTTCTGTCAGACTTAGCCTAATAAATAAAATTCACAGATATTGCGTGAGTTTTTGTAGCATTGTGTAGGAACAGCCTTTGCGATCTTTATGATGACTGAAAAAGGCTTAACAATTGAAAAAAATCTATTTACTGAGAGTCAATATTGTTTCAGATGCAAATTACAGCATTGTCTTTCGTGTCATGGCGGCTGACTTTTTTTTTCATTAATCGTGACTACTCTTAGCATTTAAAATTAAGCATCTGTTATTGCAACAGTCATTAAACTGTATCTTACTTATGTTATTCAAACAAATATATAGAGCTTGGTTTGCAGGCGAATGCAAATTATTTTTGAATATTAGATAATCGTACAGAGTCGGGAAAACTGCGCGGCCGGAGTGACGCCAAAAGTTACATAAACTGAACAAATGATTTATGTCATTTAATAAGTATTTACATATTCTGTTTCCACCCCCATCCTCTCCAAATGTTCATACGCCCCATGTATTTTAATCATTTGAGAAGAATTTAGATTGGGGGAAAAGCTATCAAAAGTAATAATCTCCGACATTTTAGTCTGAAGTATTAGGTATGGGTAAAAGTTCTCATTTTTTTAAAAATCTATAAACTGAATACCCAGTAAAATACTGTTTTTGTTATATTGTAAAAACAAACAAAAAACGCTAAAACCTTTTACAAACAGCAATAAACAATGAGAATATTAAAAGGTGAGCAAAATTTATTGAGATTATTTTAATTATCAAAACAGCGCAAGTTTTGATGTTTTCGAAAAAGATTTTTGAAATGATGAGATTATTTTTCATTCAAACCAGTTATACTCCCCTGGGTATGACGATAAACTACATCCGCGTCCTGGGTAAGACGATAAACTATATCCGACAGCAAGGCCTCTGATCAGGAGGTTTTGAGGAGCGTGGAACCACCTTTTAATTGCTGATGTTCCCAGGTTCACCCTGACCCAGGGTTGTAGCACCTGTTGGGATCCCAGCTATGGGCAAATAGTTGTCCTCCAAACTGCGGTCAAAACACTATGAAAGTGTAAAAATAGATTTTAATACCGGAAATACTTTGTGAAAAAAGAAAATTATTACTAGTAATACATTTTGGAAAAAAAGGATATTACCGGTCATTGTTTTTTTTAAGAAAACAAATATTATCAGAAATAGGTTTTTGAAAAAAAAAATTATCAGCGATAAAAAATTTGTCGGTATTTAAATAACCCATTGAGGTTGATATGCCATAAAAGAAACGAAACGAAACGAAACGAAACGAAACGAAACGAAACCAGTTATATTTGATATATGTAAAGTTGCTTTATTTTCAAGATGTGGTGTTAAATCTGTGACATTCATATAAACATCTGGGCAATTTCTTTCTAAAAAATAAATTTGTAGTAAATGTGATAAGTACTATGGCTAAATACGCTGCTCTTAATACGAATGAATTTATTTTATTGTGTGTCTGACAAATTTTATAGACCCTCCGCCCCAGATTTTTTCTTCTCCCCGGTCTGTATTTACCTTTGACTCTCCACTGAATCAAGATGCAACACAAAGTCAGTTTGTTTTAATGTGGGGAACCCAGGTTTCTCCACTCGGTCCACTGGTCTTTCTGGTTTTAGCTCGTCAAGAAACAACGCTATAGAACAGATCCGAGGATTCTGTCCGAGCAGCGGGATTGGGGAGGGGGTATTATAGGCTCCGGCACGGAACAGATACTAGATCATTATCATCATCATCATAATCTCCTCCTCCCCAAGATTTTTATATACTCGCGTTTATGAAGAAACTGGTCTCTGTTGGTTTTATGACGTAGGGGTGTTATAACAGCGCAGGCTTTTGACCTTACTTTCGGTTATAAATGAAAGTCATAAAAATAACTCTAGGTTATGAAGTATAATGTAATTGATCATAATAAAACTACGAACAGGAAAGAAATAATTTTGGTTTTGGATAACCAGAGTAAAATATCTCCGAGGCAATGTACAGAATTAATAAACATGAACAAACTGTTCAAGGTTAAATTGAAAGAGTTTGTTTGCTGAAGCCAAAATAACAGAGGAATATGTCACTACAATAATGAAAAGAAATGTGATTTCTTCGCGTGTATGTGTGAGAAAAAAGAGGCAAGGGAGAAAATGTGGAATAAAGTATAAGTTTCACGTAGCTTGGTGAGGAAGATAGGCAAATGAGTCAGGGAATTTCTTTTAAGCGGTGAACGTCGTCAACTGTTAACGTATGTTGCTGTTCCTTCTCTTTTCAGTTTATCTGATCTAGAAACTTAGCTTAAATACCTTTCAAAGGGATCACGAAGCATGTTTTTTTTATTGCTGGCGGGAACGCGACTCACTGGTTGAAAAATGTTAATTATTTATTTACAAAGCATTACTTTATGAACCGAAAGAATGCGCGAATTCGCCGACTCAGAAACCATATTTTGTCATTTGGTGTTTGATTGTCTTTGGGTTTATTTCCGTGTTCTCTCCACAAGTTTCCCTTCAGAACAATCAAAGCCAACCGCCCAGACATTGTTATTAAAGACCACAAACAAAAAAAGTGCCTCCTTATTGATATGGCAGTCCCTGCAGACTGCAATGTATCTTTGAAGATATTCGAAAAGCTGTTAAAATACACGGACCTTGAAATAGAAACGACACGACAGAGTGGCCAATATCTGCACTGGAAAATCTGGAAAACTTACGGAAAAGAAACTTCTAGAAATTGGTATGAACACTACCCAGACTCGGTTACGGAGACACGGCCTGTAACAATTGTATGGGACTTTACAATATGCACAGACAGAAAAATCAAAGCTAATCGCCCAGATATCGTGATTAGAAACAGCAAAGATAAAATGTGCCTCCTTATTGACATGGCAGTCCCTGCAGACTGTAATATATCTTTGAAGATCTTCAAAAAACTATCAAAATACAAGGACCTTGAAATCGAAATCTCAATTCCAGTTGTAGCTGGAGCCCTCGGATTGATTGGAAAAGATTCCAAAAGACCCATTGAAGGAATCCCTGATAGCTTATGCCTTAAAGAAATTCAAAAAAAATTTACTCACAAGTACAGCACACAGCTTAAGAAGGGCTTTTTCTATGTAAAATATGTGCGATTTTTTTCTTTTTTTTTTTTTCAAAACTGCTCAGTGGAAAATGTCATGATGCCATTTCTGACCTTAGGTCTCTGGTCGGGACCCGGAAAGAAATGAGTATACAGCAGAAACCAAAGGAAATAAAACAACAACAACAATAATAATAATAATAATAATAATAATAAACACAGGAGAAGCGACAGAACCATAAACTGAGTTGCAGTAAAATTTTGTTCTCATTCTACATCTCAAACCTTCCTATGCAGCTACAGTAACTGCATATGCATATCCGGTATCGTCCTCATCAACCATCAGCAATCCTGCACCAAAATGTAGGGCGCCTTTTTTCGATCTTCCTTCAAGAAGCTAAAATTTATCTGCAGAATAAAATGTCTACAAATGAAGGGAATATTGACTTAACTTTCATAGTTGTTGCAAATAGTCAGAGACGTTTGAAGTGAAAATAATGTCGTTTCTACTCATATTCATTTCTTTTTTTATCCAAGAAACAGTTACGCTCGAGGCAGTGACCTTTTCGGTCAATCGATATTGCAAAATATTCGCCTTTTCGCTTAGCTTTTCGGTAACTGCAGCTGTTTGTATTTCTTTTATTTGGCAAATGAACGAACACACAGACACAATTCTGATAAGCCACCTCATCAGACATTCATTCTTATTATTTAATTGTATATATTGATAGGAGATAGAATTGCGCCCCAGGGGGGAAAAAACGATGGATAAATAAATAGATAACATTTTTATCTATTTATCCATTGTTTATTATAAAAATAACGCTTTTAGATCAACTTCGGTAAACGTTCTTTTTCTGTTTCGTTGGAAGAATAAATCATAAATAATCGTATATATTTAAGATCAAAACGAAAAATCCCTTACCCGGGGTGGTGTGGGGTGGTGTATGGTCTTTACTTCTCAGTGGCGGTTGAAAGATCTGAATCATTGTACTTAGTATATTTACTCAGCTTAACTTTTAGGGTATGATTATGTTGCGCCAAGTTGGAACAACGTATTCAAAATATCAGTATTCGAAATACTAATCTTTATCTGCTTTCAAATCTGGATCACTGTCTCGATGAAAAATATGTAAAACAGATTATGGAAATTAAACAAATGCAAAGAAACGCGTAAGATACCATACAGCAGACCTTAGGACGACTTAATTTGCAAACAGATATATTCACATGGCGATGATTTAAGATCTTATAATTTAAGAATTTCTCATGTGAAAACTCTAGTGACATCGGTGAATGAGAGAGAGAGAGAGAGAGAGAGAGAGAGAGAGAGAGAGAAAGAGAGAGTGAGAGATGGAGAAAGAAAAAGTAGATGACGCACAGAGTTATCGAGCTGACGAAAAAGTGACAGCAAACAATGCCAGGTAATGGCACATTTTGTAGGTTGTTAAGCAAAACATTAGAAAGAAATGTAAGCAGGCAAAAAAGGAATGGTTCAACGAGAAGAGAGCAGAGATAGAAACACTGCGAAACATGAACATAGCAAACATACATGAAATGATAAAAGAGACTAGAAGATAAAATACAAGGTCTCTCGACAGGCTGCATAAAATCTAAAAAGGGAACGCTTATAATCGAAGAAGAGATATATTTCAATGATGGAAGGGATACATCGGAGAATTCTTCCACGACAACAGAAAAGAGAAACCCACAATACGCAAAAACGAGGAGATCTGGAATATTAAAACTTGAAGTATGACCGGCACTGATCAAGATGGACAGAAATATAGTAGAAAGATCAAAGAGAATTGGAACAGAAATACTGTCAGCCTTAGACTATGTCGTGAGCTACAAGATTACTGAAATAATAAATGAAATATATGACTTAAAATAAACCAGGTGCAAATGAATGCAAACTTCACCTGACAGCTTAATAAGCCACACAATGATGCATATCATTAGAATTCTATTGAATAGAACTCGTGGCAGAAATAAACCGGATATAGGGCAAATAGAATAAAGTTCAAAACACTGGAACAAGAAATGCTATCTTTATGATCAGAATGGTATCATTGTGAGGAATAAAAATGCACAAAGACCCAAGTTTTCATAGACTACGCAAACTTATTTGATAAAGCACGACCCACAAACTTATTTGTACTGCTAGGAAAACGTGATTTATATGGGAAATATATAAAAATAATCTGGAAATTTAATTGAGAACAAACGGTAGCGAGTTGATCAAATACAGAAAAATAATAAGAGGAGTAAGACAAGGATGCGTCTTCTCGCCGGATTTATTTAATCTTTACAGCGAGATTATAATGAAAGAACTAAATGGAGTTATTTAAAATATACAGCAAGATGATCTTAAGAGAACTAAATGGATTTATAATGGACAAATATTTTAACAAGATATACGGATGGCACTGTGTTGATGCAGAAAGAAAACTAAAAGAACTGCAAGAGAACTAATAAAGGAAAGCGAGAAGAAAAGACTAATTATTAACTATAATATGCCCGTGTGTGTGTGTGTGTGCCCGTGTGTGTGTGTGTGTGTGTGTGCGTGTGTGTGTGTGTGAGAGAGAGAGAGAGAGACAGAGACAGAGAGAGAAAGTCTAATATGTGAGCTACGAATCGGAGAGATCAGTTTCAGGCGGTTATAGAAATTAAATGTAATTGTCTGATCAAGGTGGAATAATGGATAGCGGCTCGGATTGAAGAATCGGAGAGTCGAGTTCGAATTCCAGTCGAATCCATTACATTCACTTACGTGCTAATACCCTTGGGAAAGGTATGAATACTCTTCTTCAGTAGCAGGACAGGGCGGGTTCTATAGCCTTAGATGGCAACTGGTCTACCGCAGAAAGAAATGGCAACCTACTGCGGGAAAAATCTGCCTGGTCAGTCATGTATCGAAAGATACATGATCGCCTAAGCGTGTATCACGTATGGCACATAACTGACAGATGACAGAAAATGTGGCATGAAATCTGAATGGCTATTGAAATGGGGAAAGATACGGAAAGTAAACGAAATATGAAGAGAATGAAAAATTGTTAAAAACTATGAAAAAACGAAGTATTTCAGTAAATAGAAACTAAAAAAACAGAGAGAGAGAGAGAGAGAGAGAGAGAGATGAAATTTCTGGGATACAACGACGAAGAAAAAGGGCGTGGATAATTTAACTCTCACGGGGCACAGTGAAGGGAAGAAGGGAATAGGAAAAGAGTCAGTAACTTTCCTAACGATTTTGTGTGAATGAATAGCAGCGTTGTGTCAAAGAAGGATTGTAAAGAATCAAACGTTACTTTGTGCTACAAGGAACAGGAAGCTGTGGAGAGCTATGACCGCCTATATCCTGAATAGTCATGACGTATAATGTAGGAAGTGAGCGCCGAATTCAACACACGAGCTGACGGCCAACAAAATTGGCGTGCGCGATCTTTAACTTTATGGTTGGCGTAACAGTAACAATGCTTTTTTCTCTTTTCGTATTTCTATGTTTTCTTTTCTGAATGAGAACGTGACTCAACTTGCAAGGTTTGTCAAATCGATCAAATACTCTTTTGTTTTAAATGATTGCACTATTTTCGTTTCTTTTAAGATACATTGCGACCAGAACAAGTAAAAGTTTTGACGTTTTAAGTAAAGGGATTGTCAGTATAAAGAGAAAATATGTCGAGACTGACAAGTCGTCCATCTCCTCCCATGAATTGTTTTCAAAAGAATGGCGCTATTCCTGAGGTATTAACTCGAATAATCTTAGGGAAAAAATCGGAAGATAATTCACGAGAGTCAAATTTAATTTTGAACCAGATTATGTCAAAAGCAAGTTTTCTTCAAACTGTAGAACAAAAGATTCTGTTAAGTTTCATTAAAAATACTAAGATGTATCAAAAGTATTTAAACTTTTTTTTACAAACTTTTACGCAAAATCTTATTTCATTTACATCTAAAGCCTATGACTCCTTGATTATATATATATATATATATATATATATATATATATATATAATTATTTGTTAAGAATGTGATTCCTTCGCTACATAAGAGTTCTCATGTTTCAAAAACAAGAGCCGAAAACTTCAAAATAATTATTAAATTGAATTAACGTATCAAGCTCTGTTTCATCCTCAAGCGGAATTTTTGGAATAACTAATCTGGAAATTTACGCAGTTTTATAAGCATATTCATTCGTAAAATTAATTACTATGGAAACGACTGAAGCAATAATTTGAATAAGGGGCGTAAGATTTAACAATTTGTATCAACATATCAGTTACTTTCGGAAAGAGGCCAAGGTAGGGTGGGCGTGTCTAAATTAAAGCGAATGATGCCATTACATTATACGCATATCGTCTAGTCTGTTTCAGCGACAGAGAATTATTGGCATTATGCGTTATTCCTACATTGTTAAGTGTCGAAAGATTTTTTTTTCTAAAAGGGTTGTTTGTATATAAATGCGTCGTATTGAACTACAATTTGTTTTTTGACGACTTCATAAAGGGTTTTTTATCTTATGATTTGGTTAAGCCTTTAAACCTTTTATTAGACTATGAAATTTAAAAAAAAATTATGCTAATTATTTAATGCGAAAATTTGTTATGTCGGCAAAAAACTGTTAACTCATGTCTATGGTTTAATAAATTTTCATTATTTAGAAACTTAATAATGTGTAATTTTTCATGTAGGTATAAAGAGCATGGATCATCCCAGGTTTTACAAGTTCTTGTTCTATTTATTATTTTCCATTTTACTTTTGGTGTTTTATTCATTTCTTTTAAATGCCAAAAATATTTGGATAGAGATGTCTGATTTCTATTTCTAATATTATTGAAGGAGCTTTTGTGTTGTCTCCATCTAATTTTAAATTCATTTTTCGTGGAACCTATATATATATTATGACAAGGAAAATTTGATTAATTTTGTGTTGAGTTTTTCGAGTATTTTTCCGTTTAGTAGGGGTAGAGGAGTTTATAAATTATCCCTAGTGTCTATTGTCCCCAGCGCTTTCGGTAACTTCTTTAGCCGTTTTCAAGATTTTGTTATTAATTGTTATTAATTTCTTTTCACGGTTGTCTTTTAATCCTTTGAGCCCTGACTTTACCGGTAGTAGAGAAAAATGACTTAATGCCCAGCCACTGGTTGAACGGTGGGTAAACACTTGCGTCGTGTTTTTCTATTGGTTGCATTATTTGAGTGGACTGGGACACAAAGAAAGAATTCTGGCGATAAAGTGAAGGCATGCAATCATACTCTCTCCATTGCTTATATTTTTTGTAGCTATTTTTATATCTACCGTGAAACATTACACACTAATTATTTGCGAATTTTGACACAGGAGCTCAGGCAGAGGAGGATTAAAATTGTCCAAGAAAGCATGGTTCAAAGGGTTAAGATGTAACTGTGTAATGCTGATTGTATGATAGTAGCGTTTATTCCGATCTCCGCGAAAGAAACATTGGTGTCCTTTCTTTTGTTTTTAAAGCCTTATATATATATATATATATATATATATATATATATATATATATATATATATATATATATATATATGCGTGTGTGTGTGTGTGTGTGTGTGTGTGTGTGTGCAAAAATATTTCAGGTATAGTTTCTATCTGTAAAAGGATAATAGGGAAAAAGACAGGAAAACTGATCATGGCCGAATCATTTCGTCCTCAAGTATTTTATCGAGGCAAATGTAAGGATTTTATTTTGCGACAAGTATTCATATACAAGAGCAAAATGTTATTGTTTTTTTTGTTTTTGGTATAGCATTACTCATGAAGTCAGGTAAATTCATGGACGTGGGGTGATACAGTCCAGTGCTTAATAAACAAAAGTGAGTAGGAGGGCTTTAATTTTTTAAAACCAATCCCAACTCCAAATAATTTAAATGCTAATTTGCATATATATATATATATATATATATATATATATATATATATATATATATATATATATATACCGCCTATTAACATAAGTTTTCTTTTTTTCCACATGCACCTCCCATATATATATATATATATATATATATATATATATATATATATATATATATATATATATATATGTAAACTTAGCACTGTTCAGCTGTACCTTTTCTTCCAGATGTTATCATGGTGGAACAAGTACTGATGTACTGGCAATTTTAAGGGGTTATTTTAAAGTGGGCCTCAAAGCCGCTGAATCTGGTTCGTTGAGTTCGAAATCTTCGATGAAATTAAGCAATATCTGATATTCTTGTCCCGAAATGATTTTAACGTTGGTGAGTTGGAATAAAACCCAGAATTGTACGCCCGCCAATTGGCGAGTATAATTCTTTGAAACGGAAGGTAAAAAAGAAACTCAACAGGATCATATAAATATTTTCAGAAGAGCTCTGCTCAACGAAAGATACCATATGTAAACTTTACTCCTAAGTGCTATTCGTGATACGCGCTTGGGCGATCATGTCTCTTTCGATACGTTAGGTAACTAGGTAGAAGATTTCCCGCAGTAAGCTGCCGTTTCTTTCTTTAGGTAGATTGGCTGTCAACCAAGGCTACAGAACCCAGTCCGCCCTGCTATTCAACGCGTAGTTGGGGGATGGAAAAGAGATAAATTCATACTTTTTTTCCAGGGGCAAGTGAATGCAATGAACTCGACTTGAATTCGAACTCGGCTCTCCGATTTCACATTGCGAGATCGTTATTCATTACAGCACACAGCACATCCGTACAGCATGACATAAACTTCAAAAATATACACAGTGAATAAAAAACGAAAATATTTTTGATACACCATGAAATTTGCAATAAACCCATCGTTGTTCTTGAGCTATTGCTTCAAGTTTAGCTTTAGTCTGTCTCTCTCTAGTGTTGTGCCAATTATTTTAATATGGACGGCATACCTGTTTTGAGAATCATCTACCTTACGAACTTATTTGAATGGATGGTAGAAAAGGGTGTAGGAAGAGATGGTAAAAAGATAAACATTGCTAAGAGCTACAAAGGATAGGAAGTTGCGGAGAAACATGTTCATCCACGTCCGGAAGGGACACGGTATATAAATAAAGAATATTGATTATCATAATAAATGCTTGTTGTATGAAAACATGAATTAAACATATACATAAATACATTAAAGCAATTAACATTGACTGAGTGGATCCCTGCCAAGATTGACAATGAATGTAGCAGCTTTTTGCTGCTATTGCCCAGGTAGGTAAGGTAGTCATGAGAGAGTGGTTCATGCATCCGTTCCTTTCACCGTTAATCACTTTAGGTCGGAGGCAATGGGGCAGAGCAAAAAGTGGGGTCGGTTGGGGGAGCGCTTGATTGTGTTTCCCAAGGGAAATGTCGGATTTCTATGTAATATCCAATCATCTGTATGTGGAAATTCCGGAATTCTGTAAATTTCGAAGGCAAGTAAATCAAAGGAAACAATGGGAAATCTACTTGATAAATTGATGAAAACGGATGGGCGAAAAAGTACCACAATGAGAGATAGGGTTCATAAGGCAATTAGAATTACTTAGAGCAACAAAAGACAGGAAACTGTGGAGATCTATGATCCACCAACTGCTGAATGAACATGGCAAAAAGAGATTAGTGTGAAGTGAACATAAGCAGCCTCAGCTGAATTTTGAATCCAATTTGTCATTTTCTGTTCAGTTTAACAATAAAATAAATAATTTCTGCTCCAGCTATTACACGACAACGCATGCGTTGATTGTTAATTCAGTGAAATTATTTTCCGATTATCCAACAGCAAGAAATATTGCAGCCGGAAGCAAAGATTTTGCCATTCTATGAAACTAAAACAAATTTCATTTCTTTCTTTAGTTTTATTTTATTTTTGATGGCCTAACGGATTTTTCGCCAGAAAGCAATTTTGCTCTTCAAAATTTTCCTTCGAAGTAAATTATCCAAAGAATTTGTTGTAATTTTTCAGACGAGTTATTATCATTATTATAGGTTGCTTTCATCAAATAGTTATCCTCACCTTGGTTGTTATTGTCAAACGGCCCAGCCACTTTCGCCTCTGAACTTCTTCAGAGGTCCATTGAGGTTTGTAACCTGGGAATTTTGAGCCGAATCTTTATTCAATGTACGAGTGCAGCGTGTTTTGATTTCGCTATCAATGCCAGTAACTATTTCATTTCACTTAATTTTTCCGACGTTAATTTGTTCTTTGTGATGTCGATTGTATCTTCCACTGAACCAGGGAGGCTATTTAACTTCAATTCCGGGTTTGAGCATGGGGCAAAAGAAAAAGAAAATAATTTGAAATATAAATTTGATTAATATAACCAAATCATACTTTTGGTTTAATAAACAATTATGCGGAATGATAATAAAATAACAGTGGGGTTCATTGTTGTATTGTCTGTGTTCAAATAGTATGAACAGTTAGTCTTTAACTGGATCGCTAAACCGATATTATTGAGGGAGATCATATATTGGTTAGGGCGACGCTCATTACCAAAAATGTACTAAACTATGTGTAAGATGAAAGTGCGGTTGTGGTGCGTCGTTTGAAGGATTTTGAGTTAGAATCTCTTTTTATATAGTTTGTTAGGATTCCAGAGATAGCTCAAACTAAACTGAAAAATAAAGTTTGTGTCGAGTTCTGATTAGCTAGAGTGATGATTCATTTGGTATGGCCTACCTTGCCGCTGTCTAGTAGTATTGACACCAGATGCACATAACTCGAAGCGTCACTGTTGTGCAGGAGAGATGGACGAGTTTCGCCATGGTTAGCAGTAAGAATCAGCTGAACTAGAATTGTTAATCAGTTGTGAGGTGGCTTGATAACTCATCACTCTTCACGTCTCATCAATCCAGTAGGTCGTTTACTGGCCTTACCACTTTCTCTTCAGTTTGATGAGCGTGGTATGCCATAACGCCCTCATAAAGAGCCAATTTTTACAATAGGGTTTGAATTCGGTGTGAGATTTTTAAAAATATCTTTTTCTGTTATAACACTCGTCGGTGGGTATTTTTCAATTCTCCAGTTTGTACGAAGATGAAGGTATAGTCTCGGGTTTTTCCGTTGGAGAAAATATCGACATGGCTTTTAATTTCTCTCTTATAGCTGATGACGAAGCAAGAGAAAACCTTCAAGTAATCGATTAGAAAAGATTCTTCAGTTAGAACAACGTCATATAAAGATACCTGACCCCCGACAGCCTTCTTATTAACTAGAACACTATGTAGCCGTAGTTTATATGGGGTTTTCTTAATAACAGATCCATTAATCAATTGTTAACGAACTGGTTAGCGAATTCAATTTGATGATAGACCAATAAATAAGATTTTAACATTTGGGGTAACGACTTTCGTTTCTTACAATGCATCTAGACTGTACCTGGCATTAGTTATTGTTTATTTAAGGTACAGATGCCTTTTTTTAACCTTAGTCTTGATTAGAAAAGCCAACTTGTCCTTCAAAACTGTTGTTTGAAAACTCTGGGACCCATTAATAATTTTTTATTTTCCAAAAATGATTCAACTGCAGATATCCAATTCTTTGCAATTTATTAAGTCTGTCGGAGTTACCTTCTCCTTAATTCCCAAATTCTTCACCAGGGGTCTCTCCCCCCCATACTATAAATACTGGGCGACTTCTTGCCTCGACCTTTTTTTCCCTCAGGCCTCGTGCCGCAACCACCTCGCATCTCTACTATGTGAGCTCTCACAAAAGACAGCGTTTCCCATTTCTGGGAAGACGCTATGAACATTACGAAGATTCACCAAAATACGAACATTCACCAAAGAACAAACACAAATGTTCACACACAAACACAATGTTAACTGTCTATGTGCTTTGTAATTGTTTTGTTTAATACATATATTTGTTTATATATATATATATATATATATATATATATATATATATATATATATATATATATATATATATATCGGTCTTGTTTGTTTGTCCTCTTTATCTTCAGTTGGACTTAATCCAAGTCCAACAATTCTATTGTAGATGGACCTTCTTCTAGCAGGAAATTTAAACGCACGTGTTTTCTTTTCATCTTTACCCCCCCCCCCCGGGTCCTCTACAAGCCCATTCACTGTTTTGGCTTTCAGTCAATCAAGTTTTCACACCCCTTACCATTTCACCTTTGGATCCATTCAAGATGTAATCTATTTCACTTTACTTTTGGTATAATTTCGATTTTATCTGAGATATCTGTTGGAAAATATTGAACATCTAAATGTTTCTCTAGGATGTAAGGAGGCTAGCGATGTTTAATACTTTGTTCGCTGAGTTAAATATTTAACCAACCCAAACAGTGAAATGGAAATATCCCTCAGAATGAAAAGATTAGCAATAGAACGACAAAGACAGCGACGACAAAACCTATTTTAAGACAAAGGTGAAGCAAGACGATCACTTAATAGACAAAGTGTTGTAACCTAGGGAAGGTTACTGAATAGAATAATCACACGAAGGTTGGTAATGAACGATAATACTTAGGACAAGAACAACACATATAAGATTCGCCAGCGGCACGTAGAAGAAGTAGACAACTTGTAGAAGTGAGTCAAATGAATTCCACAATGAATCTCTAACTGCAGATTGCAGATCCACACATACAGTATTGACTACTGCATTTATGGGAATGGAGACATACCCATTAACGTCCGTAGGTATGCTACAACACAAAGCTATCTGAGTGTCTCACATGAAAGCCTTGAACAAATAAGGCTGCAATCTAAGAAACGCAAGAGTAAAGAAACTGATTAATTAAACGGTTAATTTGTTCAGGAAATAATTTTGTCTAGATGCATATACATATTTTATCTGTATAGATTATTAAAACAACTAAGGAAAGTAACTTACTGACTTACGTTCATTTTCCTCCATTCCCACGGAAGATGTGACAGGAAATATATAAATAAATACACATTGATAATCATTATATTGTTTTTTATTATTATTATTATTATTATTATTATTATTATTATTATTATTATTACCACTAGTAAAATCAAAAGTAGAATTTATATGATAAATATGATGTATGGACTCACTAAAATAGCATTTGGAGTCTACATTGTAGATTAAATAGTTCTGTATTTCCCACCGTTTGCTCTCAGTGAGGATCGAACTCACTATAGTTATAACAGACTGGGCACTTTATTTGCTAACGATTGCTTCATGGCGAGACCAAGAGAGAGCGAGAGAGCAAAAGAAAGAAAGAGAGGGAGAGCAAAAGAGAGAGAGAGAGAGATAGAGAGTGCTTTTGTTCAAAACATAAATATGGAGTTGCTTCTCAGTGGCTAGCAAAATAATTTTGCCGACCATGAAGAGAATTCAGTAATCAATTGATTGCCTTGAACTCGTTCGCTTGTTCCTGACTCATCGAAACGAGGTGGATGTAAAATGGCAACAATTGGTGCATAAAATCTGCAAGTGAACATTCTTTTCTGTCACTTAAAACTATTCGAAAGAAAGTTTGATTAACAGGTTTTGGTATTTTGCTAAGGTGAATATGAAGACTCTTGTGAGGATTGAGGAATTCAAGAGATGAAGCACACTCGACTTCGATTCTCATCAATAAAACATACGAATCTAAGAACATTCTATATCTAATCAATACCAATCTTGGAGTTTGTCATTTGTAATCGCGCATATTTTCTTAATTCGCTGCGCTTGGTTGATCATGTGGCTCTTAACGGGCAATGAGTGATGACTTTGTCTTTAGAGAAGTCAGTTTTTCGAGTATACACCGAAAAAACATGCTTTTCAGACACGTGGAAAAACACAAATTCTTGGTAAATGACGCGTTGGATTTACAAATATAAGGACAGATTTTTGCAATATTCGCTAGTTTTCCATTTCAAGGTCGGGGAGAAGGCATATAACCCATTATCTGTTCTTTGTTAGCATGTTCTCTTGGTATAAAATAAAACTTCTTATTTACGTTCTACCGACTTCTCCCTAACTGTCCTTATTTTTGTTTTTAGTGCCAGGGTAAATTAAACTTACGGGAGCTATTACTGAAGCCGGTCGCATATATTGCTCTGCTCTGTTTTCGCAATAGCTTTCATATGATAATTATTTCGAATAAGTTTCCTGTCCCTAGTCGCCCATGTTATCGGTTTATTCTGATCTGATAATTTCCAAGAGAATGTCAGAGTCAAAACTTTTGTTATAATTATGTAATGTTTCTTTTCGACCAGAAGCAATCATTCTAATGTAGCAAACACCTTTTTGTCTGAGAAGTTCAAACAGAAAATTCTATGTTTCTATTTGGTTTGCTTAAGCATAAATTTTTGTCGGATTGATTTTCCAGACGACATGATTGTGTAAAATGATTCATACCATTTCGATGGCCGCAAGTCTTACATTTTATATAAATACCCGGTTCTTCTTGATCGGCATTAATGCAACATTTTCCCTGGAGCCAAAGTGTTAAAAATCTAGAAAAGTGTATTTTAGCTAGTTGCATAATAGTGTGGAATCTTCCACGACAGCCAGTTTACCTTCCGCTGGGAAATGCACTCTTCCTGTTACGATTTTACCAAAATAATTACAAAGTAATTAACATGCATTCATTGGTTAATCACCTTCAATCTAGCTCGCTGATTGGTCAGTTTCGACCAATCAGATCAAGCCCACGCGACAAATCTATTTAGGCGCCAACTCGGTTTCGAGCCTCCCACGTGATACAACGAATTTATAAAAACTCAACACGTGTGATTCTCGCTCTCTTCGACTCTTCGATCTCTCTTTCGTTGCGTTCTTCTTTACTCACTCGTGCGTCTCATCACCGCTGCCAAAATGTGACTCTAAAAGAACTCCCATCTTGACTAATGTAATCAGACGTAAAAGAACTTTACATCATTTCATGCAAGTATAATTCTGAACTTTTCCAATACACAATTCCAAACACTTAACACATATACAATCTTCTAAACTACATTTTAATAATCAACTTATTCGTTATGAGCTTAGGTACAAATATTACCTAGTCTAAGAGACACAACTCTCTAACCTTTCAGTTCACATGCATGTACATCATATACTTAATAAATTCAATTGTTACGTTTTGAATCATTGTTTTTGTCTTTTATTAATTGTTGTGGATGGAAGATTATAAACATGCACAATTTGAAGCCTTCTGATCATTCAAACCTTCTGATATCTCTTAACATCTTCACAAAACTGCACAATAGTCACCGTAAAATTTGAAAGAGATAAAGTGTATTTTAATTTAAATAATCAGAAATACTTTCCGCTTGAAAAATCAGAATTTTTCCTAATAATTTACGGTGAAATAGAAGCTAAAGGATAAAAAGAATAGAATTTGATTATAATAGACGCGAAACATTCACTGACTGAAAACACGAAGAAAAAGTGAAATTTATTTACGATATTGTAGCGGACTTATTTAAAAGTCGAAGATAATGATTTGAAACAATGACAATTGAAGTTATTAGCTATTGTAATTTACATGCATGCGAACTGAAAAGTGGGACTGAGTTGCATCCTTTTGATTAGGTAATTATTTGTATCTAGACTCATAACGAAAGTTTATATTTAAAATGCAGTTTAGAAATTGTCTATTGGACAAGTTGGTAAGAGTTCAGAGATTGTACTTGCGTGAAATGTCGTAAAGTTCTTTAACGTCAAGACGGGAGTTCTCTGAGAGTACAAAGTTCTTTAACGTCTGACTGCATTAGTCAAGACGGGAGTTCCTTGAGAGTTACATTTTTTGGCTGTGGTGTGAGCGGTCGAAATTGTCTGCTGTTGTTGTCTCTCGCGGTGACGAACTCTACTGGTCTGCTCTGGTCTGTTCGTCGTGACACATGTTCGGGGGTTTTTTATATGGTCGTAGTCACGTGTCTGGCTCAGAATTGAGTTCGCGCCTAAATTGATCGTGCGTGTGGGAGCGATCTGATTGGTCGATACTGACCAATCAGCAAACTAGATTGACGGTGATTAACCAATGAATGTCTGTTGATTATCTGTAAGTATTTTGTTGGTAAAATCGTAACAGGAAGAGTGCATTTCCTAGCAGAGGGTAAACTGGTTGTCGTGGCCGAGTCCACAATATATTAATCGGATCAAATGTCTTACATGATTGATGAAATGATTGCTTATTTTCTTTTGATGTTGAACCTGAAGGATAAAACTAAGGTTTTCTCTTAAAGTTTAATAGAAGAAAACAAAACTATTTCCCGGTTTATTTTTCTCCTGGAATTCCAAATCTGTTTGCAATGCAGCAGCCTTTAAATGCAAGCTCCCTTCTTATTGAAGAAAAACTATGGGAAGAAGCAGCTAGCGAGTATTTAGAAACCGAGCCAGGTGACTGAAAATGTTCAGTTCTCGCCATAGCGGAATCGGCCCGATCGATGGCCTTGCGGATCCTATGAGAAAGTTAATTGTCCTTTTAGCTGACCTGCCCTACGGTTTCTACGATGTCGGTATGAAGGCTTTCACTAGCTAGGTCTTGAAGGCGTTCATATATGGAAACCATTTCCGTAGTCTCAACCCATAAACGGCAGTTCGGTGACTGGTACTTTCCCTAAATCTTTTTCCAGAATTTGTTGAATCGATTGATTCAGTACATTTATTTTTTTTTGTTATATAGTTTCTTGGTGAACTCCATTATCCTGCCTTCTCTAGCCTTCAAGGTTAGTTCTTTTTCTCGGTCAGATTGTCGCGAGTCTTGTTTGTCAGCTACGTTGGGCAATGCTGCCGAGAGGGCCTTTTCTTAGGCTGTCTCTGGCACAGGTGTTATCTTTCTCATCGACTTCTAGTGATGAGAGACTTGATGCGTGACCATATGTGACGTCCTATACATGTGGCAGCTGCTGATCCAGGGTGTTGTCCTGGTAGCGGCGCCACTTGAGACGCTGACCCCGGGTGGGTGGTGTGATTTTGCAATCACGACACCGTATGTGAGTCAGTCTAACCCTGGGACACCCGCTGAAGTCCTGATCGCGACGACAGATGTGACACTCTAAGCCTGCTGGTTACCACGGCATCGGATGTGAGATTCTAACTCTTGTCTTGGTCGCGGATGATGTCTGGTTAGATACGGCATTAGCCTTGTCGTCCCCAGCTCGCCTCCAACGTCTGGTTACCGAAGCAACGACTTTGATCTCGATCCAACCTACCCACGTTGTGATTTGATCTTAGGTTGACGAGATCAATCAGGCGTCGGGCCGTAGCGCGAGCCGAATCCGGGTCAAGGGTGATGTTGCACAAATGAATATAGAAGAAAGATAAAGGAACAATTCAAGGAGTTCAAATGTTGCTAATGAATAACAATTTACTTTCTATCTGTCTGTTGGATACATGAGTCCGTCTCTATCTCTCTCCCAGCCCACGTCTATGGATTGTGACACTTCTGCGTTTCTTAGCGAGTTTCAGTATCTTAAGTTGTGTTTCAGTAAACGGCTTTTGGTATCTTCAATCGATGTTTGCTAAAACTGGCCATGGTATCTTCAATCGACGTTTGTCAACTGGCTTTGGTGGAAAAATCTAAGTCGGACTTCACTGAACTGCTAGAAGTCGAACGGCGTGGAATTCGTGCGGTCACCTGCTGCGAGGCTTATTCTTAACTGCCAACTGCTACTGTCGAACTGTGTCCGAAGAACTCTAATTCTGACTCCCTCTGACTGGTAACTCAAACGATCTGAACGTCCGGGGACGTTCGTTTATATGGACGTCGACCAAAACTCGGTGTGTGGCCGGACGCGGTCTAGGTTCCTCGATAATTTCAAATCTCCAATAAGGATTTTCTTTGTTTTCGGACAGGAAAATTTATCACTTTCCATTTTTGGAAATCTATCGCTCTTTGTTTGGAGGGATTTTCCCCCTTTCGTGAGGAGAGGTCGGAGGAGAATTGCCTCCTAAGACTCTTCCTCTTCATACCGGTACCTCATACCAAACCCTTCGAGGGGCGTCAACAACAATTCCCTTCCTTCTCATATCCTCACCTTCTGTGAGGAGAGGTCGGAGGAGAATTATCCCCCTAAGACTCTTCCTTTCTCACATTGGTACCACACACTGACCTCCTCGTGGGCGTCAGCAGGTTTCTCCTTCTTTACCATATTTGTCACCTCTGCCTACCACTTCATGCTACCCTGGTGTGGGTGTGGCTAGGCTGGTGGTAGCTTACATTGACACTCCAAGGGAAAAGAAAAGAAAGAAAAAGAATTATCCTTTTCCCGTGTCATCCCAAAATCTGTTATCAACAGAATTCTAGACCCCACAGAGTGTGCCCGCAGAATTATTTTTATCTTACTTTGGACATCTGATCATCATCCAGCACATTTATTGCTGACTTTTCAACTATTGTAATCAACCTTTAACTGGGTGGTTTTCGTTTGACGAACAAAATCCCTTTTTCCTTTTCTCGTTTCAACTGTCCACGTGACCATTTCTGTCGACAGAAATCCTTCGTCGTATACACAGTTTTTGCCCATATCAATGTTTTTGTTTCGCTTAATTCGCTTAATTCCGTCTTCCTTGAAGACCCCCTTTCTCCACACGCAGCTGACCGACATTCGAGATTTCGAGTGTCGGCCATCTGTGTGGTCAAAAACGTTGTTCTTATCAGGATATTAATTAATGTTGACAGACCTGAGATCCGCTTTCTTACGATTTTCCGCTTTTTTTCGCATTGCAAATGAAAACAAATAAAAAAAATCTTTTACCCATTCTTTGTTTGTAAAAAGAAACAAATAATGTCGCTCAGTATGTCTTTCGATCTATCTATTGCTTTAGTAATTCCCGTTATTAATTTCTGTGATTAATTAATTAATCAATTAACCACTGTAGCTAAATAGGGTCACACATATTTGAGAAGGAAATAATATAATTCGATACGGTCCCGGTTCTCCCCATCCGACAAAGGAAATACAATATAAAAGGGATATAAAATATAAATGAATAACGCGAACACAACAATAATCAAAAGAAAACAAAAACATAAAAATTAAAAATAACAACAACAAATAATGAGGGGAAAACACGTGGTTAAAATAAGACGATATGCGAAAATGGGTTTTATGTCGAGTTTTTTTCTTCTCTTCTCTTTCTTTTTCTAAAAAAACTAGTAACTTGAAGGAAGTGATGTCGTCGCTTTTATCAGTACAGTTTTGAGGTCTTCTCGCAGATCAAAGACGCCACTAGAATTTTTCTCCAACAACTGACAACAGCTACAACGACCCTAATCTATTTCACTTTTCGGGTGGGTTAGGGGAGATTGTCAGACGACTGCTGGAATCGAAAATTAGCGGTCCGCGTTTTGAGCTTGATTTTCCTCTTTATAATTTCGAATTAAAAAAAGAACGCATTGCTATAGCGGATTTTTCTTTTACTCTAATAGTCGAATAATTGGCACAGGTTTTCCCTTTAATATCCGAATCGTCATCTTAGTGGATGTGTTTTCACCGTGTAATAGCCGTCGCTCCATTTGAATGGGTGAGAGAACTGATAAATTGCGCAAATTATGTTGAAGGATATTTTATTCGCTCAGATACATATGCAGCTGTGAAAACTGCAATTAAGACAAAGGATTTGCATAAGCACAACGTGGGAAAATGTACATAGGGGTGCAAGGGCAAAACATTTATCAGGAAGCAACAATACATACACTTTATATAGGAATAAAGCGTTGCTGCCGACACTTGAGTTTGAACATAGATCACCAGTGAGCAAACAAAAGGGGATCCCGTTATTGAATTAAGTAGACCCCGTGACCATAGAAGAAAAGCATATATGGGAGCTAGCGTGTGTCTAATTGATCGTTATTTCTAGTCTATCCTCTATTACTATTCGGATCGCTATTTCTGTTCTATCCTCTATTACTATACGGATTGCTATTCTCTACTCTAGTCACTATGCTATTTCTCTATTCAGATCACTATACGGATTACTTTTCGAGTGAGTATTATCGAGCAAGTACTATTAGTCTGACACCAGTATTATTCAACGGCGTTACTATAGTTGTATCTGCGATTACAAAGTTTCTACTACAACGAGCATTACGAAAGTGATAACGAGTATTCGTTGGCATTACAAAAGTGGCAACGAGTGTTCATTGACGTCACAAAACATGCATACAGCAACAACAGATTACACAGAACAAAAAACTTCTGATGAAGTAGCGGACCGTGGGGTGAAGATGTGAAGAGATATCAGAAGGTTAAAATTTCCTGCTGGCCGGTCCAGCTACATGAGAATGTTGGACTTGAACTAAGTCCAAAGAAAACAAACAAGACCGATATATATGGGTGAACAAATATATATTAATAACAAGTTACACAAAGACATGAACAGTTACATAGTGTTTGTATGGAGAAATTATGTGTGTGTGTTGTGAGTGTTCGTACGTACGTGTATTGTTCTTAGCGTGTTCCCAGAATTTGGGAAACGCTGTATCTGTGAGAGGTCACATATTGGAGTTGGTTGAAAAGAGAGATTTTACCTCGTCTCCGTGCGAGGTAGGGGCCCAAGGACTAAGTCGAAGAGAGAGAGAGAGAGAGAGAGAGAGAGAGAGAGAGAGAGAGAGAGAGAGAGAGAGAGAGAGAGAGAGAGAGAGAGAGAGAGAGAGAGAGAGAGAGAGAGAGAAGGGTCAGCCAGTATTTATAGCCAGGGGAGAGAGACCCTTGTTGAAGGATTAAGGAACTGAGGAAGAGCTAAAAAGTTTTACAAAACGTGTGGTTAACATTTAAAATCAACAGGAAAATACGTAGGCCTATAAAGTTAAAAATACTAACATTTAAAATTTTATAATTATCTTTCGATTCACGAAAGTAATAAATTTACATTAAAAATGATTTTTAGCGTATTCAACGTGTTTACTTTAAATGCATATGTGTATAGTTTATGAGAAATACAAGTTAAAGCGTACAATTTGAGAGACATTTAGATGTCATTTACGTCGTCGTTGGTACCATGTGGGCGTGGCGATTTCACTCATCGCATCAGTATTAAATGCACTGAGTGTGATGAAAACCAGGTCCAACCGTTCCAAAGGCTGCTGTTCGAAAAAACCCAAAGAAAATTTCCTGTCAGACTCTTGCGTAGGGACCAAATTCATGGGCATTACAATCATAGGATCTGATAACTTTTTGGTCATTTTTATCACGAGCCTTTTAGTGTAAAGCAACTTTTTCATGTTATCTTTTTCTTCTATCCCGACTACGTAATATTTCTTTTATTTTCTTTCAGAAATTACAAAGTACGGGAACTATTTTCTTTGGCAAAATTGCCCAAGGAGTTACCAGGTCACCTATGGGCGCAGACACGGAGTGGGGTTGCCGAAAAAACGAACATGCTGATGTTACTAACGTGTGTCTGGCGGCAAACACAGTACCTACTTTCCTTGACTTAAAATCTAAAAAAATTTATTCAGATTCAGTTTTGTAAAAAAGAAACTAATAGAACACGATACAAATAGCAATCATTAAATTACGCTACAAAATTCACAACAAATTGTTAAAAAAAAAACATTACACCAAATGCTAACGAAAACCACAAGCGCAGATCTTCAGTGATTCAGTTCTTCAATAATTCAGTTCTTCGGTAATTCAGTAATTCAGTTCATCGGTGATTCAGTTCTTTGGTGATCCAGTTCTTCGGTGATTCAGTTCTTCAGAAATTCAGTTCTTCGGTGATTCAGTTCTTCGGTGATTCAGTTCTTCAGAAATTCAGTTCTTCGGTGATTCAGTTATTCGGTGATTCAGTTCTTTGGTGATTCAGTTCTTCGGTGATTCAGTTCTTCAGTAATTTAGTTCTTCGGTGATTCAGTTCTTCAGTGATTCAGTTCTTCGGTGATTCAGTTCTTCGGTGATCCAGTTCCTCAGTAATTTATTTCTTCGTTGATTCAGCTCTTTAATTCTTCGATGATTCAGTTCTTCGGTGATTCAGTTCTTCGGTGTTTCAGTTCTTCGGTGATTCAGATCTTCGGTGATTCAGTTCTTCTGTAATTCAGTTCTTCAGTAATTCAGTTCTTCGATGATTCAGTTCTTCAGAAATTCAGTTCTTTGGTGACTCAGTTCTTCAGTAATTCAGTTCCTCAGTAATTCAGTTTTTCAGTAGTTCAGTTCTTCGATGATTCAGTTCTTCGGTGATTCAGTTCTTCAGAAATTCAGTTCTACGGTGATTCAGTTCTTCAGTAATTCAGTTCTTCGGTGATTCAGTTCTTCGGCAATTCAGTTCTTCGGTGTTTCAGTTCGTCGGTGATTCAGATCTTCGGTGATTCAGTTCTTCTGTAATTCAGTTCTTCAGTAATTCAGTTCTTCGATGATTCAGTTCTTCGGTGATTCAGTTCTTCAGAAATTCAGTTCTTCAATAATTAAGTTCTTCACTAATTCAGTTCCTCAGTAATTCAGTTCTTCGGTGATTCAGTTCTTCGGTGATTCAGTTCTTCGGTGATTCAGTTCTTTAGTTCTTCGGTGATTCAGTTCTTCAGTAATTCAGTTCTTCGATGATTCAGTTCTTCGGTGATTCAGTTTTTCAGTAATTCAGTTCTTCAGTAATTCAGTTCTTCGGTGATTCAGTTCTTCGGTGATTCAGTTCTTTAGTTCTTCGGTGATTCAGTTCTTCAGTAATTCAGTTCATCGGTGATTCAGTTCTTTGGTGATCCAGTTCTTCGGTGATTCAGTTCTTCAGAAATTCAGTTCTTTGGTGATTCAGTTATTCGGTGATTCAGTTCTTCAGAAATTCAGTTCTTCGGTGATTCAGTTATTCGGTGATTTAGTTCTTTGGTGATTCAGTTCTTCGGTGATTCAGTTCTTCAGTAATTTATTTCTTCGGTGATTCAGTTCTTCAGTGATTCAGTTCTTCGGTGATTCAGTTCTTCGGTGATCCAGTTCCTCAGTAATTTATTTCTTCGTTGATTCAGTTCTTTAATTCGTCGATGATTCAGTTCTTCGGTGATTCAGTTCTTCGGTGTTTCAGTTCTTCGGTGATTCAGATCTTCGGTGATTCAGTTCTTTTGTAATTCAGTTCTTCAGTAATTCAGTTCTTCGATGATTCAGTTCTTCGGTGATTCAGTTCTTCAGAAATTCAGTTCTTCAGTAATTCAGTTCTTCAGTAATTCAGTTCCTCAGTAATTCAGTTCTTCGGTGATTCAGTTCTTCGGTGATTCATTTCTTCTGTAATTCAGTTCTTCAGTAATTCAGTTCTTCGATGATTCAGTTCTTCGGTGATTCAGTTCTTCAGAAATTCAGTTCTTCGGTGATTCAGTTCTTCAGTAATTCAGTTCTTCGGTGATTCAGTTCTTCGGTGATTCAGTTCTTCTGTAATTCAGTTCTTCAGTAATTCGGTTCTTCGATGATTCCTTTCTTCGGTGATTCAGTTCTTCAGAAATTCAGTTCTTCGGTGATTCAGTTCTTCAGAAATTCAGTTCTTCGGTGATTCAGTTCCTCAGTAATTCAGTTCTTCGGTGATTCAATTCTTCGGTGATTCAGTTCTTCTGTAATTCAGTTCTTCAGTAATTCAGCTCTTCGGTGATTCAGTTCTTCGGTGATTCAGTTCTTCTGTAATTCAGTTCTTCAGTAATTCAGTTCTTCGATGATTCAGTTCTTCGGTGATTCAGTTCTTCGGTGATCCAGTTCCTCAGTAATTTATTTCTTCGTTGATTCAGTTCTTTAATTCTTCGATGATTCAGTTCTTCGGTGATTCAGTTCTTCGGTGATTCAGATCTTCGGTGATTCAGTTCTTCTGTAATTCAGTTCTTCAGTAATTCAGTTCGTCGATGATTCAGTTCTTCGGTGATTCAGTTCTTCAGAAATTCAGTTCTTCAGTAATTCAGTTCTTCAGTAATTCAGTTCCTCAGTAATTCAGTTCTTCGGTGATTCAATTCTTCGGTGATTCAGTTCTTCTGTAATTGAGTTCTTCAGTAATTCAGTTCTTCGATGATTCAGTTCTTCTGTGATTCAGTTCTTCAGAAATTCAGTTCTTCGGTGATTCAGTTCTTCAGTAATTCAGTTCTTCGGTGATTCAGTTCTTCGGTGATTCAGTTCTTCTGTAATTCAGTTCTTCAGTAATTCAGTTCTTCGATGATTCAGTTCTTCGGTGATTCAGTTTTTCAGTAATTCAGTTCTTCGGTGATTCAGTTCTTCGGTGATTCAGTTCTTCTGTAATTCAGTTCTTCAGTAATTCAGTTCTTCGATGATTCAGTTCTTCGGTGATTCAGTTCTTCAGAAATTCAGTTCTTCGGTGATTCAGTTCTTCAGTAATTCAGTTCTTCGGTGATTCAGTTCTTCGGTGATTCAGTTCTTCGGTGATTCAGTTCTTTAGTTCTTCGGTGATTCAGTTCTTCAGTAATTCAGTTCTTCGGTGATTCAGGTCTTTAGAAATTCAGTTTTTCGGTGATTCAATTCTTCAGTAATTCAGTTCTTCGGTGATTCAGTTCTTCGGTGATTCAGTTCTTCAGTAATTCAGTTCTTCGGTGATTCAGTTCTTCAGTGATTTACATATGAGGACCTCCGATGTGACAAAATATAGCGTCAACTGTTGTGGCAGTGAAGCGAAGAAAATATTATTTTCCTTCCAAACCAAAGTATGATAAGAATCTTTATTGGTGATCTTCTATTCTTTACGTGACTCCGTATAAAAACACGATCTATAGAAAAAAATGTCCCTTCCCTTTCTTTTTACGCTTTATAATAAATCAAGAGCAGAAAAGTGAACTTTTATCATCAGTTCATGTGGATGTGAATAAAATCTCTCTTTATATAGAAATCGCTGTAGATTCAAGTTCAAATCTTGGGTCTTCTAACTTATTACATTAACAACAGGAATATTTAAAGTAGTATGTTAGCAGTTGTGTTGATTTGTAGTAACATTATTATTATAAATATATAAATAAAAATAAAATATAAAATATAATAATGAAAATTATTAATAAAATACAATAAAATGATAACATAAAATCGTTGTATAAAATAAATAAAAATTTAAAATAATAAAAATACTCCCAACATGCAACAAAAGGGGTTCCTGCCAGAAATACAGACATCCATTCTCTCTGTGATATGGCTTGTAATATTACGGAGTAACTTTTCCCTTTTATTGCATGTACCATAAAACAATTATAATCTAGAAAATATACACGCCAATACACACAACCGTAATATATAATTTACCATGGTTTTCTTGTTATTTCTGTACGTTTTATGTCCTGTCAGGTATGTTTTTATTTCAGTGAACACGAGGCTAATTTCTGCTGCTATGATATGAGTGAACCCCTACACCATTTTGGTGGACGCCGACGCTTATAAGAAAAACAACCTATTCACCCGGAGACTAAAAATATTGCCACAACTTATATTATTAGTGTTATGAGATATCCGCTGATTTATCTTAGGAAATATAATTTTTTTGGTTGTTGAAATTACCGATACGATTGAAAGCAATTCATCCATTTTACGAATGGTTCATTAGAGCTGCAATATTTTCTAGGGAAATCTTTTAATTAACTAAATTCGGAGTATCATTATTTAGAGGTCAAAGCATCTTTTCCCGTTTTCTGTGGCCTTGTGCCAGCCTTCAATTAGATTCTGGTCTTGATTCGTTGAAAACTTTAAGGAATTATTCAATATTTACAAATTGTTGGAAGCACTGACCAGACAAAGCGTATGAGGTGTAGAGAAAGAAATGATCGTTTGAAGTTGGTGGGTGGGTGGTTCGATGGGTGTGTGTGTATGTGTGTGTGTGTGTGTGTTTGTGTCTGCGTGTGTGTGTGTGTGTGTGTGTGTGTGTGTTCGTGTGTGTTTGTGTGTGTGTGTGTGTTTGTTTGTTTGTTTGTGTGTGTTTGTGTGTGTGTTTGTGTGTGTGTGCATGGGAGGGGGAATTTTATACTCCAGTGTGCTACGTCGCATTTACACTATTCAGACTATTGTCCTCATCTTTGTTGCTATCCAAACGATTCGGCCGTTGTGCCCAGCGGCCTTCATCAGAATCAGACGAGATATCCCTAGACATGGGCAGTGAAACGAGAACACTCTACCACCGTAGATTAAATAAAGGGTTCAGTTCAGAATTGCCTATAGTTTACCCAGATCTATATTCACCTGATGAAGGCCGGAGGGCATAACGGCCGAAACGTTTTGATAACTACAACGCAGATGAGGACACTTGTCTGAATGTAAATTTTGTACATAATGATAACTCCTCATTCCAGAAATCCAGACAGAAATTAATCAGTGTTTTCTTGCCATGAAATCATCGTTAAACTTCTTCTTCCCACGAAAGGCTTTTTTCTCCACCAAATCCCAAATTGTTTGCCATGACGTTGTGCAATTATAATTTGTCCAGGTTCAACAATTCGGAATAAAGAATTTATCTGAGAAAGATAAGGATTTTTTTCCCTAGAAAATTCCATACAAGTTTAGTTGATGAAGACATTCTTTGATCTCGCCATAATTCCAACCTTTTCGATTCCCCTAATAAATCCGGTGATAACTGCCATTCACTCTTTTGTCCGAAAGTATTTCCTTCTTGTCGAGAAAGAAGAAAGTCAGCGTTTCCGGTTTTCTGTAAGTTCACGTGAGTCCATTTTTTAAAGCTTCTAAATTCTTCTAAGAACTGCAAACAGCCTACCACAGAGACTGAATCCGTAGGTATGAACAGCTGACTCCCTTGTGCAAAAGAGAATGTTTGCATCATAGAACTATTTTAGATTTCACCGAATTTTACTTCGTAACTACATAACAGGATAAAGAAGAAGATAATTCTCCATAACAATGGAGTCGTTGCAATGGAATAGAAAATAGCAAATTTCTCACTCTTAATCGTTCGATTTGATCCACAGTAAAGACGGTGTTGTCTTCGACTGCAATCTTATTCATGGCCATAATGCTTGTATTTTGACTTTTGAACAAAAAATATTCTTTTTAAAGATTTTAGCCAATTTGTAATAAAGTAGAGGACATTCAAACGAATATTAGCGAGAAAAATAGTCGTTCGACTTATAACGGGCCTCGTTAAGATCAATTTACAGAAACTTTCTTTAATGTCAGAAAAAAAAGAAAAGTTATTTGTGATAAAAATAGGCCATATGTAATTTTTTCATGAAAAATATCTGTATTTTTATTTTACGTAATAGGCGCAGATAGACATTTGCTAACACAAACAGATATACATATATACATATATCTGTACATACATCAACACTTAAAAAGTTTTAGTCTTGAAAGTTGGTATCGATTTTATTCCACGAGCAATATTTTGACTTTTCAAACAAAATGTCAAATTACGTTTCATGATTTTTACTCAAAGACGTGGGTGGAATATATATTTACTGTCCACACTTATTGTATTGACGAAAACTACATTCTTTGACCTGTTCGTATGTCATACTTATCAATTTCAATGATTTTGCCGTTCAGAATTTAACAAAAAGGGCAGTGATTTTCGTTAGGTTTGCAAACAATCATTTAGCATCAGGAATGCATGGATAATAATATTTTTAGCATAGTACCCGTAAAAAATGAGAATTATTTACGCACAGAACAGCACTTCTGCCGAAGATCGCAGCAACACACTCTTCGGTCGTCTACCTTTACTCAAAGTGTAGAAACGGCTATTCTATGCCGTAATCCCGTACTACGGTAGTAACTTTCTATCAGCAAACAAGGAAATAAGGAAACTTTGGACTCGTAGATTCCCAGCATGCATCAGCACCTAAACTATCATACTAAAAGGAGACGATCGTAGAACTGAGTCATTTTTAATCTTGGCAGATGCATGCTGCTCGGATGAAGGAACGTATTGCATCCCGCAAATTTGTCTCTAAAGATTATTGGCGCCTCTGCAAGAGCGTTCTGAACAATAACAAACCCTCCATTCCTCCCCTGTTCAATCAGTTTGAGGTCATGACCATCTCTGCCGACAAGGCCGAAGGCTTCGCTTGGAAGTTTTCTTCCAATTCTACGCTAGATTCTTCAGGGGTACCCTTGCCCGATTTCCCTCCCAGAACTGAGGCCCTCCTGGACGGTTTGCACATAACCCCGTCGTCGGTATTGGGCATTATTTCTAACTTAGATCACCACAAGGCTACTGGTGGTGACGGAATACCAGCCATTGTCCTGAAGAAATGCGCACCTGAACTGGCGCCTGCCCTCTCTAAATTGTACAACCGCTGCCTCAAGGAGTCCTGTTTTCCTGACTGCTTGAAGTCCTCAACCATTGTTCCTGTCTTTAAGAACTCTGGTGACCCCTCCGACCCTTCCAATTACCGTCCTATCAGTCTCCTACCCCTCTTCGGCAAAGTCTTCGAGACCATTATCAACGCCGAAGTGATTAATCACCTAATATCCCACGATCTGCTCTCAGACAAGCAGTATGGTTTCCGCTTTGCCCGATCTACTGCCGATGTGCTTACGGCCATCACCGAATTTGTCTACCAAGCTATCCATAATAACGGTGAAGCTCGTGCCGTGGCCCTTGACATCTCCAAAGTATTCGATAGAGTTTGGCATGCCGGCCTTCTTCGCAATCTCCAGGGTTATGGTATCACAGGTCGATTGTTTGACCTAATACAATAATTTCTGTCAAACCGGGATTTGAAGGTTGTTCTCAGTGGATTCATCTCCAGCTCCTATCCCACTAACGCAGGTGTTCCTCAAGGCTCCATCCTAAGCCCTACTCTGTTCCTCATATTTATAAATGGCCTTCCTGACGCCATAGACGCCCAAGTCGGCATCTACGCTGACGACACCACTATTTACTCCTGCCTCAAACACAAATCTAGTGAGGCGGACAAAATTAACCTGGCAGCTCAAATTGAAAAGGACCCCCAATCGGTTGTAGACTGGGGAGAGAAATGGATGGTTAACTTTAACGCCTCTAAAACAAAACTGCTCTCCATTAACCACCACAAGGATCCATCCCTGCATCCCATTAGAATGTCTGAAGACCAATTTCTCGAGAGCTCCTCTCTGCGGCTGCTCGGTCTCACGCTGTCTGCTGATCTGAGATGGAACAAATACATCGAGTCAGTTGCATCAGCCACCGCAAGGAAAGTTGGTTCTCTGTGCCGAGCCAGGAAATTTTTCTCCCCGGAATCGAACCTCCAAGTCTATAAATCGACCATTCGCCCTTGCATGGAGTATTGCTGCCATATATGGTCTGGGGCCCCTGCTGTTTGCCTCAGGGTTCTTGATAAGATCCAGAGACGGATAGGCAACGTGATTGACCCTGATCTGTCATCTCGTCTGCAGTCGCTCTCTCACAGACGCGATGTTGCCTCGCTCTGCCTCTTTTACAAGTACTTTCACGGTAATTGCTCCGAGGAGCTGCTTTCGCTTGTCCCTAGGCCTCGTGAATTTAAACGCCCCACGAGGCTGGCATCCCGCTCCCACCCCTACACCGTTGAAACTGTTAGATGCAGACGTCTCTTCTACTCCAATAGCTTCATGTCTCGCACATCTCGCCTATGAAACTCCCTTCCCTATTACTGTTTCCCTGACAAATACAATCTCCAACGGTTTAAGTGTAGCGTCAATCGACATCTCCAGTTGCCTTGATCTATCCACTTCCCTTCTCCACATCCTTTCATTTTTCATTCCTATCTGCTCCAAATCTTCTGTAACCCCCTTGCCTTGATCGACCCAGTCTTTCTCTTTCTCCACATCCTCTCCTTTACCACTCCTATCTGCTCTCCCTCCAAACCTTCTTTAACCCCTTGCGTGATAGTGGCTTCCAGCCTTGCTTGGGGTGATACGCTTAAAAAAAAATATATATATATATTTTTCCATGAATCTTAATCGTCATAAAATTTATATATATAAAATTTACTGAAAGAGCTGAACACGTAACAGTGAAATCACACACACAGACACACACACACACACGCACACTTTCACACACATGCACACACACACACACGCACACACACACACACACTCACACACACACGCGCACACACACACACACACATGCGCGCACACACACACACACGCGCACACGCGCGTGCGCGCACACACACACATACATACATTTTGAAATAGATGTTTTAATCTGACTTTATTTCTTATTAATATAAACGTTATTTTTAGTCAGTACACGTGTCTGAGTTGTTGTCCTTATTTTTATTTTACTTAAACAGTGAAATGAATAACAACATAACCGGATCCGACATACCAAATGATAGATTTTTTGCAAAAATATTGATTTCAATGTCTTTTGGCGGGATGTTCGTATTTCCGGCATGAAAAGTTTAAGTTGTATGCTGGGCGAACTTTTTCTTATTTTTATGTTTTTACTTAATTTATTTTAAACAAGATTTAAATATTGTTTTTTTTTATTTTGTTCATAATTTTCATTATTATTATTATTTTATTTTTATTTATTCATAATAATAACGTCCGCACATAGGAAGAGATCACAGAAGTAAATAATGTCATATATGCAACAGCCTTAGCAGCTGCTGGAAATTTTAATGGCAAGACAAAGAAAAGATTAAACAACAGACAAAAAATCAGCTTGGAAGACAAAATTTAAGCGGAAAATTGAGGAAATTAGATGTGAATGATCGACACAAGATGAGCTTTCCAGAAATCCGTGTTTCAACACGGAAAAGCGAGAAGATTAAGCGGAAATATAAAATGAAAGCAGTCAATGAAATTGCACTAATGAAGTAAATACTTAAACAGAAACTACAATTAAAGGTAAGCAGGACAAGACGATATGAAACGCGTTGAAGGTTCTATCGAAAAAATAAGATATTTCAAAACGGAACTCTACAGGGAAAGTGGAAAAAAGTTATAAAAGTCAAAAAGCCACCTTCTATTATAGTGCGAAAATTTGGGAGAATATTTTGAGTGACAAAGGAAGATAATTCCAATGTAGAGTGGATCATTCGAGAAGAATAAAGAATGAAGGATAAATCTGTATAAGAATGAAAAAATATAACCCAGAATAAGGTTATGCAAACTCTAACAAAATCCCCAAAATGGAAATCCTCAGGAAATGACAAGGTTACCAAACTTTTGTCTCTATCATCTGTCATCAATCCATAAAACTCTCAACTTTATTTATTTAACTTTATTAACCCCAATGAAATTCCAGAATGTATCACTGAAGGTATTGCATATCTCCTACCAAAAAGAGATGAAACAGATGATACAAATATTTAAATTATAAGCCAGTAACATGTCTGTCCACCACATGTAAGTCGATCACGTCTTTCCTGATGAAATGTACTTACTCCTTTCTCTCGGAAAGAAGACTGGATGATGTTCTATGTCAAAGAAAATGAAAGAATTAAGAAATTTTATTCGTAAATAAAGGAAGCCAATAAATTCAAAATGGAATTTCAAGTAAGTGATGAAGTGTAAGTAAAATATAATCCAACAACTGCAGCGGCAAAGATCCTTTAAAAAGAAAGCAAAAGCAAATGCAATGAACCAAATGTAGAAATGATGGCAAGATAACCCTCTTCATGGTCAATACTTTACCCGTGTCTAATATGCAGATGTAGACAAAACCAATACCCGTCAGTGGCGACGTAGTGCAGGGTTAAATGCTGAAACCGAATATTTTATTCTGGCTGCACAGGACCAATGCTTTCTAACTAGAAATTACGAAGCACACCTAATGAAAAATTGTGTTAACCTGAAATGAAGATTTTGTGATAAATATCCAGAAACAATTGGCCATCTTGTATCAGGTTGCAGGGTATTGACACCCACTGAATATAAAAAACGGGATGGCAGGGTGGGCCAATATCTGTATTGGGAAATCTGCAACTTTTACGGGAAGAAACTGCAAGAAATTGGTATGAACACCACCCAGATCCGGTTCCAGACACAGGACCTGGAACAATTTTATAGGATTTTACAATACACACAGAACAATCGAAGCTAATCGCTCAGACATTGTGATCAAAGAGCAGGAAAATAGAATGTGCTGTCTTATTTACATGGGAGTCCCTGCAGATTTTAATGTATCTTTAGAAAACTATCAAAATACAAAGATCTTGAAGTGAAAATCTAAAAATTGAGCACATGAGGAGATCAGTAATTCCAGTTGTAGTTGGAGGACTCGGTTTCATTGGAAAAAGTTCCCATAAACTCATTGAAGAGATTCCTCGTAAACCATACCCTAATGAAATACAAAAAATTGTACTCACAAGTACAGCTTTCAATTACGAAGGGTTTATCTATGTAAAATGTGTGCACTCACTGGTTGTTATTTTTTTTGTATTATTTTTACAAAAATGCTCAGTGGGAAATGTCATGATACCATTTCTGATCTTAGGTCTCTGGTTGGGACCCGGGAAGAAATGAGTACACTGGAAAAGGTATGACTTCATCTCTTCACAAGCCTCAAGCTATGGGTTAACTTGCAGTTCCAACTGAGCTCTCTTTCGTTGAGGTGGAAACTGAATTCAAAACAGGTATGAAGGGGGTGTCCTCTGTCAGGCTATAGACCCATCACTGCTGCAACAGCTGCAGTACCTGTGGCGCCCCTACGACCTTAATGTGTTATGGAACTCGTGACGTCAAAAGACCATTTCAGAAAAATCAAATCTTTAATATGCCAAGCGGGAATTGTAGCTCTCAACTCTGTGGCCGGGGAAATTTTAATCGCTGTTTTTCATTTGTTCTTGATAACGATTAGTTTTATATTTTAAAGTAAAACTAGTTTCTCTCCTGCGATACAATAGCTTCAGATGAATTGAAATGTTTTTATTTTTAGCTCTTTTTTAAATTGTTCACGAAAAGAAGCACACGACAAATAATTGGCTCACAACGTGACAACGAACAATACATAAAGTGATCGTTTTTATTTTTGATTGATTATTTATTTACGTTCGCACAGAGTAGAATGGCTGAAACGTGGTAAAAACAGACGGGGTAGGGAAGAAAGGGGTAGGGAAGAAAGGAACACGACTCTTCCGGGTTAGGAAGTTTTAAATACATTTCAATTCATTCGGTGACAAAATCTTTTATATCAAAGACTGATGTCTTAATCCAGAAATTTGTTATTCTTGGCGATCATCATGTAATTTTTATCGGGAAGAATTAAGATTTAGATTGCTTTTCAACATCATATTAAAAAGTAAGATTATCATTTTCATTAACATAATAATTCTTTCCTTTTAATGTTAGCAAAAAAGTAAACTATCCTTCAAAGTATTCCCGCTTGGATCCTTGCACAAGTTCCACTTTCGAAACAATCAGCAACCTTCTTTTCTTTTTTTTTAAATCGCCATCAGCTATCTCGTCGCGGTCTCTTTAATCTCGCTCGCGGTCTCCTTAATCTCGCTCGCGGTCTGAAATCTCAATTTCAACAACAGTTCTCGCTTTCGGAAAATTCAGAAATCGAGCGAGTTGACACTAAGAGGATTGACAGATCTGGATGAAGCAATATTTTGCTTAAAAGTAGGTATGTCCAATAATTCGTTTAAAAAAACAACAACAAAAAACCCAGTATAGCTTGATGATAAAAGGCCTCAAACTTAATAAAAACAAAGTTTTAACGTCAAAATGTTTACGTTATTATTAAGAAGAAAGAAGAAAGTATTTTTTAATTAGTTAAAAAATATTTTCCTCCTTTCTAACACGTTCTAAATTTGGGTAAAAATTCTCGTTTTTTTTTGGTCAACTTTGTAAGACTTGTGGTAATGGGCATTTTTAGAGGATCAGTTTCCAGTGAAAAACATTAATTTGGAATTTCTTGCAAAAATCATATAATTGTCTGATTTTAATGATTTTAATGAAACTGTCAGGACTTATTAAAAAATGAATGAATTTATTTTTAGAAAATCTTAATAAAAATATTTTTTTACATCTGTTATAGTAGCTTAATTTCATTAAATTTTCTAGAATCTCAAAGAGTATGAAAATTGTTTTATATTACTTATAAGCAGAACTCTTTGGAGAAAGTAAACCATCAATTTTTTTCACAACTACTCCAAACTTTTTAAAAATCTGCTCCAAATCGTAAAATAAAAACTGCAATAAAACTATCTAATCACCTAATTACATAGGCTTTTATTTGCTTTTATAAATAATAAACATTAAGGACATTAACTTCTGAAGAAAAAAAAATTTCGGTGAATAATGAATTTTTATAACAATTGTTTGCATTTTCTTTAATTTTTTCAAGAATTGTTTTCACTTTTCTTTAAGTTTTAAAATTCTTCCAGAGTACGAGGTAGGTTATTAAGTTATTAATTGAAGACTATTTGCTAAGCGAAAACTAAAATCTTAATACAAATCATACTCCCAAAACTTTTTACCATAATTAAAGATATTTTTTGTGCGTCAAAATGTTATATTTTTTTAGTATGGTGTATCGTCAGTGATATGGTTAAAAGGTCACGTGTCTCAAGGCTTGTCCCCCTTAGAGAAAACTCCTGGACATAAAGGTTTTCGGCTGCGGGCAATACTTTCATTTCACTTCATTTTCACCATCGTCCTTACGTTTCAACAGGCGTCTTTTGAAATCTTGAAACAATGATTTCTAATTTTTTTTCCCTATTTCACCAAATATTCTTCATTTTATGTATTAATATTACTTTATAGCGCGTATACATTTCATAGCGTGTGTCAGACATAATTTCTTTTATTCATTAGCTTTTTTACTTAGAAAAGAAAAATGATTTAATTTGCTTTTAGTTTTTTTTTAAGTTTCTGTTCTTTTTGCGAGTTAAATAAAATAACTTTAACAGTTTGTAACCATCAAAGTATAGCAATTAATAATAAAGAATATAAATATCTTATTTTTTTACTAACTGAGATAATATAATTAAAATTAATATATTATCTCGGTTATCAATCTAAAAATTTAATAATTAAGAGTGAGATAGTTATTAAATTATCTCACTCTAAGCTATTAAATTAAAAATTAAATTGAGATAATAAAATTATCTCATTTATCAATTTAAACAATTAGTAACTGAGTGAGATATTTTAATTAATAATATAATAATGATTTTATTAATTATATCTCAGTTATTAAATTAAAAATGTAATAACTTAATGTAATATTAATAATTTAAAAAATATTATCATTATCTTAGCTATTAAATAATGAAATACCATTATAGAGGTCACCTAATTTTGTAAGAAATTTTTATAGTATTTTAAATTAATATGACAAACAAAAAAATCGTTCTTAGAATTCATAAATTTATGTCAATTCTGGTGCATTATACTAAACCTGTCAACACATTCGGCCATCGAATTATCGATGGGGACGTGAATATAACAAGACCCAGAGGTCAAGAAATGTTTGTCTAGAAAATTTTATGCTACAAGTAAGTGATATTTGTTTCAGAACAGATAAATTTAACTTTAAATTTGCTAATTTTATGAAAAATGTATATTTTATTTTAGCGGGATTTTCAAAACCGAAAAAATAATTTTTGTTTATATTTCTCTAAAAAAAAAGTTAAAAATGGACCTTTTGATTGTTTTTTCGGAAGAATCGTTTAGAAATCGTTCAAATTTCTATTTGAAATACTCCACAGTATTTCTTTTTCTGGAATTAGAAAATTGAATCTTTTAGCTTTCAATTGGAGCTGGGGGAAAGCTTCAAAAAGGATTTTTCCTTTATGAAAAATACATTAAACCTTAGGTATGTTGCGGACCCGATAGCGGTGCAGATCTGGCTTACGAAAATAAGGCCTTGTGCCAGACGCTACACACTACTACCGAATCCACAGACAAAGTAAAAAAAAAAGAAAAATATAAAGACGTGCTCTTTCCAGCGTACAAACGTACAGAGTGAAAAGAAGTAGACAGGCAAAACAACAAGAGGTTAAGAACAAACATAGATTTTATTAGAGTTTAACAAGTAATATGTCTTCAGTGAAGACCTTCAGTAAATGTACTGGAAATATTAGTTGAAGAAGAGGCCAAGTAGATTGTCTTCAGTAAGGTACTGGAAATATTGTAGTGAATGAGAATAGATCCCGCGCCAAAATTCAAATCTAAGATGGCGATTAGCGGGAACGAGTTCTTCGAGAAGAAAGGTTCAGAAAGTCAGTTGTAATGCATAGTAACATACGGCAAGGAAAAATACTCACTGCGAGAGTTTATAATTGTGAGTGTATGTAATTCTTTTTAAAGTAACAGGTTCTGAGAGTATGAGTTCGAAGAATGTGAAAAATGCTCGTTCATCAGGTTGGAAGTTTTTTGAAAGTTCCTGGAATTGGGAGCTCGGTAGATGTTAGCTTCTGTCATGAAGGTGACGACCGTGTCGTATGTATTAAGATACCGAGACGAGCCATGAGGTCTAGGCAAGGTTTTGCCGAATAAAATTCTCTGCCAGTATCTATGGGTTCACCGGCGAGAGGATCAGGTGAGCCGGCCCGTGCCGATGGTCAAACGACCACGGGGGCGACTAACTTTGAAAAGCCAAATTTGCCGTGACGTCAACGCAAAAGCGCGCGAAAAATATGAATTCTTCCTCATCTTCGACTAAGACAACGGTTTACTACTATGACTGACCGAACGTGAGAGGAAGGGGTGAAAAGTCGCGCGTGCGTCAGAAATGGAGGTGGGGGTAGTGACATATCCCACAGGTATACGAATTTTCGGAGGTACCTATTTAAAAGCCATGAAGATTGAACAGTCGAGATATTCAAAATGGCTGCATACTTTCCGCACAGAAAGTGAAATCATCAATTCCAACTTAATCATAATTAAAAAAAAAAATATTTCCAGCCCTCACGGATCAACGTTTTCGAGCCTTCTGCTTAGTGAAGGCCTCCCAAAACGTGAATCACTTTCAATGAATTCCCAGGTGAGTTTGAAGCATCAGTACCAACATTTTATCTACATTTCCCTTGTAGAGGACCGGGTGTGTTTGCATGCTGTTGTATTAGAAACACGTGTGTAACTCCTGGTAGAATATTAAAAGGCCCAACTACAAGAAAATTGTCGGACTCAAGTTAAGTCCAACTGAACATGTAAAGAAGACAAACAAGACCGATATATATATATATATATATATATATATATATATATATATATATATATATATATGAATATATATATATATAAACAAAGAAAGACCGACATATATATATATATATAAACAAATATATGTATTAAACAAAACAATTTTACAATGGATATAGACAATAATATTTGTGTGTGTGAAATTTGTGTCTGTTCTTTGGTGAATGTTCGTATTTACATGTATGTTTGTATAATGTTCATAGCGTTTCCCACAAATGGGAAGACGCGGATCTTCTAAGAGAGCTTACATTGTAGTCGCTGAAATGAAGAAATGAAAAAGAGAACGAGGCGAGAAGTCGCCCAGTATTTATAGTTTAGGGAGAATGACACCTAGTGACAATTTGGGAATGAAGGTGGAGCTAACTCCGACACCCTCACGGAAACATTCTCGAAAGCATTCGAATAGTTTCCGCTAATAATTACTTTACGGTGAGGTCCTATACACTTACTAAGATTAATTTAGTCTGGCACAAGGCAACAAATGGAGATCATCCACTGACGATCGAAATCACTAAATAACAGTAAGACTATCTCACCAACCATTATCCCATAATGCAATAAACATATTAAAAAGGCATTTTTGTGATGAAAAAGATTCAGTTACTTTTAGAAGGTAAGTTAATGTTGTGACGAATGTAAGCCAACAACTAACACCCACCCCTTCCCACACCATAACCTAGGTTACATACGCGTAGGCGAACGCTAAAATAGACCCAGCAGAGACAACATAAGAAAGAAGCAATACGATTGGCCAAGAACAACCAATCAGCTAGCAGAACATTTAGGCACCAAAAGAAGAGACACACGAGGTGATTCGAAAAATCAGTATCTGGCCAGATCGTGACGGGTGAAGTCATATCAACCGCAACTCCGAGAAGTAAGCTGCGACCGCACATCCCCTGAGACAGAAAAGCGAACCAGACTGTTCCCAGTGCCGAGAACGTGAAGAGATCGTCCAGCGCAGTAGGCCATAGCAACTCTGAACGTAGTTACATAAAGAAGAAAATCCGGCTTCAGATCAGAAGTGAAAGATACGAACCAGATTGAAAATATAAACCCCGGTCATCAGAAGGAAAAAGAGAAGAAAGACTTTTATAACGAAACTGTCCCTTAAATCACAAAAGTTCTTGCACCCCTTCCCCGATATAGATTTAGCTCGCAACAGACACACGAAAATTATATTCATGCAAACACCATTACACATGTATTACTTAGAATATTAATGAATGTCCTGTTATGTGTGTTGGGTCTTGCATTCGTCGTTGCTCATCATCATCTAAAGTTGGATAGAGACAATATTTCATACAACCCCCTCCCGCTATTGTTATTCGGTCCCTTCTTTTTGTTCATTAAATTATTATATATGTTAATGTCCATTGTTTCGTTCATCTTTGGTCTGAGGTCAGTTGAATGTGTTACTTAGGGAACCTGGAAACACTAAGTTCAATTAATTCTAATTGAACTAATATTTATTTTCTCTTAATAAAATCTTCGTCTATTCTGCCGATAATCCTTTAATCCAAATGAAGCAACCCTAATTCTACTCTAGGATACTTTAATACATTAATCAAAGAATAAAAAGGAATATTATCGTGGCAGGATATATTGGTTATCTATCCCTGCGGTGGCAACGTCTTGGGGAGGTCTATGACAATGTTTCTAATATAATTTAATCTTTAATAAATTTCCATATAACCTTAAAGTAATTCGTGGATATAAATCATGAGGAAGAATGGTCGGTTGGCTTTAATTGTGATATTCCATATTTCATAGGCGTTTAATTCCAGATTAAAATGCCTGCCTTGAAATGATTTGCATAGAAAGAAGATAATGAAAATCATATTCGAATAGATTAAGACTCAGTATTTTTTATGTGATTGAAAGACATGAACATTTTTGTTAAATAAATTACAACCACTGGAATACAGTCATTTGTAATTCTCTCTTCTTGTCAGTGGGAATGGACAAATCTTCGTCTTCACGACAGAAGCTTAGCCGGATTGAATTTTGACAAATTAATTTCATGAAGACTGATGGGAGTTTTTCGCTTATAAACTTCGGTTCTGTCCGCAAATCCTTAACTAATTACGTAACATTTCGAAGTATTACAAATCGATACTTGGAGAAGATGCTAGCAGAGAAGGAGGCACATGGGGAAATAAAAACTAAACAAAAAGCTATTCTTTTTAGAATATAGCGTTTCTTGTGGCAGACCACGAATATCTTAGTATTTTATTTTTTTCTGTGGTAAATTATGGCATAAAATATGATTTAAAAACATTGTTCACATTTTTTGTCATAATGTTCAAAAAGAGTTTTAAGAAAGGGACGCTTCTGTCAAGTAAACAGACATAGCTTTTTTAAAAAATTTTTTTATTGTTCCTTAAAAATTAATTTGCAGAAAACGAGGAAAGTGTTGAATATTTCTTATTATTTATTCAGTTATTGTTTATAAAAGTTGACACTATCCTTTATGCAAAATTCCCAAATCCAAAAGTATTTCAGGTGCTGGCATGCCTTTGCACAAATGGAAAATTTCAGAAAGCAATATGGCTACACGTTGCATCGTTATTGCGTTGCAGCCTTACAAATAAAATGCTGACTTACTTTCAGCTTTCATTACATTTAACTGTAATCAGAATCCAAGTTTTGTTTTTGTTATTACATTGCACCGGATAAAGATAACACAATGAAGCAGTAATATGTCGCTAGGAGTCGACATAGTCTTGATAAAACAGACATTAATCAGATAAGCTAGATCTCTCACTCTCTGCTTGTTCACTCCTTATATTTAGTGTGCAAAACATACTGTAGGGACACAGAAGGCGCTTATCTCCCTTTGGTGAGATCCCGTGGTCACATGACGAAGGCTCTGTGGCATCACTCTATACAATATCTCAAAGCGGGGGTCGATTCTCAGTACGTTAATAGCAACCAAACCAGACGGTTGCTTTCTTCTATTTTGGGCCTTTTGGCCAAGGCTGGGGCTAAATTCCCCCCTCTCCCCACCTTACAAGCACATGATGGCGTTTCCCTTTGGGGCGTGGATGAATCCGGCCTGTTTAAACCTTGAGTCTTCTCCAGGTCAGCAATATCTTCAAATTATATCTAAGACATTTCCTTTTGTTCCTCCTTGTACTTTTTTTTGCTATGTAGATATATATGATATATTGTTCTCCACGTGGACATGCTATATATATATATATATATATATATATATATATATATATATATATATATATATATATATATATATATGTTTTTTTGTATATCTTAGTGATATAAAAGTCTGCCAGAGAACAAAGCATGTTTGTCATTCTTTTTCCTTTCAGCCATTCCGTTCTGTTCATGAGCTACGGTGTTGTTGTATCACGGATATAACAATGTCCATAACGAGATAAATGCAAAAGGGAGAATAAATCTTTCTTCCCTAGATCTCCACTGTTACAATACAAATATGCCACAAGGGCAAAATTGGGATGGGGGGGCTGGTTTGAACTTGTCCTATCGATAACGTAGCTAACCTCAATCACTGACCCAATCGTTCGTATATTGTTCCTTTCAACAAAACATTTCATCTGCACAACACTGCCATACACAGACACCATAATGCCACATGTATAGTCTTTGTGGAAGGCTGGGTTGATAAAAATCTAAATAAAATAATTCCCTAATGTTCGTGATGCAAAAAAAAAAAGACATAACCAAACAACACTAGTGTTAGTAATAGGCATTCCACTGTCTAATCATGGCAGAGAAAACAGCTGGGCGAAAAATTTCTGCGATATTAATAAAATGATTTCCATGCACGGGTTCTACAATCACTCATACATTTAGACACGATAGCAATTACGAAAACACACGCTCGAAAACGAAGGATATCCCACAGTTACCAGAGACCTGCAATCCCTGTTACCTAAATGGGGAGGGGAAGGGGAATAAACCAAAGATAAAAATGGGGGCAAAAAAGTAAAGGGACGATGATCATCCATACCATAGCCTGGTCAGTGGTTTTCAACCAGGGATCCGCGGAACCCTAGCGTTCTGCCAGTAAAGCCCAGGGGTTCCGGTATGACTGGGTTAGCAGCTCATTTGTGGAATTTGAGCCATCTGAAGAACAGTTTACATTAACAGAAGAAGAAGAACTTGCCAGTGTTTCAAGTGACAGAACATTAAAATTGAAGCATTTCTGAGCTTAGCCTTGATGCATTCTGGTTGCTGGTTAAAAAGGAATATCCTGCAATTGCCCAGAAAGCACTGCGCCTTCTTATGCGGTTTTCAACATCCGACTTGTGTGAATTTGGATTTTCAGCTCTGACAAGCATCAAGCGCAAGAAGCGAGCACAACTGCTGTCTGTGGAAGATGAACTTCGTGTGTGTCTGTCAAAAACACGACCCAATATTAAAGATTTGTGCAAGAAACATCAGGATCAAGTTTCTCATTGAATTTTTAATGAAAATAAATGTAATCCATTTAAACTGAAGTTTTTTAATACATGTGTAATAACCGTAGAAGCAAGATTAAAATTGCATATGGACGTATACAATATTTTTACAACTTGTCTTTGTATTTTTTTGTAAATAAATCTGAAGATGAGTATTTTTATTTTATTTTAATAATTGAAAGCTTTTTTTTTGCATAAGACAATTTATTTATTGCAGGGGTTCCTCGATCCACTGGAATGTTTCCTTGTGGTTCCGCCCCAGCAAAAAGGTTGAAAACCACTGCCCTAGGTAAATTAAATTCGGTGACTTAAATCAAAAGAAAAACGACTTACGCTAACTTAAACCGAGATGCTAAATGTTTAAATCAGTCGACCAATATTCTCATTCCCAGGTCACCTCCAGGTGCCGCTCTAAATGATCCTCTCTCAAGCAAACCAAACACGAAACATTCAACCACCTTTCGCTGACTTTTAATGAAGAGAGTCACATTCTTTCCACTCTAATTGTGCCTTAAAGCTGGTGCTTAAACAGGATTAGTTGAGAAGAGGAAAATTTCCCACCTCCATAAAATTCCTTCTATCCCGTCGCCCAAAACACGCCTCGTATGACGCCAAGTAAACACAAGAACACATCGTGTACATTCATCTTCAGCTGCGGCACAACATTGCTACAAGCGGAACTGACCTCAAGGACAAAAAACTTTCCGCCCAGGATGCGAACCATGTAATTTTCAATCAGTTCGCACAACGGCGGTACAGTGAAAGATTTGCTCGAAGGTCACAAACGCCTCACAGCAGCACACGCACTTTGGCGTAATTGCCAGCCCCGCTGCACAGAGCTTTCTGCCGACCCAGAAGACCTTCCATAACACCAGCCAGGTGAGTGATGCCTCGTCGTTATTGAGATACCGCCACCGTTACGCCCAAGCCACAGAAAGCGAAACTCCTCATTCGTCAAACCGAGTTCATCCCTTAGAGTATCTCGAGTGCTCCCCACCAATCGCACTAAAACACGATATAATGCCTTAGGAGACAAGAGTCGGGAATCGGAGAGGCCTTTCTTTAACTAGTGTGAAGGGTTTCAGAGCAAATCGACTCTCGCGATAGAAGGAGTATTCGGCCCGAGGAGTACGTCGGGCCTCCTCCTGATCATCATGCACACTTCTCAAAGACGGAAATGGTTACTTAGCGTCTTCATTCCACATTGGTGTTACTGAAATAAATTATAAACGTGTTATATTAACACCGTTGCCACGTTTGCTTCATTTACCAGTGCAATTTTAACATAGGAAGAGTTGGGAAGGCCAAGCTCGCGTAAATATTTGAAAAAAGGCCTTGAAGAAAAAGTTAAGAAGCACTGGTTTACATGCAATGCGCATTCGGAGCAACATCGGTTCTCGAACGTTTCAAATGTTGAACAAATCGGTTTTCAAATAGAAAATTCGAAATGAAAATGTCTCGTTTATCGAATAGAATTTCGGTTTTTGAACAACATTACCGAACCGAGTTAACCCGAACAGAATCATTTCTTAATCGACCGCCATGTTGTATACATTCGTGTGTTGTGCTGTGCTTTTCTTTTCCATTTTTTGCTGTACTGTGACATTTTTTTCTCTTCATTAGTCCTTAGTCATGGCTCCAAAGAAAGCTAGCAGTGATGCTGGTAAAGAAAAAAAGAAAAGTTAAGAAAAAAACAATTGTTGATGATATTGTCTTTATGATGATGATGATGATATTGTCTCTATGATGATGATGATGATATTGTCTCTATGATGATGATGATATTGTCTTTATGATGATGATGATATTGTCTCTGTGATGATGATGATATTGTCTCTTCCTACTCAGTTTCATATGTCAAAAGCAACGATCTATACTATTCTTATAAATAAAGAGACAATCATGTCTTTCGTTCCCCTGTTCAAACAACACCATCTCCCCTTCCACTTACACTATCAACTTTCCTACATGCAGGTACGGTAAAATTAAAGTGTTCGTCTATATTTTGTGTTAGTATTGGATTTTTTTCCCTTAGATTTAATGACTTTCATTAGTTTTGTATATAAACTTGTGCACAAAGTACTGTTGTTAAAGTTTAAATAAGCAATCATCTTGGGACCAGGAACGGATTAATCCATTTTGCATTGATTTCAATTGGAAAATAGTTTCGGTTTACGAACATTTCGGGTTACGAACGGGCTTCAGGAACGAATTAAATTCGTGAACCGAGGTTTCACAGTATAATAAACATTATCCCTTTCTATCTTTCTTTCTCTCTATCTACTACATTGAGCTTGCATAAATTGAAAAAAAAACAATAATATACAGTGCTGTTCGATAAAAGTGACTCATCTGATTTTTATAACTAAAAATATTTTTTGTCTATTGTTTTTGGGGTTAAAATAATTTTTAATCTTACTAATATAAAGACCCCTTCCCGACCACATAGGAAAAAAGTTTATTCACCCTAAGGTATTCTATTGATAATTATAAATTTGGATATAAATGAGATTCAGGAAAAAACTCTGTGCAAAAAAAGTAACTCAGGTATCGCATTCTAATGATTAAACTGGTAAATTTAAAGAGCTTTTGACAAAATATTGAAAACTATTTTACAATATACTCAGAACAATATTCTAGAGAATTCTAGAACAGCTTAAATTAAATCTAGAGTATTCCAGAATATTCCAGAAAGCCTCATACAGTATAAAAACAGCTTGAAATAGCCACTCAATAGCCAAGAAATTGCAGCCAGTCTAAGCGAAGAGCAAGGTGTTAGTCTTACCACTTCAACAGTCCGTCGGTGGCTGTTAGAACAAGGCTACAAATCTTGTACACGGAGGTTTAAGCCGCTAATAAGCAAAGCCAACAAAACCAAGAGACTTGAATGGGCTCACCATTACAAAAATGTCACCCTAGAAGACTGGAAGAAGTTGAGCTAAATTCAAAGGATAAGGTGAGTCACTTTTATTGGACAGCACTGTGTATATATATATATATATATATATATATATATATATATATATATATATATATATATAGTGTGTGTGTGTGTGTGTGTGTGTGTGTGTGTTTCTCTCTGAATTTCTAGGATGAGGAATTATCATTATTTACACTATTTATATTCGGACTATTATCCGCATCTTTGTTGTTGTTATCACAACGTTTCGGCCTACATCTGGTATATATCGATCAGGCTAACGACAGAGAATTAAGAAACTGAACCCTTTATTTAATCTACGGGGGTAGACTGTTCTCGTTCCACTCTCCATGTCTCGGGATATCTCGTCTAGTTCTTATTTTTAGTACTGCTCAGTTATTGATCGCCCGTTTCCACTGAGTTCAAGTAAACACTGCTCGGCCCAGGGATTGAACTCGCAATTATTATGTCCCCAAATTCCCTAACCAACGCTGTAATCTAGGCATTTGTTCCGTAGCTGTAATGTTACCGCCATTGGTAAACTAGTATTTTATTGAAACAACACAGAATCAAAAATAGTTCGATCAGATTGTCACAGACGGATAGAAAATCTTTCCCTGTTTCGTTCATTTACGCATGCGCGTTCCCACATACACACATATATACGCGCGTGCGCACACACACACACGCGCGCATATATATATGTGTGTCTTTTAAAGTTATCTTCATAAATCTGACTTCAATGAATAAAAGCCTTATTTACAGCATTATTATTGTCAATATCGCCACATGGCTTAAAGTTCGAGTCTAAAGAATTGCAAACCGACTTAATTTCATGAACTGAGATATGTTCAAGATTAGTATGAGTCATATTAGTATGAGTCATATTACAGCCAAGCAAAGCGTTGCTTGTGTGTGCCATGATACAAATACAATAAACAAAATAAACAGAGTTTTGGTAATTTTTGATCATTGTGAAAAAGGGGTAAAATAAAAAAGTGATCTTTTTGTCAACTGATGTCAGAATCGCAACAGATATCACTGACCTACACGTTTTGATGCAATCCAAAATTATCCTTTTACTTACCTCAGTTTGGCACGCTGCGGCCCAAAGTCAAGTCAGTTTTTTCTAGTTCGCTCAACATTTTACTGGACAAATATTGTATGTTTTTCTAAAAATGATTATTTATAATCAAAGTTCTCATAATATTTAAATTAATTCTGAATGCCACCTGCAACAAAAAAAAGGAACATTATTGAATTTCTGATTGCTCAAACGTCTAACTTTTATATTATGATAATGACGTATGCTAAAGACAATGTAATTGTATTGTTCTAAGTTATGAGGTGAAACATTATAAAATCGTTGGATTCACTCCGCATGGTGTTGTGGAATCTTCCACATTAGCCTTTCACAAAGATGTATTCTTCCCTAAAAAAAGCCTTAACCAATCATCACTTCGTTTCTGTAAATTCAATTTTCTATTGGTTAAGAAACACTAAATTGTAGCGAAGGCGAAACAAATCTTTTTGCCCGCCGAGATCCCTGGAGCCGATTTTGATACACCAAAGTCTATAAAAACAACCGCATGACTCAATTCAGTCAGTCAATCATCGAGTTTCATGAGATGCTACCAAACTCCACGCGTGTCAATTCACTGACTCAACATCACTTCAAAATTCTCAACAAACTCAACACAGTACTCAATCAACCATTGCCCGCGTGGTAATCAACATCTACAATTGACTTTAAAAGTGAATGTTTTCACTACACAAAAAGTAATTGTATTTTTCATCAATTTAGCCTATCAGTTAAAGGCAAACATCTCTTCACCACTTTAATTCTAACTCATAAATAACACACGCATACACACTAGCATTTGAACGAACACATTTAATATCTTTCTTTGCAGAAATCAAATTATTTAAATTTTTCTAACAAATCAAAACCATTAACTTTTATTGACCAAATTTCTGCATGAACATTCTTCATAACCTTGTCTCAATTGCCACAATCAACAAACATTCTGTTATCCTTGCATGTATATCTATTGTATGTATAAAAATCTCTTTATTGTTGGATCTCTAACCACTGTGTTTTTAGTAATTTCTTGCAATGCAAATTGTCCTTATATTCTTTGTTTGATCTACGTGTTGTGGGATAATGCATAATAAGCATGCATAATCTTTACCTTACATAAAATTTACCTTCTGATACATTTTCACTCAGCATACAACCGGCAACAGTGTGTAGTAAGCATTTGTGATAAAAACTTGGATTTGTCAACGATCTAATTTAATTTGTTTGCAAGGTTCCGCCAAGACATTAAAATTCTTATGGAAGAACGGTATCAATGAAGATGGGATAAAAGAATAATGGCTGACTACTGTTGGAAGGTAAAATGGAATAAATCTACTAAGACTTCGCGAAAATCAAATAAGTGAAAATTCTTGCCATAACTACCAATTACGCTCAATATTCGAATTTGAATCATTGCTAGATTCCTTTCGTATTTCGGAAGTTGTTTTTTTTTTCACCATTAAGATTGTATTTAAGCTTCAAAGAAGCATTTTCTCTTCACATTTAAAGTGACCGAACTTAATCATGACGCTTTTTAAGCAGGACATTTTATTATGGAGCAATCCCACTCACAAAAAAAAAAACCAAATATCTAAAGCTGGTAGGAAATGAATGTTATAGTTGGATTCAACAAAGAAAAATTGTTTAAAATTGTTCAAAATTAACCCAAACATCCTATGCATAATTAAAATAAATTATAGGCCTGTATAATAAATCCAATGAGAATTTATCTTTCCTCCTCAATAAATCATCTATTTTGTCATGAAGAAGAGACTTGCGTGTTCCCTTCGGTAGTATTAACCTGTAACAGAATCACACATTACGGTAAGGTCAAGAATAAGAAAAAGCCGATTTACAAGGGACATCAGCGACAGACAAAGCTTTTTCGAACTCAGTGACTGTGAAAGCAGATGAAGTCAGCAACAGGTCACTATCAGTTCAAATCATCTTAAAATATTGTCGCCATTAAAATAGATTTATCAGTGAAGTAGTGTTTGATTCCAGGAATGAAACATAAAGTAGATGTTAAGTAAATACACACACGGGCGTGTTGGTTGCGTGGGGGTCAGCATGAAACGTTTTCAAGTTTTTTGGGTCAACTAATCCCAATGAGAGGAATTTCGGAAGTAACAGCAAATCTCCAAGTCAAGAGATGATGCCAAGAATTAGAAGCCAAGAAAAAACGGGAAGAGAATAAAAGACAATTAACTTTCAATCTGCTCTTTGTAACACTCTCTCTCTTTCTCTCTCTCTATCTCTCTCTCTCACACACACACACACACACACGCACTTTATATGCCATTTCTCGTCAAGATGTGAGTGGCCCTGGCTCTGTGAAACATTCTTTATTTTGTTGTTTTTAGCACTAATTCTTCTTTACGACCGCTCTTTATGTGTTCCTTGGTTTCTTTGTCGGTATTGACAAGTTTGATTCTTTTCTCGGCTTCTTTTGCTTTCGCCACGCCATCTTGTGCGTTTTATTCTCCATGCCGTTTTACGTTTTAATTTCAACTTTCTCTTTCTGTTTGCTATAAAAAGTTTCTTTGTGAAGTTCTATTCTCCTTAAAACTCTTTTCACATCGCAGACATTTGCCAAGCTGTTGCTTGTATTGATCATATAAAATCACATCACAGACACTTTAGATCTTTTCTTCGATTGATTTTCAACGTTTCTTTTCCATCATTCGAAATGGAATAGTAACTTTTGAGGGCAACAGTTCCGAAGAATTAAATGAAAAGAGAAGAGAGTAAAATGAAAGGTAGAAATAACCAAATCCCGAGCTGTCATCTGGAACTACGTTTTGAATGTGGAAGAATGTCCAAAGCTAAGATTGAACTCATAAGTACCCCGGCCGGGAAGTCTAGCAATGAATCAACGCGATGCAATCATAATCATACTTGATAATCTATCTTTGATAAATAATTACTTAATTCAGTAGCGGTAATTATTAGATCTATTATAATTCAATGAGCTCTAAACAGTAGAAAGAACTTTGTCTTAGGATTTGTTTTCATTTCGAAATGCTTAATGTCTTAATAGAATTGAAGAGATATTTTGTTATTATTATTTATTTGCATTTTAAAATACAAAATGTGCCACAAGGGCTAAAATGGGGAGGGGGGAAAAGACTGGTGTTCTCTAGTCCGACCTGAAAACTATCTAGTCTCATTCGTTGACCCATTCGTACTTACAATTTTCCTTTCACTATAACAACACATTTACTTTCACAACACAATCACCAAAATACCACATTTTCTCGATGAAAAGCCCTAACATGAATTTTTATTTACAAAATCATCGAGGGATGGGGAAAAAATCAAAAACCCAATGTTTATATACAATGTAAAATATGTATGTACAAGAAACTAAAAAAACAATATTAGTAGTAGGACCCTTCCAAAAATGTGGCAGAAATCTCTATTAACTGGGATGAACAAATCCAGAGAACAGAGACATCTGTCACCTAAAACGTGGGGAGGGGTGGAGACAAGAAACTAAAAAGGAGGACAAAAAAAAAAGGACTTATGTACTTGCATGCTCTAGCTACGTTGAAAGGAAAATATTTAGCCCTGAGGAGGCCAAAACTGAACATGAAAATGTCCTATCTTACCTTAAAAGGCTGGGATGACTAATGTTTCGGTTCGAGGCCCAAAATCCTCTTGCTTAAGTTGCGTCCAACAACCACTCTAGGTCAGCACCTCTCACTCGCACCAAGCGCGAAATTTTCACCCACCTTTTGCCGAAATTCCACGAGGAGAGACGCGCCCTCTCTGCACTGATCTTAAACTTAAGCTGATGCCTAAAGAATGAGACCAGTTGCAAAGAGGAAAATTTCTCACCTGCGTGGAACTCCTTCTGTCTAGTCGTCCATACCACCATTCGCATAATGCCGAGCAGACACAAGAGCACATAGTGCTGATCCCTGGACATTGACGGTACCACATTGGAACAAACGGAACTGGCTTCCAGGACAAAAAACTTTCCGTCCAAGACGCGAACCATGTAGCCTTCAATCAGCCTGCACAGAGGTTGCACAACGTCGCAGTGGAAGAAGGCATGTTCAATTGACTCCTCCCAGTCACCACAGCGAACACATTCGGCTGAAATCGCCAAACCCGCTGCGCAGAGCTTTTTGCCGACCCAGAGAGTCCCTCGCAACACCAGCCAGGTTAGTGATGCCTCGTCGTTGTTGAGACATTTCAACCCGGGCGCCCAAGGCGAGACGGAGCGAAACGCCTTGTTCGTAAGGCCCAGCTTGCCCGGAAGCTTGTCCTTGGCAATCCCCCTCACTGCCACCCGATATTTTGTTGTTTTTGAAAATGAGTTGAATTAACGTTCATTGAAATCAAAAAGGGAAAAACTATTGTGGAATCGTCCATATTTTTCCACTCACACCCGTTAAAAAATAGACTATTCCATAAGAGCTAGTTTCGACCAATCAACACCACACATTGCGAAACACGGCTTATTATTGGTCGAGACGACCCCAGAATGTGATTTACCGCCAAAAATCGCTGGAGCCTATTCGGAGGAGGAGTACCGCTCCTACTGGTCTTGGGCGCCAGCGGCGGATTATCTCAGTAACCCTGAGTTTTCGCTTACCTGGCGATTGGCTCGGAATCGGCTGTCTCTCAACGACAAGGCTTTCATATGGGGCTTGGCGGATTTGCCAGACTGTGAACGGTGTGGCCTTGGTTTAGAGGAAACGGCTTCGCACGCCTTCTACCATTGCCCCGGGGTCCGCCCATTATGGGACCATGTCGGCGAGCTGACGGCTCGTCTCGCTCCCGAAGAACTCGTGTCCATTGATCGTGCATATGCGTGTGACAATGTGTCGCCCCCGTATTCCGGGGTGAAACGAATGGTGTTTCTGATGCTGCTAGCCACGGGCCGAATGGTGATATGGACGACGCGCATGGAGGAAGTCTTGCGAGGCAATCAGCTTTCTTATCAGGATCTGATCCGATTCTTTGAGCATCAGCTCAAGATGAAGATTAGAACTGATAGAAAACGATTGCATCCGACAGTCTTTAGCGAAAGGTGGGTAAAAACGGCGAGCTTGGTTCGTTTGATTTTCTTTTCTAGGTCAACCAAAGTTACATCGGGGTGGTTTCCTGTGGAACCCTCCCCTTGGTTAGGTTAGAAAAGCTTAAGTGTACCTAGTTAATGTGAGTAAATGTGTTCCTAACCTGTTCCCGGTTATCTCTTATGTTATGATCCAGTCGAGATTCCCAACCTCCCCAGTTTGGTTTTGACCCCCCATTTTTTATCTCGACTGGCTCAGTCTTTTATTTCCCCACGCCCGTGTTATTTTTTCTCCTTCCCACTCCCTTAGCGAGAGTGCTTCTTGATTTTGCCCTATCGGCAGAATACAGCGGCCTCTCTGTTTTGAGGGTTGGACGGGCCCTACTAACATAAATTATGTTTAGTTTAAATATTTGTAGAATTTTTTAGTTTGTTATTGGGTTCATCTCCCTCCCCTTTTCATCTTTTCATTATTAGAATTTTAATGTATTTTATCATCATCCAATTTTTATGGTGTGGGGCGCGTTTTCGTAGGTTCCCCCTGGTGTGGATGTGGTATTATGGTGGATGAAGGTTTGAATGGCGGCGGACGAGTTCTTGTGGTGAATGGGTTAATTGTAATGTATGAATGGGTCGCGAATCTGATTAGCTAGGTATAGGATAGTAAGTTATGACCAGCCTTTACCACTCCCCCTCTTTTGGCCTTGTGCCACAATTTCTGTATTTTCAGAAATAAATCTTGTCAGTAATTCGCCTTCAGAGAGATTCCACACAGATCCACTCCTGTCTACATTTTGACTAAAGGACTTTGCGCGCGTCAACACCTGACTCAACTTTCAACCTCTTTCTGTCTCTCTCTGAATTCATTGCACATTTAAAAAAAGTGTTATCTACACTACTAAACAGAAATTGCAATTCAAGCATTAAGATAAAAAAAATACAGTCCAGGGTGAATAACTCTGTCAAAACAAGAACAAACAAAAATCAACAAAAATCTCGCATTACATTACTTTAAAATTTATCCCTCGATAAATTTTCCTTAATATTACATGCGAACATTTTCTAAACAAAGGAACATTTCTGAACTGTATTTCATTAAGATACTTAATTCACATTTCGTCAAACATCCATATAACCAAAACTGAAACACAAACTTTTCCAAATTGTATTATAATTAATTGTATATAAATGTTCAGTGTTTTTCTAATTGAATTCACGACTACCGTTGTTTCTTTGTTCAATATTGCCTTGAGATTTATTCAACTTGTATGTCTATGCTTAATATTGTTGTGATTAATATGAAGAACATGCTTTTCACGCTTATCATCTCAAAACAAAAGACCTTCTGATTTCACACTCATTTCATAGCAATCCCAACAAGATACTGAAGTTTGAATGATGGCTGTAGAATTGAATCATGAAATAATATTCATTTAATACAGTTTTAATGAAAAATGAAACTGTTTTCACAAAAAGAGTTTGAAAAATATGATGAGTAAAATTACATAAAAATAAGATAAATAAATAAATAAAGAGAGAGAGAGAGAGAGAGAGAGAGAGAGAGAGAGAGAGAGACAGACAGACAGACAGACAGACAGACAGACAGAGAGAGAGAGTTATAATTTAAAAATCGATTTGTACAATCATGAATTAGGTTTTCATAAGAGTCGGAAGGTCTTGTTGAAGCAAGAATATGGCTGGAAAAAAAAAGAGATGTTGTCTAAGCACGAATTGTGTAGTAAGTGTTGGGAGATCTTGTAGATGCAAGAATTTGATTCGAAAGATGGAAGACAAAGTATAAACCCGAATTGAATCATAAACCACGGGAAAATTTCTGAACAACATTCGAATCGTTAAAGTTTGGAGATCTTGTAGAAGCTGGAATTTGTTTTCAAAAATGGGATAATTTTGGATAAGCACGAATTTATCCATAAAGGATGATAACTGTTAAAGCAAGAATTGATTCTAAAAGAAAGAATGCAGATATTATATAAGTAGGAACTTGCTCATTCTGTGGCAGACTTCACCACATTAATTTAACTTTAGATTAGGAAACAAGGCTCACGTAAAAAAGGGTAAGCAAAAGACATTGTTACACATAAAATATGTATTTAACAAGATGTACAATATCAAACAACGATGTGAAAGAAAGCATGCATTTAAGTAGGAAAAGGTTGAATTAACCAAGAGTTGTCTCTCTTTATCTGATATTTTAGTGTTCAATGAGAAATAGTCATTTGGTTCAAAGTTCACTGGAAGAATGTTCATGAGAGTCTCTTGTAATGATTGTTCTTGAAAGATATTGCTGTGTAAGAAGAGTTTATGTGCGTGTGTACAAGGTATGTTCAGCATGTGAGTGTGTGTGTGTGAGTGAGAAAGTTGGCGCATGGTTTCAACTATCGTGGATTCGTTTGGCAGTTGAATTCTCACTAATTGGGATCAGAAAAATCTTGGCTTAAATAAGCGACTATAGGCTCCAAATTGTTGCGCGGGAAAAATTATTCTTCACGTGCAAACGATCTGATTGGTTGGCATCGACCAATCAGCGAGCGAGCTTTGGGGAAACTTAAGAAAGCTTCTGTGATCCGCTTCTCCCAAAAGTGCACAAAATTGACTACTTAAAAATAGAGCAATTACAAAATTGTCGCATTACTGCGATTTGTAAATTGCCCATAATAACGTAGTGGTGATTTATTAACCAATGAATGCTTGGCATTGTATGTGGTTTGTATTTTTGTATGCATGTATGTATGTTCGTGCGTAATAGATCGGCACAATTCTAAGAGATTTTGTAGAAAAAAAAACTCCTGTGAAGATCTGAAATACTGTATAAGTATGAAATGGTAATAAAAATGACAAAAATATAAACAATTTTTGGGTCATGTTTTCGGTGGACTTGTACAAACACCGGATGACTTATAAGAAATGAAATTATTATACAAGAATCGAATTCAATACATCACCCGACGAAAGGATCAATAAGAAAGAGAGAGAGAGAGAGAGAGAGAGAAAGAGAGAGAGAGAAAGAGAGAGAGAGAGAGAGAGAGAGAGAGAGAGAGAGAGAGAGAGAGAGAGAGAGAGAGAGAGAGAGAATCGTACCAGTCGTAACAGTTTGTAAGAATAGTTTCTTAACCACTGTATCCAGACGATCACAATTGTCGTTAACTAGGTGTTACTGTTATCTTTAACCAAGGCAAAAGGCTTCACTTTAGTCTGGTATAATGTCACGATGTTTTGCCCTTAGCGATGATAGAAAGTGTTTTAGTTGTAATGTTTTGCGAGATTAACTTGTTACATAGCGAAGTGCTAACCTTTCCTTCTCATTTTAATTTGTAAAGCCGAATTGCAATTAGCGCTTCATTGGTGGATGCATAAATTTGTTCTCTACTCTTTGAAACTTTAATCAAATGCTCTTATCACAGGATTCACTTAATCTCTTTCTGCACATAATGTCGACTTTCTTCAAAGGTTGCCGAAAAGCCGTTACATTGCTCGTTAGAATCTTTAAGTATAAATCCAATAAGCTTAATCCAATGAAAAGGATCATATCAAACCTAATCGAGAAAAATGACCGATCCTATCATTCATCTTTTATTAGACTATAATTTTCAAACGGAAATATTAAAAACAGAAAATGAAAAGGAGAATAAATTTAACATTTAATTATTTTCATCGTAAAAGAATAGAATATTTCTTCATTCATTATACGTTCATTAATTCTACAAGAGAAGAGACACTTTTTGTGGTTGAAATTACTTTGATCGATTTTCTTTTCAGTACATAAAAAAGAAACAGGCTTTATTTTTTTAAATTCTCATTAAAATCGGCGGTTTTTTTCCGGTTTTGGAAATCAGTTGCGAAATCACTAAACTGACCAATATTAAATTTAATATCGAAAAAAATAAAGAAATGATAAATTTTAATAATTTCTTCAAGTGTTATTTATCTCTTCACCCTTTTTAAGCAGCAGTCTTGAAGAATTGTGATGGAATCTGTAGCCTGACAGATTCAGAGTATCTTCCTCAGATTCTCAGATCAAATGTGTCGTGCTTAAAAATAGGCACCAAAATTTAATAAGGGCAACGTTCTTAGAAAAGTAATATTTTTGAGAAGAGACAAAAGTGTGTTCAAATATTAAATTTATTTGTCAAGAACGCAATCATCATTATTAGTTGTGACGAGAAAAATGCAATTATTTTTCCGACTTCAAAGTATTTGGGGATCTAGAAAAAAAAACTTATTTTATGTTAGCTTTAAACCATAACTGCACTCAGTAAGATCTTCGTGAGCAGTTATTGGAATATAGCATGTTTTTTGCTATTAAGAGCTCTTAGAATAAAAAGGCAAGACGCCCACAGCTCAGCTTTTATTGTCAAAGACGAGAAAATTGTTCTGCTTAGTCAAATGCAAGTGTTAGTTTTCGAAATGGTGTAGTGCTTTTTACTTCGTCATGAACAGTCCTTTTGGTCACACCCACGCACACATATCATACATAAATAGGCACCTATAGATTATCCACTTACTGCAGTGTGAAAACGAACGCAGGTGTAAATTAACCGAATCTTTATTATACTTAAATGGAGCCCGAGTTGGAATTATTTAAATACAGAATACGTATAAGGGGAGATAATTCATACCACACTTTATTTTTCCAAAAAGATATTTTATTAGCCTGAACTGTGTGCCTTTAAACAAGAAACTCAATTAAAACAAAAAAAAAAAAATCGGTTTGAAAGAAATTATTATCATAAAATATTATGAATGCTCATTGCATATATTACTTTTATGATTTTAGTGTTGAATCACATTTTCCCATACATATTTTCTCTGTTCAACTTGTCTTCGCTCATGTGTTTCGCATTCATTTGACTTTGAGTGTTTGCATGATTTCATGTAAAGTTGTTTTCTTGACAAATGCTATGTAACCATTTTGACATTGCCTTGTGACGATCTACATCTCACACATACATACATACTTATACAAATACAGATCATACAACGACAAGCATTCATTGGATAATAAATCAACACTACTTTGTAACAGGAAATTTACAAATCGCAGCAATGCGACAATTTTGTAATCGCTTTATTTTCATGTAGTCGATTTTGTGCACTTTTGGGAGAAACAGATCCCAGAAGCTTTCTTGAGTCTCCCCAAAACTCGCTCACTGATTGGTCAATGCCAACCAATCAGATTGTCTGCAAGTGAAGAACAATTCTTCCCGCGCAGCGATTCGGTGCCGATGATCACCTATATAAACAAGAAATATTGTTAGTAATTAGTGAGATTTCAGCTGCCAAACGAATCCACGGCAGTTGAAACCATGGGCCACTCTTCTCATTCACACCACCACTCACATGCTGAACATTCCTTACACTCACATAATCTTTTCCTTACACAGCAAAAATGTTGAAACATTTATTACCAGAAACTATCACAAACTTTGTTTCTTTCAGTGAACTTTGGAATACAAATAATAGTTAAAGAGAGACAACTCTTGTTTTACTCAATGCATGCTTTTCTTTCACATCCTTGTTTGTACATCTTGTTAAATACATATTTTATGTGTAATGATGTCTTTGGCTTATCCTTTTTTCACCTCAGTTTGGTTTCCTAATCTAAGTTAGATAAATGTGGTGAAGCCCGCCACAACCTCATTATGTAACTCTTTTCCGTACCATATTCTTATTGAAATTTAACCAATCTTCGCTAACGCAAGCTTCGACATTCAATGCTTTTTCCTTTGCCTTCTCATTTTCCCGCCTAACGCCATTTTATCTCTTACAAAATTTATTTTTAGTAGAAACAAAAGGAGCCGAGGACGACTGGTCAAAGGCTTTCATTGTTGTTTGATATTATGGCCAACCACTCTGGTACATTCCGAAGCCCACAAATAGTAAAATAAAAGGAGAAAATCAATTGCGTTGGGAGGTGGACCCACGACACCTTACCGCTTCACTGAATTTAGCACCTACAAATTTTTGCTTATTCTGATCGGGAAAAAAAGGTTCGTGCAGAAGTTGGTTCGACAGAATTGAACGGATTTTTATTCAGCCTTCAGAAATACTATATTATTTTCTGGAAAGACTAATATTTTTCAATATTCTATTTTGTAAATACAATTTTACAATCAGTTTCATATACGTAAAAGTTAAGAATAAGTTCTTATTGCTTCTAAGTTTCGAGTCCAGGTAAACAACACGATTTCAAATGCTGATTTTCAAGGTAATTCCCCCTCGCCTCAATTTCTACAATTTTGCCATGTCTTACGACACTAAATCTTGTAAATACAATTTTCAGATCGTAATCATACACACAACGTTTAAGAATACAACTATTGGATTTGTCACGGGGCTGGAGGAGTAATTGAATATTTGTCCCTAATCGCGGAGGTCGGCGTCCAAGCCCAGAAAAAAAAAGCAAAATTTCGAATGATGATTTTCAAACAAGCATATATTGCTAACTTGGAATACTGGCCGGACACAAGATTCCTACAAATACTCTTCCATATTCCTTGAGTGCAAAGCTAATTTTACTAAATCTCAACAACACCTGAATTAATAAAAAAAATCATCAGATTTAGTCACTTTTAGATGTTATAAAGTTTTAAAACGTTTTATGAATTTTTAGAAATACCTATTAACCAACAACGGAAAATGAATCACCGAAATTCGAAGGCGAACTGAAACAGTGAAAGTGCTTTCTAAAAGCTAAGCAAAGTATTAAGAAAAATTCGAAACAAAGAAAAGTGATGAACTGCTATATAATGTTAATGTTAATTCTTCTATGTGGCAGTGAATATTGGCCAATATCCTCACAGATAAAAAGGAAATTGTGACATGGTTTGATAGAACGATGATAAGGATGCCATAGACTGTACATGTAAGCAACAAGGAAGTTTTAAAGAAACTGGGAATAAAAAGAACACTTGCAATTAGTATCAGAAAGAGGCGGTAAAATCTAGGGTAGACATAATGAGGAAAGAGATGTTGGGGAATTTGACACTCGCAGGACATATGGAAAGACAGAATGAAACAATCAATAAACTATTAAACGAGTTTGTGTAAATGGATGGCAGATCACATGGAGTGGGAGAAACTGTAAGAAGGTAAATAATACTTAGAGCTACGAATGATAAGAAGTTGTAGAGAGCCATGATCACTCACGACCTGAAAAGACACGGTATATAAAAGAAGAGCAAGGTATTAAGAGAACGAAACGACAAACACCTAGGCAATCACTTTCAAGCGAAGCCGCCAAATGTCTCATTCATCTTTTAATATAAATTCCTTTAAAAAAAATGTCCTTGTTTAAAAAAAGAATAAAACCTTTATAAATCTTCAATGGAGTAAAGTGAGGTAAATAAATTGCCAGAAACTACATTTTATTTACACCAATAATGAAACATTTTCCAAGTCAGTTTTTCTTTTTGTTTAATTTCCACTTTTAAAAGGGTATTGTTCTGTGAAGTGTTTTTCATTTTTCTTTTGACAATTTTAAAGTGAAAATGTTCTTTTTTTAAAACACGAATTTATTTTTTATCTTGTTTCACCTTTTCGCTATATACATACACACACACACACACACACACACACATATATATATATATGTGTGTTTGTGTGTGTGTGTGTGTGCATATATATATATATATATATATATATATATATATATATATCAAATACGTGGTGCAGTTCAATTTATATTACAATGAATCATTCGTACAAAAAGTAGATTAGTTAATGATATAAAATGGCGAAATCTCTTCGAAACCAAAATTTTAAACTTGCATTAACCTACGAATCACTCGATGAATGTTATGATCTTTGCTTTTAATAACTGCAAGCTGTATAAGGTATTTTTTTTAATTTGCAAGTACTTTCAACTGTACATACAGTCATCCTCAGATATGGAAATTATTTTGTTTTTTTGGTAAATCCAGGTAGCATCAGAGACGAAAAAATTAAATGCGAATCGAAATATGATTTTTTAGAAATGTGTTATTGTTAACGGATAAAAACTTATAGAGCTTGCAGTCGCATCGCTAAGGTTGAATTTTTTGGGAAATTTAAGAGAGTGCGCTTTTTTACTTATATGGTAATTTAAGAATTTTTTGTTGTAGGAGTTTATCAGTCAATGTGGCATGAACTAAATTGTTCAATAAATAGAGTTTTGGTTTTCGAAGAGATTTCGCCATTTTTTATCACTAACTTTACTAATCTACTTTTTGTATGAATGATTCAGTGTAATATAAATTGAACTGCACCACATATTTGATTTAAAAGAACTGATCCAACGTGCAAATTTTCGGGATAATAGCTGAGACATTAATCTATTTATTGAACAATTTAGTTCATGCCACATTGACTGATAAACTCCTACAAAAAAGTTCTCAAATTACCATATTAGTAAAAAACGCACTCTCTTAGCGTTGCGACTGCACGCTCCAAATGCAACTTTAAAATTTTGGCTTTCGAAGAGATTTCGCCATTTTATATCATTAACTTTACTAATCTACTTTTTGTATGAATGATTCATTGTAATATATATATATATAAATTACATAGAAAAAAAATTCAAAATTACTCCATTTTGAATATCTATTTCAGCCTACAAGAGCTTCCTTGCAAAATTTATCCTCACCAAGGAGTGAAGAAATAAAATAAAATAGTAGTTTAAAAATTTTAAACTTTAAAGAATAAAGAAAGAAGAGAGAAAGGTGAAAAAGTAAAAAACATTTCGTTTCTTTTTTTGTTTTACTTTTTCACCTTTCTCTCTTCTTTCTTTATTCTTTAAAGTTTAAAATTTTTAAACTACTATTTTATTTTATTTCTTCACTCCTTGATGTTGATAAATTTTGCAAGGATTCTCTTGTAGGTTGAAATAGCAAATTCAAAATGGAGTAATTTTGAATTTCTATTGTATGTAATTGATTTATTTATATATGCTCTGTTAAAATAAATACATTAAGCTCTCTTTGTGAATCAGTTTTAATATTTTATATTATTAGGATTCACTTGGATTAGTTACCCACGAATTATTATATAGATTACTTAAACGTTATAGCCATATTTGAGTAGTAGACGCTCCGTTTATTTATTTATTTTCGTCTACCGGCCTGAATATTCGAGGACTCTTATTAAAGAAAAATATGCGACATGATTCGAAACTGCGCACCTCCCTGTCGTTAAATCCTACATACTCTAGACCGTCTTGGCCACGTAACTTATACAAATGCCATCGACCTTTTTAATCCATTTGATTTTTCATATTTAAAAAATGAGTTATAAAATATCTAGATAGAAAAATATGCATATTGTTGAATATATATATTCTCTCGACTGTCCCGACGTTTGAGGGTCAAGCAGTTCAGTTCCTAGGAACTGACAGCTCGATACCAGCACATATAATTTGATTACAGTGGTGAAGGCTTTGTGCAGAACCATCCACACAATTTTGAAGGGCCGAATACAGAGACCTGCAACACTATGTGCCACAAGGTCCTCAAATGGCCCTCCGCAAGTTTTGAATGCAAAGTTGTCCTTCTTCTAGACCAGTTGCCATCCAAAGCTATATAACCCAGTCTGTCCTGCTATTTAACCATAGCTGGAAGCAGCAGAAGAGGATTCATACGTCTCTCAAGGGTAATAGCTTGCAAGTGAATGTAATTGATTCGACTGGAATTCGAACTCGGCATATATATATATATATATATATATATATATATATATATATATATATATATATATATATATATATATATAATAAAATATAATGAAAAGATTTAAACACTAATATTCCATATATATATATATGTGTGTGTGTGTATATCTATATATAATAGAAAAGAAATCCAAATTTACCTCAATCGAATAGCTATTTCAACCAACAAGAAGACCAATGTTGGAATATATATATATATATATATATATATATATATATATATATATATATATATATATATATATATATATATATATATATATATATACGTTATAAAATTAAATCAAATTAATGCTTTGATTGATAAGGTTTTAAAGGTCTAAGAGTTCAGTTCAGAATTTAATCGCTTTATTGCTCATACAGATATTATATCAGTGAATGCTTTTGTTATAAGTCTAAGAACAGTACACGTGCTTAAAAAACCATTACCGTCTTCGAATTTAGAGTTTCTCTACCTCTTCACTGTCTGCCACTCAAGATAACAAGAGAATACAATTTATCCTGCTATTGAACTCATTGCTGAAGGAAGATAGATTTAGGTCATTTCCAAGGGAAATAACCCGATGTAAATGAAGCAGAATTGATCGGTACTTCAAATAATTTGCCGCTTCGACGAACTTGTACAGTTGTTAAACTTTTTTATCGACATATTTAGTCCGCGCACAGTTAGATGCAAGATTTTTTATACTTGTTGACGACTCACATAAAACATGCGTGATCAGTTGTGGTTGAATATTAATTGGTTTCAAGTAAGTTTAGATATCAAAGTTTGAAATCAGTGTTGATTAAAATCATTTTAAAACAAATAAATAAAAAAGTTGTCTGTTTACAAAAAGAATGCGTCTCTGTTAACCGAAAAAAAAATTGCGTTTATTTGATTTTGATAATATTTTCTTATCGATTTCCCGAAAAATTTATTAATAGAAATGCAGACAATTTCAGAAGGAAAGTTGAGGGGACAATTGGGATAACCGCTTTCTTTATAACTACGACTGAGGCAATAATACGTGTAAAACGTATTATATTCATTGTCAGTTTTGATAAGAGTTATTTACATAGTTTCGGAAATTTACTTTTCTTTCAGAAAATAAAACCTGCTACAACAGTATTTTCACTATTGCCCAAATTAATAACGAAAGTAAAGAAAATAAAATGCAAATCAGATTCAATTACGAAGAAAAAATATTCATTTCTAACCAGCTAAATAAGGGTTCTTGCAAAAATTCGTCCCTTTTTGCTGAGAATAGGATAACTTATTCTCTGAGTAACACAATGTAAAAACAACATAGCAGAAAACAAACTTAAAAATTACAATGCACAAAAAAGCCAAAAAAAAACCCGAAAAGAATAGTGCCCACCAGCTGTGTCCATGATAACAATAAAAAAGGGGGAAGAGCCTTAGCTCTATAGTACACTTTCAGTCCTTTCAAGGTTCAAAAGTTTTTATCCTTTTTCTTTTCTCTCTTGTGTAGACAAAGTTCTCTTCCTGGTTACCAAACTCCCTTCTTTCTTCACTTATTTTTACGCTTTTCTTTTACGGCCGCTAGAAGGTGGAAATTTACATAAACACGTGATAAAATACTTTTTGAAAACGCACGTGTTCGCTCCTTCGTCTTCTTCTCAAACGGCTTTGGCTCCAAACTCCACTTACGGACTGCTTTTCAACTTTCTTTTCTGGGGCTTCTTCAAGAGGACTTCTCAAAACTTTCTCTGAAGAAGAAACTTGCCCTCAGCAACTTGTTACCCATGCATCCTTACTTATGGCCAAATGGTGCCTGCCTTTTCAGCAGGGAGAGAGAAAACGAACCTCTTCTCTCTAAGCTGTCTCGTTTCCAACTGCCACTAAGGTCCAGTCACAGTTCTCCCTGCCCTTTCAGAGGAGGGGCGGTTCACCTTTCAACCATCCAATCACAGTCCATTAAAAAAACATCAGCAGGTTCTTAGGGCCAGTAACACAGTGAGTGTCTTTTATTCTCCCTTGACCTAGAAATTTTCAAAATATTCAAGCGCGCGCACGCACACACACAGTGGGTCGCAAAAGAATTCCCAATCTAAAAAAATACATATTTGAAATTAGAACAAAACACAAAAATAGTAAAGTGTGCGCTTTTAATTTGATATTATCAAATAATGTTTCTAAGGACACTTTAAAATAAATTCCAAAATTAGTAAATCTATGTTATATGAATATTAACATCACTTATAAGAAAAGATCTAATTTTGACACAGTACCAAGAGTTGATGATCTCATAGAGGACCGTGTGGGTTTGAGTGTTGTTGAATTAGAAATACGTGCTGTTTATTCCTGCTAGAAGAGAGTCCAACTACAAGAACAATGCCGGACTCAAGTTGAATCCAACCGAATGTGTAAAGAAAACAAACAAGACCTATATGTATATGTCAACCAATATATGTATTAAACAACAAATTTACAAGTGACAAAGACATTAACATTTGTGTTTGTGTGTGAACGTAAAGAGTTTGTATGTTGGTGAATGTTCGTACGTACGTGTATGTGTGTATAATGTTCACGGCGTCTCCCCACAAGTGGGAAGACGTTATCTTCTAAGAGAGCTTACATTGTAGATGTGTTCGCTGAAATGAAGAAATGAAAAAGTGAACGAGGCAATAAGTCGCCCAGTATTTATAGTGTAGGGAGAACGGCCCCTAGTGAACACTTAGGGAATTAAGGAGGAGCTAACTCCGACAATCGGGCTTATATCATACCACACGAAGGAAGTGGCATAATGGTATGAGTAAGTTTGTCTTTTTCTGAAGAGCTTGTCCATGTGCAATGTAATATCGGCAGGGCCAAATACACAGAAAATCTAGAGAGAACTGATTCAAAATCTGCAAGAAACCTGAAGCTTGGGAAGAAGTTCATATTTCCGTAAGAGAACAATCCCAGGCATGTTTTCTAAGAAACTCAAATGTAGCTTAGAGAGGGAAAAACATTGGCCAAGTTAAAGTGCGGATTTGAATTTCATAGAAAACATCTGGAAGGATCTGAAAATTGCCGTCCACTGAAGTTCATCAACAAAACTGAATCAGTTGAAGAAGAGTGAGATATAAAGTGTCCAGTGAACATTGTGCAAAATTTATCCGAAACAATCAAAAGCGATTGGAAGCTGCTGGTGTTGCAAAAAGGAAATGCTCCGATGTACCGTCATAGCGAAGTGCGAGTACTTTTGAAGCACTGTAAAATCCTATTATTGAACTTTTACACGAGTTTTTAATTCTTTTAATAACTTTCCAACTAAACATAATACGCACTTGATCATATGATTTAATAAAAATAGTAACTTTGACAATAAGTTTATTTGTTTTGTGGTGTGAATACTTTTGCAATACACTAATATACAAGGTACGATGGGTAAATTGTCATCAAAATTACGCAAAAATGAAAATAACACTGACATCTCATTTTAACAGATATATATACCAAAATGACACAAAAATATCTTGAAATACTAAAGAGTAAATTTATTCAATAAAATCGCCATTGGCTTCAACCACAACCTCCAGACAACTTCTGCAACTCTTCTGGACAGTCTCCTTGTTTAAGTTGGTGAATGCTGCCATATTCCTTGCCTTTAGTTCATCTTTGGTGTTACAAGGAGTTTTGTTGATCTCTCACTCAACTGCACCCCACACATAATAATCAAGGGGGTTGCAGTCTGGGGAGTTAGGTGGACAGATGTAAGGGGTGATGTGGTCGCAGAAATTGTCTGACAGGCAAGACTGGGTTCTCCTGCTTGTGTGGCATGGCATGGAATTCTATTGCCAGACATAGGTTTTTCCAGAAGCCACCTTCTTGACCCAGGGAGCACTACCCCCTCAAGGAATTTGATTTAGGCCTTCGTGTTAAGTATGAGGCCCTGTGGGAAGATGAATGGAGATGTAACGTCACCATCACTAGTGGTCACTTCAAACACCTTCGTAATCACCATTAGACTCATCCAACTCTTACCTTAATTTTGATGCCAAAAATTGAAAATATCTTCATCACTGACTTGGGACAACATTTTTTGCTTGAAACAGATGTCAAACCCTTTTGATAGACACGCATGAGTTGATAACCCTTTCAGCAACAACTTCTTTTCAGCTTTTGGGCATGCATAAAAAGCTGAATAGTGGTTGCTGCTGCTGACAGAATTGTCGACGCATGCATGTCAGTCAAAAGGGTTTAACGTCTGCTACAATCTTTGGTGATGAAAGACGAATTAATGGTATTCATTCTATTTACTTTAAAAGAAGCTTCAACGTACAAAGACTTGACAAAAATATAGAGGAATGTTTAACAAATTTTGAAACTGTGCAAAACTTAGTAAATAAATAGACATTTGCCGCAATGATGTGCAAACAAATTTCGCAGAACATGAATTTTTTTTTTCGCTAAGATTTTCGATACCTAAGGTTTACAATGAAATTTTAAAAATGAAAACGCATTTTTGAAGATTTCTTTTTAGCTTTAATTGAAAGATAAATGATAAAATTGACTATTTCCAGTAGGCAAAATACCCTGGTGTATTTCAAATAAAAATTATATACATTGGAATGTCAGATATTTGCTCAATTTAAAAAAATCTGGCTGCCATTTCTTACATTTTAAATTTTTAAAATAAAATTTAATTATCAGTTTTAAAAATCTCACAAAAATAAAATATATATTTGTGACACGATTTTTGAGGAAAAGTAGCAAATTTAAAGTTAAATCTGATTTGTAATATTACTTACTTATAGCTTAAAAATAGTAGACAAGCATTTCTTAACGACGCTTTCTGTTTTTCTTTTATGTCTTATTGATATTATCAATCAGTTCCGAGGTACTGACAGCTAGTACGGATGACATAAATTTACGAAATCTAAATGAACGCATTTTTTTTTTTTTTTTAACTACCTAGTAGTTTTTCAGCGAGCAAGTGGTAAATATAGTAAAGCGAATTTTCTACTCATTACGTGTCTCGCGTTTACATTCGGTTCAGTAAAAAAACAACTACAACATGTATCACTAATTTTCATTAGAAATGACATCTACAAGGATCGCGCAACAAATTAATATTTATTAATAGAGGATGACCCCAAAAAACGGGAATTTTTGAAGTGCGTATTGCCAGACATGAGCAAGTGGCAACACTGCGAGACAGTGACCTTGAGCAAGTAAACATTTCGCCATTTTAGTAACGAGAATGAAATTCACAGTATCCCAGCTGAGATGTTGCAGCAGTCAATGAGGAATCTCAACAGCAGATTTCAAGAATGCATTCGTACAGGAGTAGACCATCTACAGAACGTAATTTAAAAAAAATGAAAATTCTATCATTGTTTCTTAAATGGCATGTTTTAAGGTTTCAATTACTATGAATTAAATATTTTTCTTCCATCACTCTTGGTTTTATTGGATTGTTAAAAAGTTCCCGTTTTTTGGGGTCACCCTGTATTTGCAAATGAAGATTCCGATCAACTGTAATCAGAATAAATAATGTTTTTTTTTTAATTTGACATGTTCACCCTTGCACAAATTAGTTGAAATAACCGCTTTAGTTTCCTTTCTTTCACCATATGGTCAGTTCTAAACCCACTGGAGTGACAGGGTGTAATCGATTTCTACTTTTTCCTCAGATTAGGTCATTTGCAGTGGTATGCAGCAATGTGAATCTATTTTCGGGGTTTATGAAGAAATTTATTTGGCTTTGAAAAAAAATTGCGTCATCCGTGATTGCATCGGATTTTTATCACGCCCAGACACTATTGTCTCGACTGTCGATTAGTTGTCCTACGGTCATTGTCTGCGATGGACGTTACTCCAAGGAAGCATGCGAAAATTGTAACGCTACATGAACACACTGGTAAGCTTTACAGAGAGATCGCGGATATTGTTGGTGTCAGCCTTTCAACTGTCAGTCGTTTCATCAAGGCGAAGAAACAAACTTGATCCGTCAGTCTTAAACGTAAAGGAAAATGCGGTCGAAACAGAAAAACACCACCAAGAGACGACGTATACGTGATCAGGGAGAATGTGAAACATCCTAGGAAGACAAGTGACGTCATAAAAATAGATTTACAGATGAAAGGGATAAATGTTAGCTCCTAAACGGTCTCTTGGCTGTTGGACGCAAGGCAAGGCGACCCGTGAAAAAGCAACTTCTATGAAGGAAAAACGCTACAAATAGTGACTGAAATACAAAAATTGAACGAAAGAACAATAGAGGAAAGTTATTTTCAGTGACGAGACTCAATTTTTGTTCTAGGACAAAGAAGCCAGCAAGTTCGCAGATCAACCGGAGAGAAACTTTCTAGAGTATCACATTAATCAATTCGTAAAACATCCCTTGTAAAAGATGTTTTGTGGCTACTTTAGTTACTACGGGTTTGGAGGTTTGCTTGTCGTTGAAAGCATGATGCAAAAACCACAGTACATGGAAGTTCTCCAAAGTCGTTCCAGAGCTGAATAAGAGGTTTCTTGATGGATCCGGTATTTTTCAGCAAGATCTGGCCCAGTGCCATACCTCAAAACTTATGAAGGGATTTTTTCAATCAAAGTACTAGACTGGCCCAGAAATTTTCCTAATTTAAATCCAATCGAGAATCTGTGGTCAATCTGCAAGGAACGACTTCGTGGAATGGAATGTACGACGAAAGAGAAGTTCGTGACGGCCATTATAGACGTGTGGTACCGTGACTTCAAAATCAATGAGGACGGCTCCAAATTAGTGGATTCCATGCCAAATCGCATCAAAGAAATTCTATAAAATAAAGACGGACGTACGAAGTACTAACATGTGCACTGGGTCATGTTTCATTGGGAAAATACGAAAGACGAGTAAATAATAACGGAATTATTCGTTTTGTTTCAATTAATTTGCACAAGGGTGTATATGTTGCACAACGGTGTATATGTTTCGGCAGCAATGCACCAACGAATCAGGTTTTATCTTAAGCTTCTCAACGTTTACTTCTACTTATTTTCAAAATGTGACTCCTGTTATGGAAATTAGATTCTAATTAATGTTTGTCGATATTTTGATTTTAAAACTCCTACATTATTTCAGTATTAATTTAGTACGAAATATAAATCTATTCAAATAACCCAATTGTATATTAATCGTATTGGCTTCCCAAGAATAGCTGACCATAAAAAGGACATTATCTCTCTCTCTCTCTCTCTCTCTCTCTCTCTCTCTCTCCCTCCCTCTGTGCATGCTTTTGTTAGGGGCGTGAAAAAATATCCATTTGTTTTCATTATAAAACTAATTAATTAATGATGACTAATACATATATTTATTTATCCTAAACTATTTTCCTTGAAAATTGATGACCTTATGCAAATGTTTTAAAATTCATTCTTGATAAGACAGACCGATAAAAGTGTCAACAAAAGATTGAACATCAAAGCAAACTTTAAACTTTTCACTAGGAAATGCTGCATTGATTGAAACAAATGAAGATCTGATAGCACCAAGTCTGATGAATGTGCCGCGTGACGAAGAATTTCCCAAGCCTATTACATTATCGTTAACTGGTCGACAAAGTCATATGTGGAGACGGGTATTGTTTGACAGCAGTGTGGAACTTTTGTTTCCCTGTCTAGTGAAATGTTGAAGAAAATAAAAAGGGACATCATCCATTCTTTTTTTCATTTTCAGCGCACTTGAATTTCGAAGGTAACTGCTATAACGCTCTAATATAATCGGTGCTCCAGATTTCTATAAGAGCTGCTCCAGATTTCTATAATCGGTGCTCCAGATTTCTATAAGAAGTGCACCAGATTTCTATAAGAGGCGCTCCAGATTTCTATAAGAGCTGCTCCAGATTTCTATAATCGGTGCTCCAGATTTCTATAATCTGTGCTCCAGATTTCTATAAGAGCTGCTCCAGATTTCTATAATCGGTGCTCCAGATTTCTATAATCTGTGCTCCAGATTTCTATAATCGGTGCTCCAGATTTCTATAAGAAGTGCTCCAGATTTCTATAAGAGGTGCTCCAGATTTCTATAAGAGCTGCTCCAGATTTCTATAATCGGTGCTCCAGATTTCTATAAGAAGTGCTCCAGATTTCTATAAGAGGTGCTCCAGGTTCCTATAAGAAGTGCTCCAGGTTTCTATAAGAGCTGCTCCAGATTTCAGCAATTCGTAATTGAGTACAACTTTTCTATTGCACCGAATACAGAATTCTGTCTTTTTTTTACTTCCATTTCTATCAATGAAACTTCACAGGTAACAGTTGTAACGCACATAGAGTTTTCAGTTTTCAACCAATCCTTATACGGTACACCTTACAAATCCTACCAAATGGAAAGCAGAAACGTTTTCGTAAAAGATTTTTACCTTTGGATTCTACAAGCTGTCATCGCTGAAACCTTCATTGGTGAGGCCTTGAACGACTGCATCGAACCGGTTTTATCATCGGTAGTAATCTTTCATAAAAAACATTGTTCAGGTTTGGAATAATTTTGCCAATGCAGGTTGCAGTGAAGTAATCGCTATCGAATATTTCACCCTGACAGGTCGGGAGGAACCTATTTTCCGCATTGTTAATCTTTTCTGTTGATTGATTGATGCTAAGGAAGATCTAACGTTGATTGAATGGAATTATTATCAAAAAGAGCCTGCAAGTAATCACAGTTTAATTCTTGTGATTTATTTCTTCGCGTAGGTTGCCCTTCCAATCAAATTCACCTTTTTTTTTTAACTTTTTTAAAATGTACTGCTTCCACCTGAAGCACCTCCACTGTCTTCGTCAATCATCTTCTTCACTTCTGGGCGCGTTGTCTTTTCCAACTTGAAAAAGAATAACATGCAGTGACGCACGTGTACCTTGTCTTTCACCATTTTCTTTTCTCTTTTTTTTTTGCTGTACACCGGAGCGTACAACGCCCGAAACGTCGTGAATATGACAATAAAGGTGAGGACAACAATACGAATAGTGTAATATGTTACAATACCTCATTTCAGAAATATATATAAGTGAACATTGAAGTCAACACACAGAGGCGACAGACTGTTTCATGCTAGACGCAATCGTCAGGCTGCCTGACGATTGCGTCTAGCATGAAACAGCCTGTCGCCTCTGAGTGTTGATTTCAATGTTCACTTTTATATTTATATTTACATATGTTCTATCTCTGATATTGAGCACTTTATCCCATAAATATAGCATACCTTAAAACTCTCTCTCTCTATATATATATGTGTGTGTGTGTGTGTGTGTGTGTACTCGGACACGTATTTTGACCTGAAATTTTCTCTGTATAATGTTTGGTATCCCCGATTGATATTCGCCATTAAATTAACAAGAAGGAACACATTTACGATGAAAAATAAATATTTGCTGTGTAAAATATACACTTTCTTATCATTACGTTACAGACCTTTTGATGTACCAACGTAAATACTGATTAATGTTCTTTTCCATAAGTGCATCTAAATCCCATTCTCTCCTGCTCCTGTTTTTCGACATTTAACTGATTACACAAGCCATAAGGAGATGAGTAAGCTTTAAAAACATTTCTCAGGTTATGCAAAGAATGGCGCCGGGAAGTTTTTCATTAACCCAATGTGTGTGTGTTTTATTTTCCGTTGTTAAAATAAACTGTGTTTATACACGGACTCGTTTGCAAACAATTTGCTTTGTTAGATATATCTATATGTCACTTGAATTTTTTTTTTGTTATTTTAAATAGACAGTTCACTGACAAGTAAATAATAAGAGAACTCTGTCCATTCTGGCACTATGATTCTCAGTTGGAATTTCATTGTAGACATTTTCCAGTTCCCCCTCAACAAGCAGAAATCAATGTCGTGCATTACTTTTGACCCCAAAAGATTTCATTCATCCATATTTTAAGATAACGTCTATTGACTGAGCCATTCACACAGTCGGAGTTAGCTCCTCCTCAGTTCCTTAATCCTTCAACAGGGGTCTCTCTCTCCCCTGGCTGTAAATACTGGCTGACCCTTCGCCTCTCTCTCTTTTTCGATTCAGGCCTTGGGCCGCTACCTCGCGCGGAGGTGAGGTAAAATCTCACTTTTCCCACTTAGGCCAATATGTGACCTCTCACAGACACAGCGTTTCCCAAATTCTGGGAACGCGCTAAGAACAATGCACGTACGTACGAACACTCAGAACGACACACACACATAATTTCTCCATACAAAGTCTATGTATTTGTCCATGTCATTGTAATTTGTTATTAATATATATTTGTTTGCATATATGTATCGGTCTTGTTTGTTTTCTTTGTCTTCTTTGGACTTAATTAAAGTCCGACTTTCTAATGTAGCTGGACCGGCCAGCAGGAAATATTAACCTTCTCTGATATCTCTTCACATCTTCACACCACGGTCCTCTACAACACCATTGCTAAGGGATGAATCTCAAAAGCGGCTTTTTTCGTTTTTTGTTGTTGTCAATTTACTTCATGGTGAATAACATCGACCACGTTTCACATATAGTAACACACGGTAGTGAAATACCAATACTGATATTGGAAAATCGTAATAAGTTTATGTTTGCAGTTCAGAAATTACTTATTTTATTTATTCTTACAACAGAATCAATGTTTCTATATAATAAAGCCGGATATCTCTGTTTTATTCTTTCTGTCTAGTAGCATATAAAGCGTCTCGAGAAATAACAAAGAATGTCTTGTATTTTGGGGCAGATAAGCATTAATTGATGGAGATATCAAATGAAATGCCATTTTGTATTTCATGACAAAAGAACGAATAACTATTCTTTATCAGTTTTAAGTGATTATTATATTTTATTGGAAAGCGCCATCATTGAAATCTGAAATCTTAAAGAACTATGCGTATGTTAATTTGTCACGGGATATTACTAGTATGTTTGGTTAAATATTAGTCACAGTTGTGTTACGGGAATCAACGACTTGGATAGTATATACTTATGGACACCTGAACTATTTATTCCGCAAACAATATTGGCGGATTCAATGTGAGTCCAGGTAAAAATGAGTACACAAAGCAATAAATATAAAAAAGATAATAATGTATGTATTAATACAAGGAATTACATATGGCGGCAGGTGTAACGAAAGGAAAAAAAACAACAGTAAAACAAGTTATGAGAAGAATGTGCTTGTTCGTATGTGTAAAAATTTTGTTTCTTTTTTTTTTTTCTTCTTCACTCCTACCAACTCCTTGTGCCAGACACAATTTAGTTGGCAGAAGAAACGATAGCTGCCGTTAGTAAGCGCGAGTTAACGATACAAGACAAACCACTGCGTAAAATTTTAAAAACAGGAAAAAACATTTATTGTACAATTATTTTACAATAATCACAAAAGATACAGACAAGAAAGGTTGCACAAAAATTTCCTTCTGTGCGCCTAACACGGCAGGATAACAATATTTTCCTGGGGTTTCTAAAAAGGAAATACCCACAGAAACAAGCTATGAAATTGTTTAGTCAAACTCTGTTTTTTTAAAATATTAGAGCCTTTAAAAATACAAAAGGATAAAGTTTTAAATCCTTTACAAAAATACAAAAAAGGATAAAGTTTTAGACTCTTTACAAAATACAAAAAAGAAAGGGATAAAGTTTTTAGAGCCTTTACAAAAATACAAAGGATAAAGTTTCAGACCCTTTACAAAATACAAAAAGAAATGGATAAAGTTTTTATTTTTTTTTATTTTTTTAAAGAGACCCTCAATTAGCAGAACTCACAAAAGGCACCCACCTCCTTTGAAGAATTTTCGTTGACAGCAGGCCGGATTGGTTTTGGAAAAGGTTGGTTTGTTTGGTAAGTTGAAGGCTGATTTCTGGCCCTCTTGCTGGTCAAAGTAGAGAGAGGGTGTTAAGTGGTCTGCCAACTGCGTGTCGTCTCAGATCTCTGCTTCAGCTCCCTTTCGTTCTTTTTTCGTTTCTGCCCTTTCGTTTCTCAAAGCCGTCTCTTTTATTTGAAAAAGTCGGCTCCACTTGGGGCCATCCGGAATTTCTATGGGTCTCGAAAACTTAATTTTCATTGGTCAATATATAAAAAAAAGGCCCTGCAAAATGTTGCTTCTGACGGCTATTCCTGATCCGAAAGGGTCATAAAAATTGCACGATTTCACAGAAGAAATCAGAGTTTGGCAAACAATTTTGGCGGCAAATTCCTGATCCGAAAGGGTCATAAAAATTGCACGATTTTTTCTTTTTTACACACACCGTCTGGCTTACAAAAAATACACCTCTCTCAAAAGACGTGTAAATAAACAAAAAAACAACACCTAGACGGTTTTACATTTAATTTGACATTTTTTTTTTTAATTCTTTTTTTAAATAAAAATAAAATTTTTATATATGTGTATATTCGTGAGTGAGAGAGTACAGATGTCAAGAGGGAGAAAATCATGAAAATATGTCCCAGTGAAGGACATTTTACCCACGTGCGACTACATCTGAAAGCAAGAGTTGAAAAGACCAAAAAGAGGTTGAGTGATAATATCATTGGCTTAAAGGGCGCCCTCTAGCGGCATTTTGGCAAATGAAGTGGGATAACCCACAAATTAAACACATCTGCATATAGAAAACTGATCAGTATTGAAAATATCGTTGAATCCAGTAAACTTTTGAAAAATGAAACGAGATTAAAAAAAAAAATCTGACTTTTTTTCACTCTTCATTCACAAGATGCAACAGTATCGCTTCGTATACAACATTATATTATCACTGCACTATCTCTTGTTAAAAAAAAGAAACTCGTGCAACCAAAATATTTTCAGGAAAACATCTCATAATTCTCTAACATAAGAAAATATCCATCTTCAACAAAGTCGCTACAAACTGATGACTTCCATAACAAACTGTGGGGTATTAATGAGTTGTTGATTTCCTGCTAGAAGAAGGTCCAACAATGGCGGACTCTAGTGTCCAACAGAAGATGTAAAGAAGACAAACAAGACCGATATATATATATATATATATATGAACAAATATATGTATTAAACAACACAATTTTACAAAGGACATAGACAATAACATTTGTGTCTGTGTGAACATTTGTGTTTGTTCTTTGGTGAATGTTCGTACGTACGTGTATGTGTGTATAATGTTCATGGCGTCTTCCACAAATGGGAAGACGCGGATCTCTACGAGAGATTACATTTTTAGTCCGCTGAAATGAAGAAATGAAAAAGAGAAAGGGGCAAGAAGTTGCCCAGTATTTATAGTAGAGAGAGAATGACCCCTAGTGGACAATTAGGGAATTAAGGAGGAGCTAACTCCGAGAAGACACCTGACAATTAAAACATTCCGAGGAAATAAGATCATTATACCGAGGTAGATGGTGTGTGTTGTTAATGTAAGTTACCCTGTGTTACATGTATTAGTGGTTGATAGAGGATTCTTTTTCTCTTTTTTTAGACTGAAAATGAAATGAATAAAACGTACAACAATAATATATAACAAGACTTTGAGACACGTATTGGAATTAATGACAAGAATGTATATTTTTCTATTCGTGAATGTTAATTACAATATTGGTTTTGTGTGTTAAATGTTCTCAGGGTTATTGTCTCTTTTTGTTTCTTTAAAATTTGGTCTAACTTGTTTGTAAATGTTCCGAAAACTTTGTGGTTAAGGGAAGTTTTTGAAACCGTCAACTCTGGATTTTCACGGAACGAAGAAAATGCTTGTTGACTCTGTGTTGTTTTTTTATTAAATTATATAGGCCACACTACAAATTGTTTAACACGCAGACTGACTCTACACCTTTCTGACAATAGCTCAATTAGATCTCATTTAAATATTCATGGAGACCTACCGGACACTATTCGGAACATACTTGTCGACAACACTAACATAATAGCATCATCAACATGCAGAAAAAGGTTAAAAATAATGGAAGCCTTATTAATAAAAGCAAACAAACCAACACTTAATAATATTAACTTTGAACATGGACATAATAACTTGACCGTGTTTTGAAACAAAAAATGAACCATTTTATAAAACATACATATAACAAACTATTTCTAATTCTAACAGTTGAAATATAATCCTTGAAAATGGCTAAATGTATAGCCGAAAGCGCTCGGATAAAAAGAACATTCGGACAGTTTTTATATAATTTATCATCTGAAAAGAAAAACATTATTAGATCCCACAAGAAATTATATAAAAAAACTAAATAAAAGCACCTTGTCAGTCGTTTTTAATGAAATGTGCATGAAAGAAGGATTGCTGCTTAAATACACACACACACACACATATATATATATATATATATATATATATATATATATATATATATATATATATATATATATGAACACATTAATTCATAAACATGAATCTGTTTTTATTAGAAAAAATAAGATACAAACACGGACAAAAAGATGCGTACAGAATAGAAGAAAATGAACAGTTGAACTTTTTCCTTTTTCGAGATAATGGCAAATAATTTGTATATTTGAAGGAAGATAAGAGAACGTTGGATTTCTATTAAATTATAACTTTGCGGAATACTAAATATTAAAGTAAAGAATTTGAGAGACTATCATAATGAAAGTAGCATTTGATCAAATAATTAAACTTAGAAATTTTTTGTAGCATCGGAAAATGAAAAAAGAAGAAATTTGAAGTAATTTTGGTCGCGGTGCCTATTGTAGATCTCAACCCGTTTTCCAACTGTGAAATGAATGAAAAACGTCATTTAAGAATTTTGTCAGATAAAGCTAATGTTATAATTTAACTAGCAGTAGAGCCCGGCGTTGCCCGGGGATGTAACAGTAAGAGTTGGGGACGACTGTTGCTTTGAAAGATGTGCTTTGTAAGTCGACAGGAACTAAGTTTCTACAAAACGTTGAAACACAATGCACACAAAGTTTAAGCAGACATCATGCAGGCCCAAGTATTCGAAGGTATCGAAGGAAGTAACGGAAAGCCGTTGTAGCATCAGTCATTTGCCATTACTAAGACATCTGTGAGTAAAAGCTGGCAGCAGTTACTGCTTTAACCAATTGAACCGAAAAGCATTACTGGAAGCACTTGTGGTAAGTAGTCAAGAAACCACGATTCAGTTGCAACATACATAGGGATTGAAGGGAAAACGTGCCGTGAGGAAGCCATAGACATAAAGTATGTGTCGTGCGCAATCACAAACAAACCGCTTGTCTAACTAAAAGACGCGTCTTATGCCCAAAAGACGGCGCTGCCACGACCACAAAGCAGAACCGTAAAACCGAGAGAAGAGCGAACAGTGACGGGGTGTCATGGTAAGAAAATTTCTGTGATATAACTTCCTTTATTCTGATGTGTCCCTATCTACATCGCGGCTGAGAGCCCTTAAAACCGCGACGGGGGTAGCCGTAAGGCCGAGCATCGTAATTGCAATGGAGAAGTGCCATCTCTTCAGTCGCAGTCAACATCACGCTGAGAGCTCATGGAACCGGACCGGGGTCGCCGTACGGCCGAGCGCCTCAATTGCAATGGAGAAGTGCCTTCTTTTCAGTCGCAGTCAACATCACGGCTGAGAGCTTATGAAAACCGACCGGGGTCTCCGTACTTGGCGTGTGTTTTTAGTTTTTTTTACACGACTACAAACAAAACAATAGAGCCGTATGGCTGACATGTTTCACCCATGGCAGCCGTAAAGTGTATATGGAAGCAGAAGCCGGAATTTCGTAGATGCACTCGACTTTTGTGACAATTAAACGAACTCCGAAGCTTCTCAAGTGTGAATGTGCTTGTATGCACTGGTACAAACTGCAAGTGCTCCGATCAACTGTTAATGAAACCGGAACTTTAGTGGAGCAATCATGTCTAATGCCTGTGTTCATGTGTCTAGCAGCTTGTGTTGCAACTGAATACGGTGAGGTTATCATAGTGTACAAACAAACGCTATGATGGCGGGTGAAGGTATGAAAGTCAGAAGGCAACAAAAGAGCTGGATAACCATTACAAAGATGTCTCGGTAATGGCAAGTGGAGACTACGACGACCTAACGTTAAAACCAATATGACAAACAAAGAAATTGCCATGCAATCGGACTGCATATGTGTGCATGGCGCTTAAACGCTACCAGGCGGGTTGTCTACAGGACCTCTGTGAAGGTTATGTTTCTAGCACAGTTGTTGGGAGAGTAAATGAAAACCCTATCCTTAGACCCAACTGTTGAGCATCCAAGAAGAAGAATTGTATGCTATAATAACAAGATGGATCTTTTTCAAACTTTGGTACGTTTTCAAATAAGCTACGGGTAACTAAAATGGCTTATACTTAACTCTTTGATTCTATTTCATATAATTGGATGACTGATGCCTTTTCTGGCTCATTTTTCTGCCGCCAGGAGAAAATGACAGCAAAATTTGAATTTTTAAGTGTGTTATTTTTAAAATTTTGAGTCTGAAAAACTCAATTTGTTAAGCTGTCAAATGTAACTGATTTAGTACTTTACACCAAAACTTTCTAGAGATAAAGGGGGCGCATTGTTTAAACGTGTTTTGTGATCCAACTCTAGCTACAATTAAAACTCGTTCATTAATAAATGGAGAGGTTACTGTAGAAACAGTTAATTTCATTAAAAACAATTTTGTAACTGTCAGTGTGTATAGGAAATGATGTAATTTCCCGTCAAGGAAATTTCGAGAAAAATCGGATCAACTTTGGCGCAATTCTTAATATATAAAAACCGCCAATGCACGTTTTCTAAAAAAATAAAACACTCGACCACATTTTTTGACCAATCGGGTGTATAAAAAAATACGCGGTCGCTTCGTAAGAAATTTGTGGAGCTAACGCTCGTGTGCATGATCCCATCAGAACATTTAAATAATGAGAATATTTTCAAACCTCTTCAGAACAGTTTACTTGTCCGGCAAGATGAACACATCTGTATCTTACCAGCAGCCCGCTCCATACAACTGTCTCACCAGCAGCCCGCTCCATACAACTGTGTCTCACCAGCAGCCCGCTCCATACAACTGTGTCTCACCAGCAGCCTGCTCCATACAACTGTATCTCCCCAGCAGCCCGCTCCATGCAACTGTGTCTCACCAGCAGCCCGCTCCATACAACTGTGTCTCACCAGCAGCCCGCTCCATACAACTGTGTCTCACCAGCAGCTCGCTCCATACAACTGTGTCTCACCAGCAGCCCGCTCCTTTGACAACTAAATGAACATTATCAAATTACGATTCTCAACTTGGTGATAATGCTTTTAACGCCACACGACTGCTGATATTTCCCTATAACTCGCAGAGACTTTAAAGAAAAGCAAAACATGAACGATTAATTTTTGTTCTCAGATATTTCCACAAGTTCTTGTGTTGTAAAAATAAAATAAAATAAAAACTTCTTTATTTGTAGCACTCATGTTAATCATTTTTTATTAACATTAATTCCACTAGTGTGAAAGAAATATATGGTGATATAGAGAAAATTATCCACGCAAGAAGTGGTCCCACATTTAAATGTTGTATGCCTGTCATTTCTTTAACAATTTGTGAAAAATGGCAAAATTAACGGGAGGAAACGAGGGAAACAAAGTTAAATTATTCATAAGAGGCACTAGTTTAGTAATTGTTTAATTGATCTTTGTAGATATATATATATTTAAACAGACGACTTAATTTTATGATGCTTGTTGAATTTGTCGGAGTTAGCTCCTCAGTTCCTTAATCCTTCAACAGGAGTCTCTCTCCCCTGACTATAAATACTGGCTGACCCTTCTCTCTCTCTCTTTTCCGACTCAGGCCTTGGGTCGCTACCTCGCACGGAGACGAGGTAAAATCGTTCTTTTCCCACTTACACCAATATGTGACCTCTCACAGATACAGCGTTTCCCAAATTGTGGGAACGCGCTAAGAACAATACACGTACGTACGAACACTCAACACAACACACACACACATAACTTCTCCATATAAACACTAGGTAACTTTTGATATCTTTGTGTAACTCGTTATTAATATATATTTGTTTACCCATGTATATCGGTCTTGTTTGTTTTCTTTGTCTTCTTTGGACTTAATTATAGTCCAAACATTCCCATGTAGCTGGACCGGCCAGCAGGAAATCTTAACCCAGAGATATCTCTTCACATCTTCACCCCCCGGTTCACTACAAATTTACTAGAGATTATTTAAATAATGAGTTTGGAAAAATAAAATAATGTTCTGGCGTTGCATATTTTGTAAATGTGCAGAGTTAGAAAAATTAATTTTGAAAAAAAAAAACAACTCCTTCTTCTTCAACTGAATATTTTGATATTAAAGAAAAAGACTTTGCGCAGAATGTGGATATTTGCGGGATGAAATATCATGTCAAACATTTCATAACATTCCAGACTTTGAAACTAGGATTTAGATAGCTAAAGGTCAATTTTGTATATTGTCGGAGTTAGCTCCTCCTCATTTCCTTAATCCTTCAACAGGGGTCTCTCTCCCACGAGTATAAATACTGGCTGACCTTTCTCCCTTTCTCTTTTCCGACTTAGACCTAGGGCGGCCATCTCGCGTGGAGATGAGGTAAAATCTCTTTTTCGACTCAGGCCTTGGGCCGCAACCTCGCGCGGAGGCCAGGTAAAACTTTCTCTTTTACACTTAGGCCAATATGTGACATCTCACAGATACAGCGTTTCCCATATTCTGGGAACACGCTAAGGACAATACACGTACGTACGGACACTCAACACAAAACACAGACATAACTTCTCCATACAAACAATATGTAACTTTTCATGTCTTTGTGTATTAATATATTTGTTTACCCATAATATATATTTGTTTACCCATATATATCGGTCTTGTTTGTTTTCTTTTGTCTTCTTTGGACTTCATTAAAGTCCAACATTCCTATGTAGCTGGACCGACAAGCAGGAAATCTTAGCTCAGAGATATCTCTTCACATTTTACCCCCAGCGGTCCGCCACAATATATCGGGCTACGTTACAGGAAAAAAAAATCGTAACCAAGAAGAAATATTTAATACTAATACAACTTTTTATTTTCAAGAAGAGGAATTTGTTTTAAAGAATTGGATTTTGTGGTAATTTTAAAATTCAACATTTTAGTGGATGTTTTTCTATTTTATTTTGGTGTTGCTAAATTGAAAACTTGCAGAAATTCTTTGACAAAAATCTTGATACTAGTTTCGTAAATGCAGCATTTCAATATGAAAAGAAAATGTGATTATATTGTCGAATATATTTTTAAAAACTTATTGTTTGTTTGAATCTTAAGGTAACTCGAGATTCATTTCTGAAAGTTTTGAAATTATGTTTCAATTTTATTCATAAAATATGTAAACAATTCCCTTGTCCAATTCTCATGAAAGCAAAATATTAAAAATTCATTTTTTTTTCAAGTAATAAATTTATGTTCCTTGAATGACTTAAACGAAATGAAATCTATTGAGAGAAGAGCATCTACCGGGTGGTTTTTATTTTTAATTTTTCACCTTTTTACATATGATAAATTGTTTAACTCACCAAATTATCCTGTTAATTTTGCATTCGTGTTAATGCAAATTGATTTTAATTATAATTAAAATTATGAATAACGTTAATATCTATTACCGTATCATAGTGAAATAAGTATCTTCTGCAAAACAAAAGCAGATAGTTAAACATGTAACAAACAGTGTAGAATCAAATTTACAAAAGTTATCAAAATTATTGTTTGCCTGAGATTCATTTTGTTTTATTATTTTCAGACGATTTGATATGATAGAGACGATTCGATAAAATTTCGTTCTGACTATATTTTACATTTATATTTTCTGTACTTTTTTAATCCATTAGTATAAACAAAACTGAATCAATCTTCCTTAATATCATCGAAAATGTTTCTAATAAATTGTAAATAAAAGAAAACGATAGTTTACGTTTAATTAGAAGAGGAAGTTAGTTTTGTTCTTTTGTCGTATATTTGCATTTTGGGAAATAAGTCAATAATTGTTATAGTCAGAGAGTACTTTATAATAAGAAGTAGAGTTACTAATTAATTAATTACTGAATATTACTAACAAATTCGTTACTAAAATGTTCTCTGTAATTGTTATTTACCAGTAATTTAGATCGTGGGATCCAGTTTCATGTCTGTCAGTCCAGTTATAGGTGTGGCTTTAATTAAATTTTTTATGATTGTAGGTGGCGGGGAAGCAAAAAATCGGTATAGAGTCCCACATGTGAGAAGTGCGAGAAAAGTGTTAGAATAGAAGTGACCGTTGCATTGACCTAGTTCGGCAGTAAAATGGTGAGACCTAGTTGCCAATCAAGTAGCACATTTAAATTCCTGCAGTCGAGGCAGTACAGAAGAAATCGTATCAGAAGAATTTCCATGAAAATATTTGCTAGAAAGACAGATTAAAGCCACATTACATCGGTGAGAATGCGACCGAAATCGAGATGCCAGAACAGGACCGATTACATGACAGACCCTTTGAATTTTATCAAGAATCTCAAGATATATAACAGGAGCAACACACCAGATATGGCAGCAATATTCAATGCACAGGCGAATGGTAGATTTATAAATGTGCAAGATGGTTTCTAAGGAGAAACATTTTCTTGTGCGACGCAGGGAACCAACTTTCCTAGCAGTAGACGAAGTTATTGATGCAATATAACCACTCCACTTCATTTCAGTGGACAACGAGAGCCGAAAGAAAAGTGTTGCTCTCCTGGGGGTTAGCATCAGTCATGCTGATGGCAGACAGAAAAGGTTCTCTGCGGTGATTAAATGAAATCAGTTTTGATTTCGAGGTGTCGAAATTTACAAGCCATTTCTTGTCCCAGTTAATCAGGTCCTTCTCGAAAGCAGTTGCATGGTTTACTTTATCAGATCTGTCGGACTTGTTACTGAGACAGGAGTAAATAGTTGTGTCATCTGCATAAATGCCTAGTTGGGGACTGATGGCATCGGGAAGGTCTTTGAAAAAGATCAGAAACAGCGTAGGTCCAAGGATATAGCCCTAGGGGACCCCTGCATTAGTATGAATTGATCGAGATACATGGCCGTTCAACACGGCCATAATAATACAATTTGTTAGGAAGGATTGGATTAAGCCAAATAGTTGTCCCGTGACACCATAGTCCTTGAACTTGCGGACAAGGTCAGCGTGCAAAACCCTGTCGAAGCCCTTGATATATCTAATATCTAGAACCACAACACAGGTTTCGGCGTTCTTATCTAAAACTTGATAGACAAATTTAGTCATGGCCGTTAACATATCGGTGACAGATCTGGCAAAACGGAAGCCATATTATTTACCCGAAAGAAAGCCACGTCAAGTAAGATGCTTAACCAATTCAGCGTTGATTAGAGCATCGAATACATTGCCAAAAAAGGTAAGAGGCGATAGTTAAAGGTAAAAAGGCGATAGTTTAACGGGGCAGAAGGCTCCTCGGAGTTAATAAAAACAGGGACAAAAAGGGGGAATTTCCAAGAAGCTGGAAAGCAAGAAGCAGCAACGTTAACTCTGGTTATGCCTATCGCTGAGATTCGTCAAAATACGCTTCGCATCGCTTTCCTAGACCGAATGTGTCTGCAGTTGAATGGTGACGGCGAATTCTGGAAGGATGACGCCCGTAAGAACTACCCATCCATGAGAAGTGTGCACTCGCGCGAAAGAGAGACCCTGCCCCCACTCCGTTTATGACGAGGCGAGTGCTCCTACTATCGTGAAGTTCCTCTTTCGGGCGACGGATGGCCACTCCGACGTCCAGGCGTTGTCCCGTAAGGCATTATCTCAAGTGCTAGTTGGGAGGTCCGTTCAAGATGATCTGATAGACGAGCTCGGTCTCACAAAGCAGGAGTCTCGTTCCAAATGATTTTAAACACCAGGTTTGAAGAGATTTTGTTTGGCAGGTCTGGAAAATTCTTCAGACTGCGTTCGCTGTAGTGGAGACACTGGAACAAACTTTTTTTTTATTATTACTGTAGGGTCATAGTGCTGTTGCGCAAGTTCATTGGAGACATCATAGTTCCCATGTTGCGCGGAAAGTTCTTTGCCCTTGAGTTAAAGGTGAATGCAGTCCTGCGCGGAATTTTCCTACCTGGTGCTAGCATCTCGGCCAGGTACTTTGGTATGGACGACGAGACAGAAAGAATTTCATGGGTTCGAGAAGTGCACCTCTTCTTAACTGATCTTGTACTTTTCAGCTTAAAACCGAGATTAGGATGGAAAGGCAACGACTCACTCCATTGGAATTTGGCAAAAGGTGGGCGAGTGGTGAGCGTCTGTGTTGAGCTGACTTGCAGTGACATTTTGATGTTGGTTACGTATTAGGATATTGGTTATCTGTGTTGAACTTTGGCAACCCCGCCCCAAATTGGGTAGAGTAGGTTTGTTTTATTCTTAGTATCTTCTGTCAAAATTAACTTACCTCGGGCTGTAGGCTCCTTGTTTTTTTGTTTTTTTATTATTTTTGTTCCTCCTTTTCTTTTGTTTAATCCCCCCCTCCCTTGTTATAGGTGGCCAGAGAGATATCAGTTCTCCGGTGGATACGGGACATCTTTCGTATTTGGAGTTTGCTCTCTGTATTTGTTATTGTGTCTGAATAAGCGTGTGTCTAAGTGACTGCTTGGTTGAATGATTGTTTTAATTATTTAAGTCCCACATTAATTCCGTCCAGCTGTCGTTTCTTCCACAATTAAGGATTGTGGGTCTGTTTTTAAAATTAATAACACAATTTTGTTTAGTTTCTAGTACAGAGAATTGTACATGTTGTAAATATTGCTTGGGGTTATTTTTAAAAAGTTGTTATTTTACCCCCTCCTCCTCACTTCAGAAAACTTTTGTACATATGGAGGCCAGTTAGGATTTCATAGAGACCCTGAGGTATTATGGTGGCTGTAGTAAGAATGGTAAGTAGGAGTGTATTGTTTTGGTGTAAAGAATACCGTGATATATTTGTGCCTGTGATTGTGGCCAGTTAAGTTTAAATATAAGACAGAAGAAAAACACCCTTCCCTATCCCCCTCTTTTGGCCATGTGCCACAATTTCCGTATTTTATTAAAATAAATATCACTTTTCTCTATGGTACCTAGACTTTATGAATTTAAGTGCAGTACTAGATTGGTGGTAAGGTCTCAACCCATTTACAGTTGCAACGGCCACATGTAACTGGAAGTCCAATGCTGACAGTTTTTCCTCGATTGCACTTATTATTTGAGGAACTCTCTGCTGGCTTTTCTTATTTTCCAATCAAATTTGATCTTCAAAAATTCAAATCTATCTTCTTCTGTCTCCTTAATTCCTCTTCTTTTATTGTTCCCCATCTTTCACCGGGCTTTTTTGAACATATTCTTTCACAGTCAGTAACCCCCAATTGCTTCTTAGTGGCTTTCTTTACTAATAATATTTAATAATACCTACCTTTCATAGTTGATTTATTAAAGGGATCAAATTGTGCTTAATGGAAATCAATTGTATACAAATGTAAAGCTAAAAAGAAATTAATTTTAGGTACATATGTTTAATTTGTTGGGGTGAGACTACAAGCACATTTCGGACTGCTCCCTTTCCTTCCTGAATGTAATACTGACTTTCTCTCTTTGTCTTCCATCTTTGCAAAAATTATGCCATGTTGAATAAAATTGCTTAAAGCCTAGTGGCTGTTTTTCCTCATCTGCGAATATATAACTTTTATTACCATGAAGTCTGATAGATTGGTTCAGTCAACATCTGAAAACTTCTTCGAAATGAGAACTGCAAGTCTTATCAAGTTGCTTAATCGTACTGTGTCTGTCACTTGTTGAAAACACGTTGATCATTAGAGAACCTTAAAACGACAACTGAAAATTATTCCGAGAAACTTATTTGTTGATTATCCATATTTGATTAAGAAACGAAGTTAAGAATTTATTAATATTTCGCTCTGTGGTCTGCAAAACAATTTTATATTGATATTTGGGGTGGGATGTCTTTGCAAAGTAAAGTGCAAAATGCAATGAAAAGACAAAAGCAAAATCCATCTGGCCAATCAGCATTGAAACAAACAATTACGGGAAAAAGATAAGAAAAGTCTGAAATAAAGATAAGAAACATTCAAATCAAAGAAAATGAGAAACAAATTGTAAAAGAATGAAATAGAATAAATTCAGTGAAGATAATTTGGCTCAAATGGATTCAAGAATTCAGACTTCAATAAAAGAAGAGTTCTCTTTTAATCACTGGAGAAAATGACTTATTTCTTAAGCTAAGATTAGTAAATATCAATAACGAAAACAGAAAAAGAAGAATCACATTGGGCCAGTCTTCTAGAAAACCAGAACCTTCTTAAAAATCAGCATTAAAGATTCTGCCTTTGATCCAAGCATAAATACCAATTTTTGGTACTAGAGCAAAATACAGAATTATTTCAGCCATAAGGTAGGTGGCCAGTTTTGAAAATTGGTATTTAAAATCCTGTATCTGACTTCAAGATAAATGCTGAGCCGAGTACAGAAAGGAATTTCTCATAATCCTAGACACCAGGCAAAAGGCCCGAGGAAACTTACAGTAATATTCATTTTGAAAAATATATTTCAGGAGTATGGCTTATTTGTTTTATTTTTTCTATTTAGTGACATTTGTTTTTTTTCATTTTTACTAATGTTCACCTTATACAAGGCTCAAGAACCACTGAAGGTAGAGGGTTGCTGGATGATGCTGTATGAGCATAAGAGGAGGAGGTGAAAAGTGTAGTTGATGAAGTTATGTAGAACAGATAATGGTTAATCCAAGACTTGAAGAGGTTAAGATTTTAGTGATTGTGAAAATATCCTCTCAGGAATCTGTTCCATAAAACAGTGGTTCGTAAGAAGAAGTTTTCTGAATGGAACTTCTTTATTACTAATGGAAGACAAAGGGAATAAAGATGATTTGCCCAAGTGTATGTAGCATGACCGATCTTAGCCATGGGGCATGAACTGATGGAATGTAGCATGTAAGGACATTTCTCATGGAAATCGTTGTGTTCCACCATCAGTGAGAATGTGCAGATCTCAAACGTTGAATGATTTTTTTCCACAAGGCTCTTTGATTTGAGCACCTATTGAAACTCACCCCAGATCTCAAGTGGGACTCATATATACAGTTCACCAGTAAAGATGCTGGAAAAATAGTTGTTTTTTTATACCATTCCAGTAAGTATTGGACTCCTCCTGGCATGCGCTAGCTTTACAAGAGCCAAATCAGACTGAGAATGGAGTATTACTACCATATATGGGCTATAGCTCCCCAGTTCTCACTTGCTAGTTTTCAAAAGCAACTATGCAATCTTAAAAATCATTAGGGACTAGTGGGAGGCTTGTGACATTCCTTCAGTGAATAACGGATTCTTGAGTGAAAAATAATTAATCACCCACAAGATTGCATAGTTGTGTTTTGAAAACTAGCAAGTGAGAACTGGGGAGCTCCAGCCCAAATATGGTAGTAATACTCCATTCTCAGTCTGATTTGGCTCTTGTAAAGCTAGCGCATGCCAGGAGGAGTCCAATACTTACTGGAATGGTACAAAGAACCAACCATTTTTCCAGCATCTTTACTGGTGAATGGTATATATGAGTCACACTTGAGTTTCAATGTTTGAGAGATCTGTGCATTCTCAGTGATGGTGGGATGTTACTGCTTTGGACTTAGAGGCACATTGAATGTAATCAGCCACCCCACTCCCCACCTATTGAGTTGCGAGAATGAAGGTTAGAGAAGATCTAAGCTGCCAGGTTTTGATCAACTAGATTTGTGGAGCTGTATCTATACACTGTTGTATCATCTGCAAAGATATTCACTAAAGATTTGAGCATGTTCTTAGGCAAGTCGTTAATATTTAGAAGAAAGCCTGTGTGGAAGGTCTGTTTTGATCTCATGGACTTGTATTTGGAATAATACATTAAAATGTTAATTACATAAACTAATATTGACTTTGTGGAATTAATGAAACTTGTTTATGGTCGAAATATGTATTCTCTGCTTAAAAGAAAAAGAAAAAACAAAATGAAACATTCAATAATCAATTATTTTTAATTAAGGCTAATGAGAATTCTTTTTAATAAAAATATATTTGCAATTTATTTTTAAAGAGGAAGATTTGAATTAGTAGTTTTTCATAAACCCCAATCCACTAAGTGAAATCATTAAAGCCCAGTCTATTGTAGAAGTGAGAAACAGTTTACCTCCTAGAAGAAAACGCTCTTGTAAGTGTATCACATGCAAAATACATGAAAGAAAATATGGCCGATCCAAAAGATACAATTTAAGAACAACTTTATTTCAGACTTCTGAGATTTTGCGAGATGGTTGTGTGTGTATGTGTTTGTGTGTTAGTTTTGCAGTAGTCTCATCGGTTGTGATTGAAAAGAAGGCAGGGTTACAATTGTACCTTTTTTGCTACAGGATATTTTGGCTTCCCCATAGGCATAATGTTGGAGAGGAAATTCGATTGAGTTTGATGGCTTCGTGTTGGAACTATCTGTGGTCAAATGGATTGAAAAGGCAAAACTTGTTTGCAAGATGTGTGGTATAAAACACATAATCCCTTAATGTTGTTGGATGTGGTGTTTGCCATTTACCAGCAGCTGGGAGAAAAGGAAAGAGCAGATATTAACTGAATAAAGTCTGTATTGTATATGGCTTTTGGAATGGATGGGTTTTGTGGCATATGAGCTATTCACTGAGTGACAGGTTTGTTGTTGAGTATTGGTTGACATAGTTGCAAAATACTCGCAGTATTTTTTAGTAGAATGAGTGACCGTGGACTAGCATGTGTGTTCATAAGTGGATTGCCAGACCAGGTGAAGTGACTTCTTCGCATTTCAACCTGGATGGAGGGTCTGGCTATTGACCAGCTGTTGGCTCGAACGTGGGCAATTCTGAAGGATGGAGTGATGGAGAAGGGCCTGGAAGTTGCAGTGGGAAGAACGATACAGGATGCGACAAAGAAACTTCCTACCAAGGCGTCCATGTGATACCGTAACAGGTCATTGCAACGGTCCTAATCACTTTGCAAAGGCCTGTGTGGAACTGCACATCAAAAGGCAGAAACCCTGAATATGCTGCTACAGGTGTGAGGAGATAGGCCATATCTCCTGAAATTGTTTCAAAACGAGCCAGGGGATGCGATTTCTGAACACTATCTGAATGAGGCTCCACCTGCGATTACTGCACATATCAATGAGATCAAGGGTGCAGCCTTGGTGGAACAGGCTGCTCATGGTCGCTTGTTAGCAGAATGTGTTGGCATTCCTGGAAGAGGAAGGAAGTGGATGTGCTCAATGCTCATGATGAGACTCTTATGTGCTGTGGGTCGGACTTGTTCAGTTTGGTGTGAGCTGCAGGTGCACTATTGATGTCAAGGTTCTGGTTGTAGACAGGAAGTTAGTGGGGTATGACCTGTTTCTTGGAGTTAACACCATAAAGAAGATGAGTGAAGTGTGTGTGACCCTCAGTGGCACTGTGAGTTTTTCTCAACTTGACTGACCTTTGTGCACAGTCATCGCCGTCAATGAGCCTGACCTTCATGCAGAATATGACCTGAACAGGAAGATCCGGGTTGCATCATTGATGTGGCCTGCTGACCAGATGCTACCCATGCCAAAGAACCAGATATTGGCATATCCTGCACCGAAGAAGCTCACGGATGATTACACTCATGAGCTGCAGACCTGGATAGATAATGGCTGGCTACTTCCGCAGCCTGAAGAAGAGGTTGCATAAAACAACTTACCTCCTGGAACAAAATGTGCTTGTATGTGTCTTGCGTGCAAAATATGTGAAAGAAAATATGGCCAATCAAAAAAGCTACAATTTAAGAACAACTTGCTAAGAGAATTTGCAAGACGAATTTGTGACGTTGTTCTGCCAAGCCTTAGCCACTCATTAAAATGAGCATGAGAAAGAAGATCAGAGGGGCAGCAGGAGTCGACGAGTCGAGTGGTTATACTTTGTGTTTGGAGTCTCACTGATTGCGATTGATAAGAAGACAGGTTACAAGGGGTACTCTAAACAGCCATACCTTTTTCGCTACATCTACTAAGTGAAATCATTAAACCCCAGTCTACTACTCGGTCATAATCGATTTAGTAAGATAAGCTTTCTAACCTTTACACCACGGCACGTCAAAGTACCCATGATGTTTTATATTGGGGATCCATATAGCCATCATTTATCATTCTTTATAATCTAAGTGAAATGTGGATTTTCTGTTTGATACGTAAGTTCCCTGCTGACAGCAACTTGAAGTTGGTTCTAATTGTCAGTCAACAGTTTCAGTATTTGACAAAATGTATTGCACCATCCAATTTCTTTATTCTCTCATAGTACAAACTTCACAAATAATTTGGTTATGATTCATCAGATGGTCGCGAATACTTTTGGGAGGTTTTGTTTTTATCATTCCTGTCTGTAGTTGTGCAGTATTCTCATTATCAAAGAAATTTTTTTTTTTATCTTTCAAACATTTGTATAGAAATAAATTGTTGCTATTTACTCATATACTTCCTTAACTATCTGATGCTTTGGGTTAAATAAAATTTAATGCCGATTCATTTAACAGATGCCATTTCAGATCAGCATTGCTGAATAAAAACAAAACATAGTCTTCTAACAGTGTTGCTAATGATGGCCTTTCAGCTTCCCTGCTGTTTGAACAAATGCTTCACAAAACCGACTGATTCTAATTATTAGCAAAAGTCTTTGTTAAATTTGATTTGTCTGTCTATATTTAGGAGATGAGGACATTTGTAACTATTTACACTATTTATGTCACCGCCCTCATCTTGCCATATTCATGACATTTTGCCTGTTGTAGGTTCCGGCCTTCTTAAGGGGATATATGTTGTAATTTCAAACCGAAGCCTTTATTTAGTCCACAGGGGTAGATTGATTTAATACCACGTGCCATGACTTTTTTGGATATCTCAATTTCAGTTAATTCCCTTTAGGGACTCAACTCTCCAAGGTTTTGTTCCCTCTGCTGTGGCTGGGATTGAACTCACAACTCTTTGGGTCATGTCACTTTTTGGATTACTTAAACCATACTCTGCCAAGCATAGACACAAATACAATATGGGAACCAGTAATACAGGGAGCTAGAGAAAAACAACAATAACAAAAAAAAGTAATATGTGCTGTGGTATAAAAATGGTTACTGTGACATTAAGTCCCCCAAATTCACGCACTGATGTCCCCAGGGATACATGGCCCAGTGGATAGAAGTGTTGGTTGAGTCCTCCGAAAGGGACTTAACCCAAAGAGTTTTGTGTTCCTAAAGTGAATTAACTAAAATTGAGATATTTGAAAAAGGCATGCTATGTGCAATTAGAACAATCTGTCCCTTTTGAATAAATAAAGTGTTCAGTTCGAAAATCCAATTTGTATCACTTAAAGAAGGCTGGAGTGTACAATGGCCGAAATTTTATGAATATAGCAATAAAGATGAGGATAACAGTCTGAATGATGTAGATAGTGTAAATAAATTTGATTCATGTTCAAATTATCCAATCATCTGCCTGAGAGAAGAATTCAGCATTTCAAGTTTTTTGACTGATTTTATTGTTTCATTTCTTTTCTAAGTTTGTCATTCTGGCTTGCTGCTGTTATTTCAGCAGAATTTACTGCATAACACAAGAGAATCTTTCCAAAGATTCTGTCAGAAGCGTGACATTATTGTGGCAAACTAATGAATGCTTCATAATAGACACTCGTCTCGTTCACTTTATTTTATGAAACTCAGTCTCTTTGATCATCAGGCAGAGTTAGAAAACCCATATGATGCGAAAAGAAAAGTGAAATATATAATTTTTGCTGGCAGCCATAATCCTTACTGCATGCAAATTCCATTAAGAATTTATGAATGTTTTTATTTCATTGTGCGTTGATCAGATTTTAACGATTCTTTGTTGTTACTTTTCTTTTTATTCCTTTGTGATATTTTTAAATCAAAGAAATAAGGGATGTTTTGAAAGGTTTCACCTCTGACCTTGAAGTACAATGCAATGTACTCTTTTCTCCATTATTGCATCCACATAACCATTCGAAGATATTTATGCAAGTTGATTTCTTTACATTTTCTTCATCCAGTCTGACCGTAATTTATGAGACTCTATTGAATTCAGAAAAGGTACGGGATATTGCACGACGATTGGATGTAAGGGAGGCATAGCAATTCTTGAATGGGACATGTAATCAGAAGGCCAGGGTTCAAATTCCAATGGAGACTGATGAGTTCAATTTATACTAATGCCATTCGTCAAGGCATGAATCTATTTTTCCTTGCAGCTATAGATAAAATAGAAGGGTTATGCAACCAGTGTAGAAGCCTCCCAAAAACTAGATGTCCTGAGCCTGGCAGCTGATCTCTCCTCTGACGTCAATCTAAGACTGGAGGAAGAAACTGGCTTGTTACTTTCCATACCTCCATAACTGAGCTGTTAACATTCTGTCATCACCGAGAAAATATTGAACTTACTACAATTATGATGAGCAGTTGGACTTTCCATGAGACTCTTTGCCTTGAATGTCAATTGTGACTCAAGTTTCATCATAGACCTAAAATGGAACTTTATATATAAATATATATATATATACACATATATATATATATATATATATATATATATATATATATATATATATATATATATATATATATATATATATATATATATATATATATATATATATATAGGAGGCACGGTGGAGTAATGGATAACGGCTTGGATTGAGGAATCGGAGAGCCGAGTTCAAATTCCAGTTGAATCCATTACATTCACTTACGTGCTAATACCCTTGGGAAAGGTGTGAATCCGCTTCTTCTCCCTCCAACTATGGGTAAATAGCAGGACAGACTGGGTTCTATAGCCTTGGATGCCAACTGGTCTAGGAGAAGGACAACTCTGAATTCAAAACCTGCGGAGGGTCGTTTGGGGACCTTGTGGCATCCGTTGCACCAGGTCCCTGTATTCGTCCCTCCAAAAAGTGTGCACAAGCCCTCACCACTATAATCAAATCCTGTGCGGGTGTCGGGCTTTCAGTTTCTGGGACCTGATCTGTCTGACCCTCATACGTCGAGTTCGACGGGAGAGTCCATCATATATACACATATATATATATATATATATATATATATATGTGTGTGTGTGTGTAATTTGGTAGACACTTTTCTTTTCAACATGTTGTGTTGAATGTCAAAGACAACATAGTCTTGCATATTTTCTTTTGAATTTTCTCATATTTTCTAATGAGACTTTTTATTTGAAAATTATATCGAAATAAATATTGTCCGTAAGATAACCGATAATTTCGAACATCATTGTTCATCTTCAGGGTTAAAATTTTTAACAATGTCTTATATATATGTAGAGTCAAAATTTTAAAAAACATTTGCAAATTGTCTTGTAGTGGAATCATGTTGCTACATTTTATTTTTACAAACTAAATAAACGTTACAAAATCATTTTAATTTCAAAAGACGCGATTATGTTATCACGTTCATGGCGAAGATTTTTAATCAGGTGAAGGCGTGAAAAAGATTTTTTATTATACAAGCCAAAAGATCGAAGAATACGTTTTAAAATTTAAAAAGTTCAAAGGAAATGGTTATATGGTGTATCTAATTATGAAGAAATATATTATAAACATTGTAGGATGTTTCCAGAAATATTGTAATCTATACGATTAATAAGAGGTATTTTGCTTTTAATTTGTAATGCTTCTAAGATTATATATATATGTTTTCTTCCAGAGTCAAAACTATATTTTGTGATATAGTGAAAGGTAATCCCTGACCTTATATACCACCATTATTATGCAGACAAATCATCCATCACTTTCACGGTTTGTGCCACCTAGAAAGACAAGCAACAGCCAAACTCATCAGTGATCGTTTCATTTGGCCGAACATGAGCAGGGATATTCAACAATAGACACAAAGCCGCAATAGATGTCAGAAACAAATATTCCTAAACTTTTCTGGACCGCATGAAATCAGTGAGAAACATGAAAATTATTTCACAATTCTCATATACGTTAAAAGAGACAAAGTGTTTATAAGTGGAATGAAACCTGCATACGTTCATCAAGACAAATACTTTTTTTTTGTACAGAACAATAACATGTAGCAACATAATTCACAGACAAATTGATACGACAAACTACAAAATCCTCAACCAACCAACCAACCAGCTTCAATTAATAAGAACTCTATAAGAGAATCACAACAAACAAAGAATAATTCAAGAGCTGAAAGAAAAATTTCAACATGGAGAGTGACCAAATCTGGTAAGAAGGACACTTGGTTTAAACATTACAAAAAATACATAACATACCAATTTATTAATAACTAGCAGCATGGCCAGGAGTTGCCCGTGCTCGATTCAAAAATCGTACGACTCATGCAGAAATCGCCATCACTTGACTTAAAATATTTTTGCCCTTTTTTGCCTTCCTTTGCCGTGCTGATGTTGCTACATGCCTTACTTCTTGCCTATCTCACATTGCAAATTTTTTCTAAGCTCTATACTAAACATTAAATCTGTTACGAAAAAAGAACTAAACAAAATGAACACAAACCGATCAGCTTTAAAAAAGGACTTGTAACTGGGAAAACAGAATGAAAAAAGAATGTTAACAACAAATACTTTTCCACACCCGACCCAGTTCTGTGGAATCAGAATCAACGTTGAGTTTAAGCAAGCGAATGAGCCAATTGGAGTAAAGTGCTATGCAGATTTAAATTTTTCCCACTTGTGACGAATGCAACTATCAATTTTTTTGCATGCTAGCATGCTAGTTAACATTTGTGTCAGTCAGCTGTTAGCTTTCATGCTGGCCAATAGAATCTTCCTGCCTATTCGTGGCAGCCAGCTAGAGGCTCTCACTCTGGTCAGTAGAAAATGGCTGCAAACTACATGAAAACTGCCGTAGAAGCATGAAAAAATCGATTATTTCCACTATCGATAGGAGTTGGGAAATGCAAAGTCAGTCTTGGCCTTCCCACTAACTTGGAGCATGTGCATGTAAATTTTGGTGCAAATCCGTCGAAAATTGCGGCCGTGCATTTGTGACACACACATCTTGCCTTTTATAGATAGAGATACATCCATCAATATCACTTTCTCTCTATCTTAATCTGAGTGGGTATTTGTGAAGTGAAGGCAGAAATAAACAGCAAGACAGTTAAACATCAAATGACTGTAGCTGGAAACAGATACTGGAACAACACTCGCAAGAGACTCTGCTTTAGCACACTGATCTGAACTGAGCCGAGTGCAATAGTTTAGTGCCATCCCAACAAACACTTGCCTCCTTTACTTGTTTTGTCAAGCCAGAAAATTAGCATCTTGCGCATGCTGCCAGCCTTGGTCTGGCTCAGTGATGCATGTGTCGTGTCATTCCAGTGCCGCTGTTTGCACGGTTTGTCTCGCTCATAATTTGCTCATCTTATGGTTTCTGAGTTGGAGGATTTGCACATTCTTCCAGTTAATAAATTAATCCTTTGAAAATGAACATTTTCCAAATAATGGGATGCAGTTTCCTGCTGACATTGAAAAACATGCTTTGTGATCCCATTGAAGGGATATTTAAGCAAAGCTTCTAAACCAGACAAGCCAGTAAGGTAACGGCAATAGTGCATGAAGGTGGCTTCAAAGATATTCCCTTGCTAATTCATCTGTCTTCTTCACTAAGCTATGTGACACACATAGTCTTCAACACCAAGCTATGTGATACATGCACTCTTCCTCACCAAAGCTACATGACACATTTGGCCGTCTTCCTCACCAAGCTACATGAAACTTACATTTTTCTCCTCACTTTCTCCATTGCCTCATTTTTGCACATATGCTAAAAAGAAATAACATTTCTTTTCATCTTAAACAGCTACAAAGAAGGACTTAAAGAACTTTAATACACATTCACGTGAAGAGAAATTTAGTTGCAAAAACACGGAAATAAATTTAAAATTGAAAAACCTTTCTCGTATTTTTCTTTGTAAGTTGATTCAAATCTTTAACAAGATGATGACTTGTCAAAAAACTTCACTTATTAACTTTCTTACTCATTATGAATTTGATGATCACACAGTACACAAACTCACTCAGTAGTATCTCCTGATCAGCTGAGTAACCTCAGGTGATAGTTTCTGTTAAAACATATATTGTAAAGTCTACTGTGAGTGGTTGATGTTATATCAAAGCTGCATAAGAGGTTCTCAAGATATTCAACAATTTCAACAGCTCTTTTGTTGGTCAACTATATTCTGTTTTATCTATTAATATATATATATATATATATATATATATGTACAGGGGTTAGACAAAATAATTGGAACAGTTGCAAATTCCACTCCTATATTTCAAAAACCTATTGTATTAAGAACTTTAACTAAAACTTCGTAATTGCAGGTTATATCTATTGTAAATACGTTTATTTATCTAATTTACTGTCTTTGTCTTATTTATTTTTAGAATTTAGTAAAATTTAAGCTAAATGCATGACCTCTCCGAGTTCGAAAAAGGGCAAATTGTTGGAGCTTGCATGGCAGGAGCCTCAATCATAAGGTTGCTGAACTGTTTGGTTTTTCAAGAGCTATCATATCAAGAACTATGACGCAATTTGAATAACAGGGCAAAACCTCTAGCAACCGTCGCAATTTGAGCCAGACTTGTAAACTTACTGACAGGGACCGACGAGCATTGAAATGCAATGTGTCAAAAAAATCATCGCACTATTGTAGCCAAAGTGACTGCTGAGTTGAATAATAATCTGAATAGTCCAGTTTCTACTAAAACTGTTCATTGTGAGCTCCATAAAGCTGTATATCATGGAAGAGCCGCCATAAGGAAACCTCTTCTCTCCACACACAAACATTCAGAACAGGTTGAAGCGGTGCAGGGATCACAATGCCTGGTCTGCAGACCAATGGAAGCAAGTCATATTCTCAGACAAGTTCAGTTTTTCTGTTTTCCCAACTTCAGGCTGAGTTTATGTGTGGAAGCAGCCCAAAGAAGCTTACAACCCTGACTGCCTTCTTCCAACAGTGAAGCATGGAGATGGATCTGTGATAGTTTGGGCCGCCATATCATGGAAATGTCTCGATCTAATGGTTGCCCTGGATGGTAGAATCAACAGCAAAGTTTACCTGAACATTTTGGGAGATCATGTTCTTCCAATGGCCCAGAATTTATTCCCTGATGGTGATTGCATCTTCCAAGATGATAATGCTCCAATACATATCGCTTGAGTGGTTAAGAATTGGTATGAAGTGCATGAAAGTGAGCTAGAACACATGGAGTGGCCTCTCCAATCTCCAGACATCAATTGAACTTTTGTGGTGCATTTTGGAGTGACAAGTTAGGAGCCGCTATCCTTCTCCGTCGTGTCTTAAAGAGCAGGAGCAGGTGTTAATGGAAGAGTGGCTTAAAACTCCTCTGGATGAAGTCAGGAAGCTGTATGATTCCATTCTTAGACGTATTAAAGATGTATGTGAGACTAAAGGAGGAACAACTCCATATTAAATAAATTTTCTTTGAATTTAACAAGTGTTTCAATTATTTTGTCCAACCCCTGTATATATATATATATATATATATATATATATATATATATATATTGTAACTAAAATCTGCTTAGCATAGTTGCAGTATAAACCACAGGTGGGCGCTGAGGGTGTTGAACAAACACAAATGTGCCTGAGCAAATGTCTGCAATAGGGATTGGTTAGCTGCCCTAGTAGACAGTGGCCAATTATATATATATATATATATGAATGTATATTTATCTGTGTGCATATATTTACATTTTTGCATAAATACAATAGTGAACATATTGATATTATAAATAAATTTTTGTACGTACAGCGTTGTATATTTATGTAAGTGTGGATATATAAATATATTTGTATATGTCGATATGTCATGACATTTGTGTGTACATTTTCATATTTGAAACTAAAGATGCGTGTATTTGTATTTAAATTACAGTTATATATTCATATTTGGAGGTATGTCAGTGTGTGTGTGTGTGCGTGTGTGTGTATATATATAGAGAGAGATTTTCATAAATGTATTATATAGGGCAGCATATACATTATATTATAAAGAGGTAATCATACAATGAATCAATTAGTAATAATAATGTAATTAATGGCTTAATATAAGCATTAACTTACTAATAATCCAGTGAATGACGTGATCCTTATGTATAAAATTGTTCATTATTTACATTATTCGGACTATTGTCCTCATCTTTGTCACCATATTTGTTATAACGTTTCGGCCATTGTACACACCAGTCTTCTTCAGGTGGTTGGAATGTCGAACTGAACCTTTTATTTCGCTCACAGGGGTAGACTGTTCTAGTTCCACGTGCCATGTTTATCAGTTATCTGTTAATTTCCCTCTGAAAGTTCTCCACTGCCTTAACCCGGTATTGAACTCACACTCTTTGGTTGCAGGCATTGGATCTAATCAACACCTTTATCCACTGTGCCATGTGTCCTTGAGGACATCTGGGTATTATGAACCTAATGTCTTCAGCAACCATTTTTACCAGTGCTCATATTGCAATTTTTTGCTGTTATCATTGCATGTTTTTACCAGAGCTCATATTGCAATTTTTGTTGTTATTATTGCTTTTCTCTGGCACTCCTTATTACTGGTTCCCATATTGTATTCATTTCTATGCTTGGTCGGCTCAGGAGATTTTTGTGGCCTAGCATATGTGCTGATTTCTTAAGTTTATGAATTTTCTAATGGTGTTCCTTGTCTATGATCTCAACCTGATCTCACAGACGGCAGTGATCTCCCTTCTCTCTCCATATGTGGTCAGCCACGCCTGATTTTTCCAATTCCCCTCGTGTTACAGCTTTCTGGTGTTCTTGAAGCCTCACCTTAAGTGGGTGGCCTGTCTCTCCTTTATATTTCTTTCCGCTGCTGCATGGGATAGCGTACACACAGTCTTTAGTCATGTTCTAAATCTAGGGGGTGGGGGTCTTACTTGGGAGAGATATCTGTGAAGTGTCGTCAATCTTTTGAAGGTTGTCCTGATGTTATATGGACCACAGATCATTTGTATTTTCTCTGATAACCCCTTCACGTAAGGCAGGCAGACTGAAGAAGGACGGGGTGTACAACGGCCGAAATGTTGTAACAAATATGGTGACAAAGATGAGGACAATAGTCCGAATAATGTAAATAATGTACATAATACCTGATCTCAGAAATATACACAGATATAAAATTGTTGTCAGATTGGATCTGGTATATTTTTAGAGCAGCAAGTACTTTCAAAAACTTCATGTTCCCATCGTTAGGCTGTAATTTTTTTCATTTAGAAATAAAACTCCAAGATGAAATAAGTGTATTGTAGACTGAAAGATGTTTTTTTTAAGAATGCGTTATTTATTAATGGTTGTATAATATTGGAACATGCAAGTCGCAATAGTTTAAATATTTCAAGTGAGAATTTTTTATATGAATTTTATAATGTGGTAAATCCACAAAATTCTTTTGTTGTAAGTGTTTTCCAGTTAACGTGACATGAACGAAGTCTAATGAGAAAAATCAGAAAATACAGGTAATTCAATGCTTGCCCTTAAAGAACTGATTGAAACAAGTGAAGTAGATTCAAATGATCTCCACCTTGAGGAAATTGGGAATTTGACTGGTTTTCCTGGTATTAAATAGAATCTTGCATGAAATATATTTTCTTTGTTTCTAGAATGTTTTGAAACTTATTCATTTCTTATAATTTATCAGTGTTACACTCAAAGTTAGCAATCTGACTGTGAAAATAGTCTATTTATTACTTTGGTTTGATCAGTGAATTTACTACGTTGGTAGTTTGAATAGCTGAAGTGAACAGAAGAAAACAACAATTATAATTGGTAATGAATCATGGCTTTCAGCAAATTACTAATTGGAATCTGCAGTATATATGTAGCACACCTAATGAATCAGCCTTTGAAAATTTTTGTGTTTTAACTGCTTCATTAATATTAATTCCCAAAGAAATTCTATTAAAAGTTATTGGAACTTTATGTATTATTTTGTCTCTTATTAGTTTTACCTGCTAAAGTTATTGCTTTTGAAAATTCTTTCTTCCGTGTAAATTCCCAAAAATATGATGAATGCAATAAACTATTTTATAAGCTTATCAAAAGACAAAAGTCTGAAATGTCGGACAAGGTTATGAAGACAATCAGAGAAAGTCCATCAGTTTATTTACAAGAAATGTTATCAAACTTATTAGCATTTGTGTAAAAATAGCACAATACACACAAGCGTAATCTTCCAGTAGAGCACCTTTTATTGCTTCACAAAAATACCTAAACAACAAGTCAATTATGCAACGTAGCGAATGAAGTAATATCTTCATTGAAGAGAAATTTTACATATGATATATTCCCAAAATATAGTCAAATATAGAGCATCCACAATGAAGAACTTAAACCATAATTTAAAGAACAAAGACCTACAATATGCAGAGCTTACTTTGTTTTTTACACTGGCAAGAAAAAGTGTAAACTTTCAAGCAAATGGTCCCAAAATCAAAGTAACCTTCAAATGTTAACCAGTTTGTGACCACCAACCTGTTTCTACAGATATGGAAAACTAATTAGGTATATTGAACTGTCTCCAACAAACCAATCATCAGGAAGCCATTGAGGATTTAGGAGATAGCAAAATCAAATTTGTTATTGAAATTGATGCAAGTATTTCTGTATTATCAATTATGGAATTGTTAAAGGAATTGCTCTGAAGCCAACTCTTCTATTCACCGGTGGTAAATGATATATTAAGGACGTATGTAAATATTGCAGAATTGAAGTTTAATTTAAATGTTGCTTCATCATTAATGATGTTAGTCTTCATCTAATTACAATTGTATTAATAAAATACTGATGAACAATGCTTCAGCTTTTGCCAAAAGTAACAAATTTCTCCAGAAAAACCTAAAGCAACACAAACAGAATTTAAACAATATTCAAATTCCAGAGTGATACATTCACTCCATCTTTTTAGAAAATTGCCCTATGACCTCTGATAATATTACAAAAACTGATCAATCTCCCTTATCAAATATTAACTCATTTGCTACTAAACTTACTAACAATGTTTTCCAAAAGAGATTTAGCATTTCCCAAATAGACGGTTTATAGTGAAAACTTTGCATAAACTTATTCTTGATAGATCTCATTTATTTTCTCATTTTGATATTGAATCATCTCTAAGCTGAGTCAAATCCTGGCATGATTTGCCAAATATGGATAAATCTGTGAGAGTTTTGTATAGAGCGTGTTTCTTCCCAAAGGTCCATAGTTAATCAAAATACAACATTTCCCATTCAAAATTTTTAATTGCCTCCACAATGTTTCAACTGTTCATAGAGATACTGTTGAACCATTGCCTTTTGTTCATAATGAATCACATTCATATTAAAATTCCTTAATTTTTTTATTATGTATAGACTTTTCAAATCATTGCATTTAGGTTCATTGGTAAACTAAAATTACCAAAGAATCAGTAGATTCATTTTTGAACACATGGACCGCAAAACTTAATAATTAAGATAATATTCAAATAGGTATGTCAAATACTATACAAAACAAAGATCAGCAAAGACAGTAGTATGCAATAATACAGACGAACAGTTTAAAAATGAAAAATGTCCAAATTTTCAGTAAGTGCTTTTATCAGCAGTAGATGACAAGAGTTTAAACTGATTGAAGAGAGCAGGAATTAACACATTCTTACAGAGTGCTGCCAGTAAGCACAAGATTCTATATAGCCTTTCATAAGTTTGGTTCTCATGATTACTGGTGGCTGTGTGAGTGTGTGTTAAACAAGAATACATCCTCAATCTCTCTTCTCTCTTTTCTACTGCTGATAATGTGAAATGCTTTGCTTGTAAATTCTCTCTCAACTCTGCACATCTCATCAGGAGTATGTTTGCTTGATTTTCCACCCAGAATTGGATATCTATTGAGTGATATGCATATAATTCTGACTATTATTTCTGTTATCATATCCAAACTAGATCCCCATGATGCATGCAGACTTGGCACTGTAAAACATGATCACCGTAGTCTGAATGTAGAAATCCAACGTAGTAAGTAATTTGTTCAATGAAGCAGCACCAATGTCTAGTAGCAGCTATTCAGGAATTCTTAAGGTCTTCCATATCAGAGGTTGGCAGTGGATATTTGGAGAGAGTAGGAAAGTGTAGTTCTTCAAGTCTGACAGGTTAACAGTAGATATTCCGAAAAGAAAAAACAAACAAAATGGCCACCTTTATACACATCGGATCAAATATTTCAAGTCTTCTGATTGGTTAACCTTCTCTTGGTAAACTATAAAATGAGTCAACTCATTTTGGTTTGCTCACTAGTACACCATGTACACAACTTAACAGGCACCATTTCTTCAATCGGTCTTGAACTGGCTCGTTTTCTCCAAACTCTACAACAAATGCTTTGCAACGTCTTGCACTCCAGCTGGAAATCCTCATCTGTAGTTCCTGTCATTTCACATGGATTTCTTTCAGATAAACAATATGACTTTTGTTTCTCTGGGTCAACTGTCAATGTGTTAAAAGTTATTACTGAATTTGTCTATCAAGCTTTAGATAAGAACAGTGAGGCTCGGGCTGTGGCTTTAGATATCTTGAAGGTGTTTGACATGGTTTGTCATACTGGTCTTCTTCACAATCTGAAGGGCCATTGTGTCTTTGGTCAAATATTTGACTTGATCAAATTGTTCTTAAACAAATCATGTAAGGAAAGTCGCGTTGAACAGCCACACTTCTAGATTCTTTCACATCAGTAGAGCTCTCTATCCTTGCACCTACGTTGTTTCTTATCTCCATTAATCACCTTTCTGATGTCATCAGTTCCAAACTCAGTATCTATGCTGAAGACACAACTATTTACTCTTGTCTTAATAGTAAATTCAATAACGTTAACCAGACTGTTGATCTCGAAAATGACCTTGAATCAGCTGTTTATTGGAACAAGAAATGGCTTGTAAATTTTATCACCTCAAAAACTAAACTGCTATCTTTTAATCATCATAGAGAATCATTTTTACCTTCCATGAACATGACTGATGCTAACCTCCAAGAAGGCAATTCTTTGCACCTTCTTGGGTGACATGAAGTGGAATGATTCTATTGAATCAATTGCTAAGTCTGTTGCAAGGAATGTTGGTTCACTGTGTCATACCAGACAAATTTTCTCATGAAAATCCATCTTCCACATCAATAAATCTACCATTCATCTGCGCATCAAATATTGTGGCCATATCTGGTCTGGTGTTCCTGCTATATATCTCGAGATTCCCGAGAAAATCCAAAGAAGAGTTTGTAATGTTATCAGCCCTGACCTGGCATCTTGACTTCAGTCACTTTACCACCGTCATGATAGATGGATCAAGGGACAGAACATGCTCTTTGAGAAGGAATCATGTGTAATTCAATAATATTCTTGGAGGATTTACTTTACTATGTAACCAAATGAGTGGCTAATATCAAATCTAGAAAACTCCTCCTCTCCAATCCAATATGTTAACCAATTCCAAATTTAACTGATTTTCTCATATATTTGGGAAGTGAACTTCATGCTGTCTGACATAGTGTTTGTCATCAGAGGTAACCAAATTAAACTTATTTTTATCACTGAAGAACACTGCTGTCCAATTTTCATTGGTCCAGACAATATATTCTTTTAGAAAGGCTAATGTTTTGATTCTTCTTGATGAGGAGTTTGATGATAGGAGAACTTGCTTCAACAATTTTAACTGATAGAATTTTATGCCAATTTTTTAAGATACACTTCTGACCAAAATATTATGGTCAATGAAAATAAAGTAAAAAATATATCTTTTGTATTATTAAATTTATTTGAGTAGAGCTTTGAAAAATGAAAATAAAAGGAAAAATAAAAATTAAAACCTTTTCTTAGCATTTAATATGGAAAACTTGAATACTGGAAAATCAGGCTAAATACTTGCTGGCCAAAAGTTTAAGACCGTACTTAAGTAAAGCTTTAATGGATAAACACATAATGAAATTTAAGCATTTGTGTTCAAGCATGGGCGCAGTGAGCATATATTGCTTTGGTATCTCCTACATTACATTAGGTAAAAACATGGCAAAGGTTAAAAAGTTGACAGAGTTTGAACAACGCAGAATTGTTGAGCTGCAAAAGCATGGCCTCTTTCAATGAGCCACCATTGGACATAGTAAAACTCCTGTTGGAAATTTCTTAAAAGACCTTGAGCGATAATGGAAGGAGAATTTTAAATGTTTGGCTCAATATTAGGACAAGTGAGTAACTCTGCGGAATAATGTCTGTTCCCACATGTACAGTAAGATTGGTTGCCAGTTTAAATGGAGGACATAATAAGATCATGAAATATTCAAAATAGATGAATGCTTTCTGAACAGACCTCGTATCCAACAATCTCATCAAAGGCTGTGACAAAAGTCAGTGCTATGCTACATTCACTTTGAACGAATTGTTTACATCCCTTGGATTATTTGATAGTACCTCGAATGTCAGAAAAGACTTCACAAAAAAAACATCAGATTTTTATATTGTTTTAAAAAATATTTTGTCTGCAGTGGTAAACACTAAATAACCTTTTTCTTAAGAATCAGTGACACATTTCTTATTCTTCCCAATGGAAAATCGATATGCAAGGGAATTGAAATAATTCAAAATGCTTCTGTGGAGCCAAGAAGTCTTTTAAATAACAGCCTTTTAAAAAACAGGAAAGGGAAATGTTGATTTAGGATGATCTGAAACATGTTTTTATAAATAAGTTAAGATTTGAAATATTGAAGCTATAAATAGACACCTGGAGACAAGAATGTTAGTCGGCAGAAGACAAAAAATTATTTTGTATATTTTAAAAATAAGTGTATAATAAATCTGTACATTGTTATAAATCATGTACATTCTCTAAATTGCATGTTGTCAGGGTTGATTCAATAAATCACTCACAGATGGAGCATTTCCTTAAAATAGATTGTAGTCATTTGATCCAAAGCAGAATATTTGGGATATTAAATGGTTTCTTTTTGAAAGGGAAGGGAAAATGAAGAAAATAAACAATTTCTAGGCATAAATAAAATTAATAATTTGTAGAGTATTGCACTAGTTTTAAAAACTTTTCTCAGTATCTGTTCATATCTCTGAGATGAGGTATTATGATTACTTACATTATTCAGACTGTTATCTTCTGCTTCATTGCCATATTCACAACGTTTTGGCCGCTGTATGCTCCTGCCTTCTTCAGGAGATTGGAATTTCGAACCAAACCCTTTATTCCGTCCACCGGGGTAGATTGTTCTAGTTCCAGTTCATGCCTCTTCTGGATGTTTCAGTTATTTCCCTTGAACTCAACTCTCCAAGTTTGGTTCGCCACTGCTGTGGCCTGGTATTGAACTCACAACTCTTTGGGTCTAGTCACTGGATCTAACTAATGTCTTTATCCACTGGGACATGTGTCCTTGAGTATTTTCATTCTAAAACATTATCTAAATAATGGATTTCGTCTCAGAATGCCAAATAATCAAATTCATGTCAACGTGCAGATAGCATAATGATTATTAACATGGAAAATAGAATCTATCTGAGGTTCATGTAGAACTAATGCCCTTTGGGAACACACGAAATTCATCTCTTCTCTCCCACACTTATAGGTAAAATAGTAGGGCCGATTGGGCTTTCTAGGGTAACCCAATCTAAGAAGACAACTTTGAATTCAAAATTACAGAGAAGGCAAACGATAACCATGCCACTACATTTCACGAAGACAAATCATACTGATGCACTATTTTACAGATATTAATGAAAAAAGGAAATTATGGAGAGCCATGACCCAAAAGGAAAATTTGTTTTTAAAAAAATCATATTTATAATTATTCAAATTATTGATATCATTACTTTTCCTAACTTCTGAAAAAAGTTGATGGCCCAAGAGAAAGAAAATATTGATAAAAAAATTACAAACAAGAAAAATGAAAATGACATCAAAACATATCCCATTTCATTCATTAGAATATTCAAAGAATTTTCTTTTGTTCCTGTCTGAAATAATTTACATAATCTACAGAATACTATTTTTTTTTTTTTGAAACTTTATTTAATACTTTTTTCTTAGTCTTCTCCACTCTCTCCAAGGTCCACTGTTGGCATTAGTATATCAGATATATGTTAACAAAATGGAAGGAAGGTCTGGAATAACCCAAAGAAATGTATTTCAGAAATGAGTTTTAATTGAAAACATTTTATTTACAGCACTGAACTACACAAATATAACTCATACTAAGATGCTATATATATATATATATATATATATATATATATTACATTATGCAGAGAAAATATGGCACATATAAAAAGTCAAGTAATATGTGAAGATGTTGAATAAAAAGAAAAATTGTAAAATCACCACAAGGAACATTGTATAGCCATATCGTATGTCAGGTTCCTATTTAGGATGTATGGAAGTGTATTGTCCTCCATAGCCAAACCACAAGTGACTATGGTGTCTGCCTGCTCAAGTAGTTTAAGTTTAAAAAAACATTTGGTTCTAAAGCATACGACTGAATGTCGAAATGCATTCATCTAAACAAAATATTTTTAAAAATAGCTTTTGAAAAATTTACATTGAAAGGATTAAGGAAGAAAAATGATTCTTTAACTGGCTCCGAAGGATTTGGTGAAACACAAGAGAAATTTAAATTCTAATTTAATTTTATTTTAAATTTAAAAAATTATTTAAATTTTAAAATAAAAGAATGGAATTATCATTGCAAAAGAAAAAAGTATTTATTTTCCATAATTACTTGCAGGGACAGGAAATCTACATTAAGTTTTATGTACATGGAAATTATTTCTTTATAATTAAAATACTTTGGGCAGTTAAGTAAATCAATAAACATTGTATTTTTTTAGGAAGATGTTTTAATCTGTGAAAATCTGATGTTTGCATTTCTGAGTCTTAAAAGGATATCTTTCCCAAGAAGTGGCTTCGTTCTTAGGAGCATTTCTGGGGTGGTTCTGAAACACCAGCAAAGCAATTCCTTGACAGTATATGTCTTCAGGGTTGGATCTGTTTGCCGAATAGCCAAATCCAAGTTCTGAATTGATACTTGACTGGAACCATGGGAAACAAAAACAAACATAGGTAACTCAAAAACATTAACAGAAAATAGGAATGATGTATTTCTTTTGGCTTTGTTTAATATGAGGCAAAGATGTGAAAAAATAAATTCAGATACACTGAGAAGAATTCTTAATTTGATGAATGGTTAATGAAAAGTGTAAAGGATCTGAAAGAATCTATACTTTTATTTAGGGACCTCCACAAAAAATGTGATACCTAAAGTTTCAAAAGAAATAATCTTACGTAAAACTTTTATTTTAGCTTTAATTTCAACTTCCGGGATTAAATTTAACATTTCCAATAAGCAAAATATTCCGGTTTATTTCAAAAAATAATTAAAATTGACTGGAAATAATTTCTTTGTTTTATTTTTTGCTAAAATAGCTGATGAGCACTCTTTTTTTTAGTTATCTTTCATTGAAATTCTCTTTATTAAAAATTTTCCAAAAATGAAATATATTTTTCTGAAACTTTATTTGAGGAATATTAGTTGATTTAAAGTATAATTAATCTGATTTGAAACAAGTATTATTTATTTTAAGTTTAAAATATTGCAGAACTGCATTTTTTTTAACTAAACAGTAGCTGTGTTTTTAAATGAGAGTAGCTGGGTTTACGTGTTTGATGAGGTAATGACAGATCGAATGCAGTTCTACAGAGACTTTATTTGTAAAACATAATTGAAGAAAATAACATGAGCACCCTTTTTATATAATTTCTAAGCACTCAGTAATCTTTAAAATTTATGAAAATATTCTCTGTAATCTAATGTATTATTGAATTTTAGAAATTTTGGCTTTAAACTTACTATAGTTGTTGGACTTATTTTCTGATAATGTTATGTATGATACACTATACTTACAAAAAATGGCACTAGTAAAAAAATTTTTAAATTATTTTAAAAAACTTTGTTTGATGATTTTTCATTTATGATTAGTAAATATAGTTTTCACTTAATAATAATATTATCAAAACCACTGAAATTAATACAGAATTTTAGAAGATTTAAAACTTAAATTTTTCTAATTAAAATTAAAAAAAAATGAAACAATTCTTGTAAAAATTCATTATTCATTGAAAAATGTTTTTCTACTTAAATAATGTCATAGTTTTGTTGCATTTTTTATTTTGTGATACAGGTCAGATTTTCAGTAAATGGTGTTTCTGTTTGACAAAAACAAATTGATGATTTAAATTCTGCAAGGAATTAAACTAATATAAATTATCAAGAGGCAGAGATTTTAATTTCTTGAAATTTCATAAAATTAATTTAAGTGGTAGAGGGTGTTAACAGATGTAAAAAAAAATTAGCAAGATATTTAAAAAATAATTTCATTTATTTGTGAATAAGTCCTGAAAATTTCATTAAATTCTGACAATTATTTGATTTTTGCAAGAATTTTCTATCACTGCAAAAAAGATGCTAAATTTTCCATACTAATATTTAGCTCACCTGCTGATGTAAGAAAAACAAGATTTTTAACTAAAATATTTTTAACGTGTTAGAAAGGATTAAAAAAATTAATAAAATAATCTAAAAATACTTTGGTTTTTCCTCTTAATAATAACATAAACATTTTCCAATAAAACTTTATGCTCCTTTTTAGAAATTTTTTGGAGGTACCTACTTTTATTCTATGTTAAATCAGAATATAATTTCTGTTCAATCCTTTTAAGCTGTAACCATTTACGGTTTCTGACTGAAAAGACTGACTGCATGAATCAAGATGAAGTTGGGGAGGAAAAAAGAGGATGTGAAAGACGAAGTAAAGCTCGAATTAAGAAAACTAGAGAAAAGTAAAATGAAAACAGAGCGAAATGACAAAAAAACATTTCTAATGGTATTGAAGCATTATAAAACATGTCAAGTGAAAAGCTTTTCCAAACTGTCTTATATATATTTACATTACAGGATTCATTCATACAAAAAGCAGATAGTGAAGTTAATGATATAAATGGCAAGAATCACTCTCGCAAACAATTTTTAATAAAATACATTAACCTCGAACCCGTTGATGAATGTTATGATCCCTGCTTACAAATTACAGTTGTATAAGGTCTTTTTTTTTTTAATTTATAAACAGGGATCATGACATTCATCAACGGGTTCGAGGTTAATGTATTTTATTAAAAATTGTTTGCGAGAGTGATTCTTGCCATTTATATCATTAACTTCACTATCTGCTTTTTGTATGAATGATTCATGTAATATAAATTGAACATACTTGATATTAAAATAACTGATCCGATGTGCAAATTTCTTATAATAACGGTGACATTCCTCTATTTATTGAACAATTTAGTTCATGCCATATTGACTGAAAAAAAGATACCTCTACAAAAGAATTCTCATATTACTATATTAGTACAAAAATGCACAATTCAAAATTTAAAAAAAAATTCAACCTCAGCGTTGCGACTGCACACTCCAAAACATTTTTCACAGTTAACAATAACACATTTAAAAAAAAAAAACTTATTTCGCGGTACATTTTAACTGTTGTTGTCCTGTTATTACCTGGATGTAAAAAAGACATATCTATTTTTATACCTGACAATGATTGTATGAACAATCAAAAGCTTGTAGTAAAAAAAAAAAAAAAAAAAGACCTTATACAACTGGAATTTATAAACAGGGATCATAACATTCATCAACAGGTTCGAGGTTAATGTATTTTATTAAAAATTGTTTGCAAGAGTGAAATCTTGCCATTTATATCATTAACTTCACTATCTGCTTTTTGTATGAATTATTCATGTAATGTAAATTGAACTGCACCACATACTTGATATATATATATGTGTGTGTGTGTGCATGTAAAAGTGAACATTGAAGTCAGCATTCAGAGGTGACAGTCTGTTTCATGCTTAAATGCAATCATCAGGCCATGTGTGTTGTGCTTTTGCTTAACTATTTCTTTATACAGATCAGTGATGCATTGTGGGTAATCTATTTTATTATTCTAACAGTTATTGTGGTTGGTAGTATATATACATATATATATATATATATATATGATATAATAAAAGAAGTAGCAGTATGCGATAACATTGGGTTGTTAAAAAAAGAACTTTCAATAAATTTCAGTTAGCTGGGTTGTGAACTCCACACCGAACTAATTTTGATTTGTTTATCAAGACTATTTGCCAACTAAAAAAAAAAATTACCATGATATTTAAAAAATAAATTCATTTATTTGTAAATAAGTCCTGAAAATTTGAGAACCCAGTTTACCCTGCTCTTAACCTTTAGCAGGGGAGAAAAAAAGATGTATTGTTAACTTTTGCAAGGTTATTTGTACAAAAACGAATGCAACAACCTCAGTTGGAATTTGAACTCAGCAAATCTATCGCACTTTTCACACTGATAACTGCGACTGTGTGTACATCACTTTACATATGACTATATCCACACACAACTATTCAAATTAGAGCTCCACCTGATGCTAAGTACTTATATTATTGTCAACTATTTGATTTCAAATTTTACCTGCAAAAAATCTTTTGCGCAGTTGGCATGATGATGATGATGATGATGATGATGATGTCAATCCATTCCTCACAAAGAAACCAAAATAAGGATTTCTTTGCTCATCATCCCCTTTGTAATGTGTCCACATTTCTTAATTTTGCAATATCAGACAAAGAGGAACATTTTTTCAGGATGCATTCCAATAGAACTTTGTAAGTTGATGAGTAATCTCAACAAATATTTACAGTTTTTGGCAAATTCAATTCAAATGTCTTCTTTTACATTTACATTCTTTGAGACTAATAAATTAAATTCCACTGTTAAATTTTACAACTTTTCAAACAAATGGTAAATAAAGACATTGAGTTACCTTTCTTCATCAATTTCCTTGCTAACAAGCTCAAAGAATTCCATTCTGAGAGAATGGAGCAAGTTTTTAAATTCTGTTAGAAATGGACCCATTTCTCCTTCATCATCCTGCAAATAAAAAAGTATGTAATTTTCAGAAATGTAAATACTTAGTTTACAATGAATAATTTATTATTTATACTTCATTTTAAAAAAAGTTTTATGTTGGCCTTTATTTAATTTCCAGTTGACTGAAAAAATTCCTTAATCTTTCATTTACTTATAAACAAATGAGTCCTGTAGTTTTGAGTCTCTTGTTTTCAACTTCAAATTTCACTAAACATTTCATGAATTTTCATGAGTTAAATTCAGCACATATAACTATATATATATATATATATATATATATATATATATATATAATAATCTTATTCTGTCAGTAACATTTGAAATATTTGTAGCAGCCAAAGAAAATAAGAAATCTGATCTCTAATCTATGCTTTTTGTTTCTGATTTTCAGAAAAAAAGTTGTGTCAAATGAAAAAGTAAACTGCCAAGAAGTTAATCTTCACTCTTCTGTTTATTCTTCTTAGATTTGCTTCTAAGTGAAAAGGATCCCTGAAGGTGTGACTTATAGATTTGGGAAAAGAAGTTGTGTCAATTGAAAAAGTAAACTGCCAAGAAGTTAATCTTCACTCTTCTGTTTATTCTTCTTAGATTTGCTTCTAAGTGAAAAGGATCCCTGAAGGTGTGACTTATAGATTTGGGAAAAGAAGTTGTGTCAATTGAAAAAGTAAACTGCCAAGAAGTTAATCTTCACTCTTCTGTTTATTCTTCTTAGATTTGCTTCTAAGTGAAAAGGATCCCTGAAGGTGTGACTTATAGATTTGGGAAAAGAAGTTGTGTCAATTGAAAAAGTAAACTGCCAAGAAGTTAATCTTCACTCTTCTGTTTATTCTTCTTAGATTTGCTTCTAAGTGAGAAGGATCCCTGAAGGTGTGACTTATAGATTTGGGAAAAGAAGTTGTGTCAATTGAAAAAGTAAACTGCCAAGAAGTTAATCTTCACTCTTCTGTTTATTCTTCTTAGATTTGCTTCTAAGTGAAAAGGATCCCTGAAGGTGTGACTTATAGATTTGGGAAAAGAAGTTGTGTCAATTGAAAAAGTAAACTGCCAAGAAGTTAATCTTCACTCTTCTGTTTATTCTTCTTAGATTTGCTTCTAAGTGAAAAGGATCCCTGAAGGTGTGACTTATAGATTTGGGAAAAGAAGTTGTGTCAATTGAAAAAGTAAACTGCCAAGAAGTTAATCTTCACTCTTCTGTTTATTCTTCTTAGATTTGCTTCTAAGTGAAAAGGATCCCTGAAGGTGTGACTTATAGATTTGGGAAAAGAAGTTGTGTCAATTGAAAAAGTAAACTGTCCAAGAAGTTAATCTTCACTCTTCTGTTTATTCTTCTTAGATTTGCTTCTAAGTGAAAAGGATCCCTGAAGGTGTGACTTATAGATTTGGGAAAAGAAGTTGTGTCAATTGAAAAAGTAAACTGCCAAGAAGTTAATCTTCACTCTTCTGTTTATTCTTCTTAGATTTGCTTCTAAGTGAAAAGGATCCCTGAAGGTGTGACTTATAGATTTGGGAAAAGAAGTTGGGTCAATTGAAAAAGTAAACTGCCAAGAAGTTAATCTTCACTCTTCTGTTTATTCTTCTTAGATTTGCTTCTAAGTGAAAAGGATCCCTGAAGGTGTGACTTATAGATTTGGGAAAAGAAGTTGTGTCAATTGAAAAAGTAAACTGCCAAGAAGTTAATCTTCACTCTTCTGTTTATTCTTCTTAGATTTGCTTCTAAGTGAAAAGGATCCCTGAAGGTGTGACTTATAGATTTGGGAAAAGAAGTTGTGTCAATTGAAAAAGTAAACTGCCAAGAAGTTAATCTTCACTCTTCTGTTTATTCTTCTTAGATTTGCTTCTAAGTGAAAAGGATCCCTGAAGGTGTGACTTATAGATTTGGGAAAAGAAGTTGTGTCAATTGAAAAAGTAAACTGCCAAGAAGTTAATCTTCACTCTTCTGTTTATTCTTCTTAGATTTGCTTCTAAGTGAAAAGGATCCCTGAAGGTGTGACTTATAGATTTGGGAAAAGAAGTTGTGTCAATTGAAAAAGTAAACTGCCAAGAAGTTAATCTTCACTCTTCTGTTTATTCTTCTTAGATTTGCTTCTAAGTGAAAAGGATCCCTGAAGGTGTGACTTATAGATTTGGGAAAAGAAGTTGTGTCAATTGAAAAAGTAAACTGCCAAGAAGTTAATCTTCACTCTTCTGTTTATTCTTCTTAGATTTGCTTCTAAGTGAAAAGGATCCCTGAAGGTGTGACTTATAGATTTGGGAAAAGAAGTTGTGTCAATTGAAAAAGTAAACTGTCCAAGAAGTTAATCTTCACTCTTCTGTTTATTCTTCTTAGATTTGCTTCTAAGTGAAAAGGATCCCTGAAGGTGTGACTTATAGATTTGGGAAAAGAAGTTGTGTCAATTGAAAAAGTAAACTGCCAAGAAGTTAATCTTCACTCTTCTGTTTATTCTTCTTAGATTTGCTTCTAAGTGAAAAGGATCCCTGAAGGTGTGACTTATAGATTTGGGAAAAGAAGTTGTGTCAATTGAAAAAGTAAACTGCCAAGAAGTTAATCTTCACTCTTCTGTTTATTCTTCTTAGATTTGCTTCTAAGTGAAAAGGATCCCTGAAGGTGTGACTTATAGATTTGGGAAAAGAAGTTGGGTCAATTGAAAAAGTAAACTGCCAAGAAGTTAATCTTCACTCTTCTGTTTATTCTTCTTAGATTTGCTTCTAAGTGAAAAGGATCCCTGAAGGTGTGACTTATAGATTTGGGAAAAGAAGTTGTGTCAATTGAAAAAGTAAACTGCCAAGAAGTTAATCTTCACTCTTCTGTTTATTCTTCTTAGATTTGCTTCTAAGTGAAAAGGATCCCTGAAGGTGTGACTTATAGATTTGGGAAAAGAAGTTGTGTCAATTGAAAAAGTAAACTGTCCAAGAAGTTAATCTTCACTCTTCTGTTTATTCTTCTTAGATTTGCTTCTAAGTGAAAAGGATCCCTGAAGGTGTGACTTATAGATTTGGGAAAAGAAGTTGTGTCAATTGAAAAAGTAAACTGCCAAGAAGTTAATCTTCACTCTTCTGTTTATTCTTCTTAGATTTGCTTCTAAGTGAAAAGGATCCCTGAAGGTGTGACTTATAGATTTGGGAAAAGAAGTTGTGTCAATTGAAAAAGTAAACTGTCCAAGAAGTTAATCTTCACTCTTCTGTTTATTCTTCTTAGATTTGCTTCTAAGTGAAAAGGATCCCTGAAGGTGTGACTTATAGATTTGGGAAAAGAAGTTGTGTCAATTGAAAAAGTAAACTGCCAAGAAGTTAATCTTCACTCTTCTGTTTATTCTTCTTAGATTTGCTTCTAAGTGAAAAGGATCCCTGAAGGTGTGACTTATAGATTTGGGAAAAGAAGTTGTGTCAATTGAAAAAGTAAACTGCCAAGAAGTTAATCTTCACTCTTCTGTTTATTCTTCTTAGATTTGCTTCTAAGTGAAAAGGATCCCTGAAGGTGTGACTTATAGATTTGGGAAAAGAAGTTGGGTCAATTGAAAAAGTAAACTGCCAAGAAGTTAATCTTCACTCTTCTGTTTATTCTTCTTAGATTTGCTTCTAAGTGAAAAGGATCCCTGAAGGTGTGACTTATAGATTTGGGAAAAGAAGTTGTGTCAATTGAAAAAGTAAACTGCCAAGAAGTTAATCTTCACTCTTCTGTTTATTCTTCTTAGATTTGCTTCTAAGTGAAAAGGATCCCTGAAGGTGTGACTTATAGATTTGGGAAAAGAAGTTGTGTCAATTGAAAAAGTAAACTGCCAAGAAGTTAATCTTCACTCTTCTGTTTATTCTTCTTAGATTTGCTTCTAAGTGAAAAGGATCCCTGAAGGTGTGACTTATAGATTTGGGAAAAGAAGTTGTGTCAATTGAAAAAGTAAACTGCCAAGAAGTTAATCTTCACTCTTCTGTTTATTCTTCTTAGATTTGCTTCTAAGTGAAAAGGATCCCTGAAGGTGTGACTTATAGATTTGGGAAAAGAAGTTGTGTCAATTGAAAAAGTAAACTGCCAAGAAGTTAATCTTCACTCTTCTGTTTATTCTTCTTAGATTTGCTTCTAAGTGAAAAGGATCCCTGAAGGTGTGACTTATAGATTTGGGAAAAGAAGTTGTGTCAATTGAAAAAGTAAACTGCCAAGAAGTTAATCTTCACTCTTCTGTTTATTCTTCTTAGATTTGCTTCTAAGTGAAAAGGATCCCTGAAGGTGTGACTTATAGATTTGGGAAAAGAAGTTGTGTCAATTGAAAAAGTAAACTGTCCAAGAAGTTAATCTTCACTCTTCTGTTTATTCTTCTTAGATTTGCTTCTAAGTGAAAAGGATCCCTGAAGGTGTGACTTATAGATTTGGGAAAAGAAGTTGTGTCAATTGAAAAAGTAAACTGCCAAGAAGTTAATCTTCACTCTTCTGTTTATTCTTCTTAGATTTGCTTCTAAGTGAAAAGGATCCCTGAAGGTGTGACTTATAGATTTGGGAAAAGAAGTTGTGTCAATTGAAAAAGTAAACTGTCCAAGAAGTTAATCTTCACTCTTCTGTTTATTCTTCTTAGATTTGCTTCTAAGTGAAAAGGATCCCTGAAGGTGTGACTTATAGATTTGGGAAAAGAAGTTGTGTCAATTGAAAAAGTAAACTGCCAAGAAGTTAATCTTCACTCTTCTGTTTATTCTTCTTAGATTTGCTTCTAAGTGAAAAGGATCCCTGAAGGTGTGACTTATAGATTTGGGAAAAGAAGTTGGGTCAATTGAAAAAGTAAACTGCCAAGAAGTTAATCTTCACTCTTCTGTTTATTCTTCTTAGATTTGCTTCTAAGTGAAAAGGATCCCTGAAGGTGTGACTTATAGATTTGGGAAAAGAAGTTGTGTCAATTGAAAAAGTAAACTGCCAAGAAGTTAATCTTCACTCTTCTGTTTATTCTTCTTAGATTTGCTTCTAAGTGAAAAGGATCCCTGAAGGTGTGACTTATAGATTTGGGAAAAGAAGTTGTGTCAATTGAAAAAGTAAACTGCCAAGAAGTTAATCTTCACTCTTCTGTTTATTCTTCTTAGATTTGCTTCTAAGTGAAAAGGATCCCTGAAGGTGTGACTTATAGATTTGGGAAAAGAAGTTGGGTCAATTGAAAAAGTAAACTGCCAAGAAGTTAATCTTCACTCTTCTGTTTATTCTTCTTAGATTTGCTTCTAAGTGAAAAGGATCCCTGAAGGTGTGACTTATAGATTTGGGAAAAGAAGTTGTGTCAATTGAAAAAGTAAATTGCCAAGAAGTTAATCTTCACTCTTCTGTTTATTCTTCTTAGATTTGATTCTAAGTGAGAAGGATCCCTGAAGGTGTGACTTATAGATTTGGGAAAAGAAGTTGTGTCAATTGAAAAAGTAAACTGCCAAGAAGTTAATCTTCACTCTTCTGTTTATTCTTCTTAGATTTGCTTCTAAGTGAAAAGGATCCCTGAAGGTGTGACTTATAGATTTGGGAAAAGAAGTTGTGTCAATTGAAAAAGTAAACTGCCAAGAAGTTAATCTTCACTCTTCTGTTTATTCTTCTTAGATTTGCTTCTAAGTGAAAAGGATCCCTGAAGGTGTGACTTATAGATTTGGGAAAAGAAGTTGTGTCAATTGAAAAAGTAAACTGCCAAGAAGTTAATCTTCACTCTTCTGTTTATTCTTCTTAGATTTGCTTCTAAGTGAAAAGGATCCCTGAAGGTGTGACTTATAGATTTGGGAAAAGAAGTTGGGTCAATTGAAAAAGTAAACTGCCAAGAAGTTAATCTTCACTCTTCTGTTTATTCTTCTTAGATTTGCTTCTAAGTGAAAAGGATCCCTGAAGGTGTGACTTATAGATTTGGGAAAAGAAGTTGGGTCAATTGAAAAAGTAAACTGCCAAGAAGTTAATCTTCACTCTTCTGTTTATTCTTCTTAGATTTGCTTCTAAGTGAAAAGGATCCCTGAAGGTGTGACTTATAGATTTGGGAAAAGAAGTTGGGTCAATTGAAAAAGTAAACTGCCAAGAAGTTAATCTTCACTCTTCTGTTTATTCTTCTTAGATTTGCTTCTAAGTGAAAAGGATCCCTGAAGGTGTGACTTATAGATTTGGGAAAAGAAGTTGGGTCAATTGAAAAAGTAAACTGCCAAGAAGTTAATCTTCACTCTTCTGTTTATTCTTCTTAGATTTGCTTCTAAGTGAAAAGGATCCCTGAAGGTGTGACTTATAGATTTGGGAAAAGAAGTTGGGTCAATTGAAAAAGTAAACTGCCAAGAAGTTAATCTTCACTCTTCTGTTTATTCTTCTTAGATTTGCTTCTAAGTGAAAAGGATCCCTGAAGGTGTGACTTATAGATTTGGGAAAAGAAGTTGGGTCAATTGAAAAAGTAAACTGCCAAGAAGTTAATCTTCACTCTTCTGTTTATTCTTCTTAGATTTGCTTCTAAGTGAAAAGGATCCCTGATGGTGTGACTTATAGATTTGGGAAAAGAAGTTGTGTCAATTGAAAAAGTAAACTGCCAAGAAGTTAATCTTCACTCTTCTGTTTATTCTTCTTAGATTTGCTTCTAAGTGAAAAGGATCCCTGAAGGTGTGACTTATAGATTTGGGAAAAGAAGTTGGGTCAATTGAAAAAGTAAACTGCCAAGAAGTTAATCTTCACTCTTCTGTTTATTCTTCTTAGATTTGCTTCTAAGTGAAAAGGATCCCTGAAGGTGTGACTTATAGATTTGGGAAAAGAAGTTGTGTCAATTGAAAAAGTAAACTGCCAAGAAGTTAATCTTCACTCTTCTGTTTATTCTTCTTAGATTTGCTTCTAAGTGAAAAGGATCCCTGAAGGTGTGACTTATAGATTTGGGAAAAAGAAGTTGGGTCAATTGAAAAAGTAAACTGCCAAGAAGTTAATCTTCACTCTTCTGTTTATTCTTCTTAGATTTGCTTCTAAGTGAGAAGGATCCCTGAAGGTGTGACTTATAGATTTGGGAAAAGAAGTTGTGTCAATTGAAAAAGTAAACTGCCAAGAAGTTAATCTTCACTCTTCTGTTTATTCTTCTTAGATTTGCTTCTAAGTGAAAAGGATCCCTGAAGGTGTGACTTATAGATTTGGGAAAAGAAGTTGGGTCAATTGAAAAAGTAAACTGCCAAGAAGTTAATCTTCACTCTTCTGTTTATTCTTCTTAGATTTGCTTCTAAGTGAAAAGGATCCCTGAAGGTGTGACTTATAGATTTGGGAAAAGAAGTTGGGTCAATTGAAAAAGTAAACTGCCAAGAAGTTAATCTTCACTCTTCTGTTTATTCTTCTTAGATTTGCTTCTAAGTGAAAAGGATCCCTGAAGGTGTGACTTATAGATTTGGGAAAAGAAGTTGGGTCAATTGAAAAAGTAAACTGCCAAGAAGTTAATCTTCACTCTTCTGTTTATTCTTCTTAGATTTGCTTCTAAGTGAAAAGGATCCCTGAAGGTGTGACTTATAGATTTGGGAAAAGAAGTTGTGTCAATTGAAAAAGTAAACTGCCAAGAAGTTAATCTTCACTCTTCTGTTTATTCTTCTTAGATTTGCTTCTAAGTGAAAAGGATCCCTGAAGGTGTGACTTATAGATTTGGGAAAAGAAGTTGGGTCAATTGAAAAAGTAAACTGCCAAGAAGTTAATCTTCACTCTTCTGTTTATTCTTCTTAGATTTGCTTCTAAGTGAAAAGGATCCCTGAAGGTGTGACTTATAGATTTGGGAAAAGAAGTTGTGTCAATTGAAAAAGTAAACTGCCAAGAAGTTAATCTTCACTCTTCTGTTTATTCTTCTTAGATTTGCTTCTAAGTGAAAAGGATCCCTGAAGGTGTGACTTATAGATTTGGGAAAAAAAGTTGGGTCAATTGAAAAAGTAAACTGCCAAGAAGTTAATCTTCACTCTTCTGTTTATTCTTCTTAGATTTGCTTCTAAGTGAGAAGGATCCCTGAAGGTGTGACTTATAGATTTGGGAAAAGAAGTTGTGTCAATTGAAAAAGTAAACTGCCAAGAAGTTAATCTTCACTCTTCTGTTTATTCTTCTTAGATTTGCTTCTAAGTGAAAAGGATCCCTGAAGGTGTGACTTATAGATTTGGGAAAAGAAGTTGTGTCAATTGAAAAAGTAAACTGCCAAGAAGTTAATCTTCACTCTTCTGTTTATTCTTCTTAGATTTGCTTCTAAGTGAGAAGGATCCCTGAAGGTGTGACTTATAGATTTGGGAAAAGAAGTTGTGTCAATTGAAAAAGTAAACTGCCAAGAAGTTAATCTTCACTCTTCTGTTTATTCTTCTTAGATTTGCTTCTAAGTGAAAAGGATCCCTGAAGGTGTGACTTATAGATTTGGGAAAAGAAGTTGGGTCAATTGAAAAAGTAAACTGCCAAGAAGTTAATCTTCACTCTTCTGTTTATTCTTCTTAGATTTGCTTCTAAGTGAAAAGGATCCCTGAAGGTGTGACTTATAGTTTTGGGAAAAGAAATTGTGTCAATTGAAAAAGTAAACTGCCAAGAAGTTAATCTTCACTCTTCTGTTTATTCTTCTTAGATTTGCTTCTAAGTGAAAAGGATCCCTGAAGGTGTGACTTATAGATTTGGGAAAAGAAGTTGGGTCAATTGAAAAAGTAAACTGCCAAGAAGTTAATCTTCACTCTTCTGTTTATTCTTCTTAGATTTGCTTCTAAGTGAAAAGGATCCCTGAAGGTGTGACTTATAGATTTGGGAAAAGAAGTTGTGTCAATTGAAAAAGTAAACTGCCAAGAAGTTAATCTTCACTCTTCTGTTTATTCTTCTTAGATTTGCTTCTAAGTGAAAAGGATCCCTGAAGGTGTGACTTATAGATTTGGGAAAAGAAGTTGGGTCAATTGAAAAAGTAAACTGCCAAGAAGTTAATCTTCACTCTTCTGTTTATTCTTCTTAGATTTGCTTCTAAGTGAAAAGGATCCCTGAAGGTGTGACTTATAGATTTGGGAAAAGAAGTTGGGTCAATTGAAAAAGTAAACTGCCAAGAAGTTAATCTTCACTCTTCTGTTTATTCTTCTTAGATTTGCTTCTAAGTGAAAAGGATCCCTGAAGGTGTGACTTATAGATTTGGGAAAAGAAGTTGGGTCAATTGAAAAAGTAAACTGCCAAGAAGTTAATCTTCACTCTTCTGTTTATTCTTCTTAGATTTGCTTCTAAGTGAAAAGGATCCCTGAAGGTGTGACTTATAGATTTGGGAAAAGAAGTTGGGTCAATTGAAAAAGTAAACTGCCAAGAAGTTAATCTTCACTCTTCTGTTTATTCTTCTTAGATTTGCTTCTAAGTGAAAAGGATCCCTGAAGGTGTGACTTATAGATTTGGGAAAAGAAGTTGGGTCAATTGAAAAAGTAAACTGCCAAGAAGTTAATCTTCACTCTTCTGTTTATTCTTCTTAGATTTGCTTCTAAGTGAAAAGGATCCCTGAAGGTGTGACTTATAGATTTGGGAAAAGCAGTTGGGTCAATTGAAAAAGTAAACTGCCAAGAAGTTAATCTTCACTCTTCTGTTTATTCTTCTTAGATTTGCTTCTAAGTGAAAAGGATCCCTGAAGGTGTGACTTATAGATTTGGGAAAAGAAGTTGTGTCAATTGAAAAAGTAAACTGCCAAGAAGTTAATCTTCACTCTTCTGTTTATTCTTCTTAGATTTGCTTCTAAGTGAAAAGGATCCCTGAAGGTGTGACTTATAGATTTGGGAAAAGAAGTTGGGTCAATTGAAAAAGTAAACTGCCAAGAAGTTAATCTTCACTCTTCTGTTTATTCTTCTTAGATTTGCTTCTAAGTGAAAAGGATCCCTGAAGGTGTGACTTATAGATTTGGGAAAAGAAGTTGTGTCAATTGAAAAAGTAAACTGCCAAGAAGTTAATCTTCACTCTTCTGTTTATTCTTCTTAGATTTGCTTCTAAGTGAGAAGGATCCCTGAAGGTGTGACTTATAGATTTGGGAAAAGAAGTTGTGTCAATTGAAAAAGTAAACTGCCAAGAAGTTAATCTTCACTCTTCTGTTTATTCTTCTTAGATTTGCTTCTAAGTGAAAAGGATCCCTGAAGGTGTGACTTATAAATTTGGGAAAAGAAGTTGTGTCAATTGAAAAAGTAAACTGCCAAGAAGTTAATCTTCACTCTTCTGTTTATTCTTCTTAGATTTGCTTCTAAGTGAGAAGGATCCCTGAAGGTGTGACTTATAGATTTGGGAAAAGAAGTTGTGTCAATTGAAAAAGTAAACTGCCAAGAAGTTAATCTTCACTCTTCTGTTTATTCTTCTTAGATTTGCTTCTAAGTGAAAAGGATCCCTGAAGGTGTGACTTATAGATTTGGGAAAAGAAGTTGTGTCAATTGAAAAAGTAAACTGCCAAGAAGTTAATCTTCACTCTTCTGTTTATTCTTCTTAGATTTGCTTCTAAGTGAAAAGGATCCCTGAAGGTGTGACTTATAGATTTGGGAAAAGAAGTTGTGTCAATTGAAAAAGTAAACTGCCAAGAAGTTAATCTTCACTCTTCTGTTTATTCTTCTTAGATTTGCTTCTAAGTGAAAAGGATCCCTGAAGGTGTGACTTATAGATTTGGGAAAAGAAGTTGGGTCAATTGAAAAAGTAAACTGCCAAGAAGTTAATCTTCACTCTTCTGTTTATTCTTCTTAGATTTGCTTCTAAGTGAAAAGGATCCCTGAAGGTGTGACTTATAGATTTGGGAAAAGAAGTTGTGTCAATTGAAAAAGTAAACTGCCAAGAAGTTAATCTTCACTCTTCTGTTTATTCTTCTTAGATTTGCTTCTAAGTGAAAAGGATCCCTGAAGGTGTGACTTATAGATTTGGGAAAAGAAGTTGGGTCAATTGAAAAAGTAAACTGCCAAGAAGTTAATCTTCACTCTTCTGTTTATTCTTCTTAGATTTGCTTCTAAGTGAAAAGGATCCCTGAAGGTGTGACTTATAGATTTGGGAAAAGAAGTTGTGTCAATTGAAAAAGTAAACTGCCAAGAAGTTAATCTTCACTCTTCTGTTTATTCTTCTTAGATTTGCTTCTAAGTGAAAAGGATCCCTGAAGGTGTGACTTATAGATTTGGGAAAAGAAGTTGTGTCAATTGAAAAAGTAAACTGCCAAGAAGTTAATCTTCACTCTTCTGTTTATTCTTCTTAGATTTGCTTCTAAGTGAAAAGGATCCCTGAAGGTGTGACTTATAGATTTGGGAAAAGAAGTTGTGTCAATTGAAAAAGTAAACTGCCAAGAAGTTAATCTTCACTCTTCTGTTTATTCTTCTTAGATTTGCTTCTAAGTGAAAAGGATCCCTGAAGGTGTGACTTATAGATTTGGGAAAAGAAGTTGGGTCAATTGAAAAAGTAAACTGCCAAGAAGTTAATCTTCACTCTTCTGTTTATTCTTCTTAGATTTGCTTCTAAGTGAAAAGGATCCCTGAAGGTGTGACTTATAGATTTGGGAAAAGAAGTTGTGTCAATTGAAAAAGTAAACTGCCAAGAAGTTAATCTTCACTCTTCTGTTTATTCTTCTTAGATTTGCTTCTAAGTGAAAAGGATCCCTGAAGATGTGACTTATAGATTTGGAAAAGAAGTTGGGTCAATTGAAAAAGTAAACTGCCAAGAAGTTAATCTTCACTCTTCTGTTTATTCTTCTTAGATTTGCTTCTAAGTGAAAAGGATCCCTGAAGGTGTGACTTATAGATTTGGGAAAAGAAGTTGGGTCAATTGAAAAAGTAAACTGCCAAGAAGTTAATCTTCACTCTTCTGTTTATTCTTCTTAGATTTGCTTCTAAGTGAGAAGGATCCCTGAAGGTGTGACTTATAGATTTGGGAAAAGTAGTTGTGTCAATTGAAAAAGTAAACTGCCAAGAAGTTAATCTTCACTCTTCTGTTTATTCTTCTTAGATTTGCTTCTAAGTGAAAAGGATCCCTGAAGGTGTGACTTATAGATTTGGGAAAAGAAGTTGTGTCAATTGAAAAAGTAAACTGCCAAGAAGTTAATCTTCACTCTTCTGTTTATTCTTCTTAAATTTGCTTCTAAGTGAAAAGGATCCCTGAAGGTGTGACTTATAGATTTGGGAAAAGAAGTTGTGTCAATTGAAAAAGTAAACTGCCAAGAAGTTAATCTTCACTCTTCTGTTTATTCTTCTTAGATTTGCTTCTAAGTGAGAAGGATCCCTGAAGGTGTGACTTATAGATTTGGGAAAAGAAGTTGTGTCAATTGAAAAAGTAAACTGCCAAGAAGTTAATCTTCACTCTTCTGTTTATTCTTCTTAGATTTGCTTCTAAGTGAAAAGGATCGCTGAAGGTGTGACTTATAGATTTGGGAAAAGAAGTTGTGTCAATTGAAAAAGTAAACTGCCAAGAAGTTAATCTTCACTCTTCTGTTTATTCTTCTTAGATTTGCTTCTAAGTGAAAAGGATCCCTGAAGGTGTGACTTATAGATTTGGGAAAAGAAGTTGTGTCAATTGAAAAAGTAAACTGCCAAGAAGTTAATCTTCACTCTTCTGTTTATTCTTCTTAGATTTGCTTCTAAGTGAAAAGGATCCCTGAAGGTGTGACTTATAGATTTGGGAAAAGAAGTTGTGTCAATTGAAAAAGTAAACTGCCAAGAAGTTAATCTTCACTCTTCTGTTTATTCTTCTTAGATTTGCTTCTAAGTGAAAAGGATCCCTGAAGGTGTGACTTATAGATTTGGGAAAAGAAGTTGTGTCAATTGAAAAAGTAAACTGCCAAGAAGTTAATCTTCACTCTTCTGTTTATTCTTCTTAGATTTGCTTCTAAGTGAAAAGGATCCCTGAAGGTGTGACTTATAGATTTCGGAAAAGAAGTTGTGTCAATTGAAAAAGTAAACTGCCAAGAAGTTAATCTTCACTCTTCTGTTTATTCTTCTTAGATTTGCTTCTAAGTGAAAAGGATCCCTGAAGGTGTGACTTATAGATTTGGGAAAAGAAGTTGTGTCAATTGAAAAAGTAAACTGCCAAGAAGTTAATCTTCACTCTTCTGTTTATTCTTCTTAGATTTGCTTCTAAGTGAAAAGGATCCCTGAAGGTGTGACTTATAGATTTGGGAAAAGAAGTTGTGTCAATTGAAAAAGTAAACTGCCAAGAAGTTAATCTTCACTCTTCTGTTTATTCTTCTTAGATTTGCTTCTAAGTGAGAAGGATCCCTGAAGGTGTGACTTATAGATTTGGGAAAAGATGTTGTGTCAATTGAAAAAGTAAACTGCCAAGAAGTTAATCTTCACTCTTCTGTTTATTCTTCTTAGATTTGCTTCTAAGTGAAAAGGATCCCTGAAGGTGTGACTTATAGATTTGGGAAAAGAAGTTGTGTCAATTGAAAAAGTAAACTGCCAAGAAGTTAATCTTCACTCTTCTGTTTATTCTTCTTAGATTTGCTTCTAAGTGAAAAGGATCCCTGAAGGTGTGACTTATAGATTTGGGAAAAGAAGTTGTGTCAATTGAAAAAGTAAACTGCCAAGAAGTTAATCTTCACTCTTCTGTTTATTCTTCTTAGATTTGCTTCTAAGTGAGAAGGATCCCTGAAGGTGTGACTTATAGATTTGGGAAAAGAAGTTGGGTCAATTGAAAAAGTAAACTGCCAAGAAGTTAATCTTCACTCTTCTGTTTATTCTTCTTAGATTTGCTTCTAAGTGAAAAGGATCCCTGAAGGTGTGACTTATAGATTTGGGAAAAGAAGTTGTGTCAATTGAAAAAGTAAACTGCCAAGAAGTTAATCTTCACTCTTCTGTTTATTCTTCTTAGATTTGCTTCTAAGTGAAAAGGATCCCTGAAGGTGTGACTTATAGATTTGGGAAAAGAAGTTGTGTCAATTGAAAAAGTAAACTGCCAAGAAGTTAATCTTCACTCTTCTGTTTATTCTTCTTAGATTTGCTTCTAAGTGAGAAGGATCCCTGAAGGTGTGACTTATAGATTTGGGAAAAGAAGTTGTGTCAATTGAAAAAGTAAACTGCCAAGAAGTTAATCTTCACTCTTCTGTTTATTCTTCTTAGATTTGCTTCTAAGTGAAAAGGATCCCTGAAGGTGTGACTTATAGATTTGGGAAAAGAAGTTGTGTCAATTGAAAAAGTAAACTGCCAAGAAGTTAATCTTCACTCTTCTGTTTATTCTTCTTAGATTTGCTTCTAAGTGAAAAGGATCCCTGAAGGTGTGACTTATAGATTTGGGAAAAGAAGTTGTGTCAATTGAAAAAGTAAACTGCCAAGAAGTTAATCTTCACTCTTCTGTTTATTCTTCTTAGATTTGCTTCTAAGTGAAAAGGATCCCTGAAGGTGTGACTTATAGATTTGGGAAAAGAAGTTGTGTCAATTGAAAAAGTAAACTGCCAAGAAGTTAATCTTCACTCTTCTGTTTATTCTTCTTAGATTTGCTTCTAAGTGAGAAGGATCCCTGAAGGTGTGACTTATAGATTTGGGAAAAGAAGTTGGGTCAATTGAAAAAGTAAACTGCCAAGAAGTTAATCTTCACTCTTCTGTTTATTCTTCTTAGATTTGCTTCTAAGTGAAAAGGATCCCTGAAGGTGTGACTTATAGATTTGGGAAAAGAAGTTGTGTCAATTGAAAAAGTAAACTGCCAAGAAGTTAATCTTCACTCTTCTGTTTATTCTTCTTAGATTTGCTTCTAAGTGAAAAGGATCCCTGAAGGTGTGACTTATAGATTTGGGAAAAGAAGTTGTGTCAATTGAAAAAGTAAACTGCCAAGAAGTTAATCTTCACTCTTCTGTTTATTCTTCTTAGATTTGCTTCTAAGTGAGAAGGATCCCTGAAGGTGTGACTTATAGATTTGGGAAAAGAAGTTGTGTCAATTGAAAAAGTAAACTGCCAAGAAGTTAATCTTCACTCTTCTGTTTATTCTTCTTAGATTTGCTTCTAAGTGAAAAGGATCCCTGAAGGTGTGACTTATAGATTTGGGAAAAGAAGTTGTGTCAATTGAAAAAGTAAACTGCCAAGAAGTTAATCTTCACTCTTCTGTTTATTCTTCTTAGATTTGCTTCTAAGTGAAAAGGATCCCTGAAGGTGTGACTTATAGATTTGGGAAAAGAAGTTGTGTCAATTGAAAAAGTAAACTGCCAAGAAGTTAATCTTCACTCTTCTGTTTATTCTTCTTAGATTTGCTTCTAAGTGAAAAGGATCCCTGAAGGTGTGACTTATAGATTTGGGAAAAGAAGTTGTGTCAATTGAAAAAGTAAACTGCCAAGAAGTTAATCTTCACTCTTCTGTTTATTCTTCTTAGATTTGCTTCTAAGTGAAAAGGATCCCTGAAGGTGTGACTTATAGATTTGGGAAAAGAAGTTGTGTCAATTGAAAAAGTAAACTGCCAAGAAGTTAATCTTCACTCTTCTGTTTATTCTTCTTAGATTTGCTTCTAAGTGAAAAGGATCCCTGAAGGTGTGACTTATAGATTTGGGAAAAGAAGTTGTGTCAATTGAAAAAGTAAACTGCCAAGAAGTTAATCTTCACTCTTCTGTTTATTCTTCTTAGATTTGCTTCTAAGTGAGAAGGATCCCTGAAGGTGTGACTTATAGATTTGGGAAAAGAAGTTGTGTCAATTGAAAAAGTAAACTGCCAAGAAGTTAATCTTCACTCTTCTGTTTATTCTTCTTAGATTTGCTTCTAAGTGAAAAGGATCCCTGAAGGTGTGACTTATAGATTTGGGAAAAGAAGTTGTGTCAATTGAAAAAGTAAACTGCCAAGAAGTTAATCTTCACTCTTCTGTTTATTCTTCTTAGATTTGCTTCTAAGTGAAAAGGATCCCTGAAGGTGTGACTTATAGATTTGGGAAAAGAAGTTGTGTCAATTGAAAAAGTAAACTGCCAAGAAGTTAATCTTCACTCTTCTGTTTATTCTTCTTAGATTTGCTTCTAAGTGAAAAGGATCCCTGAAGGTGTGACTTATAGATTTGGGAAAAGAAGTTGTGTCAATTGAAAAAGTAAACTGCCAAGAAGTTAATCTTCACTCTTCTGTTTATTCTTCTTAGATTTGCTTCTAAGTGAAAAGGATCCCTGAAGGTGTGACTTATAGATTTGGGAAAAGAAGTTGTGTCAATTGAAAAAGTAAACTGCCAAGAAGTTAATCTTCACTCTTCTGTTTATTCTTCTTAGATTTGCTTCTAAGTGAAAAGGATCCCTGAAGGTGTGACTTATAGATTTGGGAAAAGAAGTTGTGTCAATTGAAAAAGTAAACTGCCAAGAAGTTAATCTTCACTCTTCTGTTTATTCTTCTTAGATTTGCTTCTAAGTGAAAAGGATCCCTGAAGGTGTGACTTATAGATTTGGGAAAAGAAGTTGTGTCAATTGAAAAAGTAAACTGCCAAGAAGTTAATCTTCACTCTTCTGTTTATTCTTCTTAGATTTGCTTCTAAGTGAAAAGGATCCCTGAAGGTGTGACTTATAGATTTGGGAAAAGAAGTTGTGTCAATTGAAAAAGTAAACTGCCAAGAAGTTAATCTTCACTCTTCTGTTTATTCTTCTTAGATTTGCTTCTAAGTGAAAAGGATCCCTGAAGGTGTGACTTATAGATTTGGGAAAAGAAGTTGTGTCAATTGAAAAAGTAAACTGCCAAGAAGTTAATCTTCACTCTTCTGTTTATTCTTCTTAGATTTGCTTCTAAGTGAAAAGGATCCCTGAAGGTGTGACTTATAGATTTGGGAAAAGAAGTTGGGTCAATTGAAAAAGTAAACTGCCAAGAAGTTAATCTTCACTCTTCTGTTTATTCTTCTTAGATTTGCTTCTAAGTGAAAAGGATCCCTGAAGGTGTGACTTATAGATTTGGGAAAAGAAGTTGGGTCAATTGAAAAAGTAAACTGCCAAGAAGTTAATCTTCACTCTTCTGTTTATTCTTCTTAGATTTGCTTCTAAGTGAAAAGGATCCCTGAAGGTGTGACTTATAGATTTGGGAAAAGAAGTTGTGTCAATTGAAAAAGTAAACTGCCAAGAAGTTAATCTTCACTCTTCTGTTTATTCTTCTTAGATTTGCTTCTAAGTGAAAAGGATCCCTGAAGGTGTGACTTATAGATTTGGGAAAAGAAGTTGTGTCAATTGAAAAAGTAAACTGCCAAGAAGTTAATCTTCACTCTTCTGTTTATTCTTCTTAGATTTGCTTCTAAGTGAAAAGGATCCCTGAAGGTGTGACTTATAGATTTGGGAAAAGAAGTTGTGTCAATTGAAAAAGTAAACTGCCAAGAAGTTAATCTTCACTCTTCTGTTTATTCTTCTTAGATTTGCTTCTAAGTGAAAAGGATCCCTGAAGGTGTGACTTATAGATTTGGGAAAAGAAGTTGTGTCAATTGAAAAAGTAAACTGCCAAGAAGTTAATCTTCACTCTTCTGTTTATTCTTCTTAGATTTGCTTCTAAGTGAGAAGGATCCCTGAAGGTGTGACTTATAGATTTGGGAAAAGAAGTTGTGTCAATTGAAAAAGTAAACTGCCAAGAAGTTAATCTTCACTCTTCTGTTTATTCTTCTTAGATTTGCTTCTAAGTGAAAAGGATCCCTGAAGGTGTGACTTATAGATTTGGGAAAAGAAGTTGTGTCAATTGAAAAAGTAAACTGCCAAGAAGTTAATCTTCACTCTTCTGTTTATTCTTCTTAGATTTGCTTCTAAGTGAAAAGGATCCCTGAAGGTGTGACTTATAGATTTGGGAAAAGAAGTTGTGTCAATTGAAAAAGTAAACTGCCAAGAAGTTAATCTTCACTCTTCTGTTTATTCTTCTTAGATTTGCTTCTAAGTGAAAAGGATCCCTGAAGGTGTGACTTATAGATTTGGGAAAAGAAGTTGTGTCAATTGAAAAAGTAAACTGCCAAGAAGTTAATCTTCACTCTTCTGTTTATTCTTCTTAGATTTGCTTCTAAGTGAGAAGGATCCCTGAAGGTGTGACTTATAGATTTGGGAAAAGAAGTTGTGTCAATTGAAAAAGTAAACTGCCAAGAAGTTAATCTTCACTCTTCTGTTTATTCTTCTTAGATTTGCTTCTAAGTGAAAAGGATCCCTGAAGGTGTGACTTATAGATTTGGGAAAAGAAGTTGTGTCAATTGAAAAAGTAAACTGCCAAGAAGTTAATCTTCACTCTTCTGTTTATTCTTCTTAGATTTGCTTCTAAGTGAAAAGGATCCCTGAAGGTGTGACTTATAGATTTGGGAAAAGAAGTTGTGTCAATTGAAAAAGTAAACTGCCAAGAAGTTAATCTTCACTCTTCTGTTTATTCTTCTTAGATTTGCTTCTAAGTGAAAAGGATCCCTGAAGGTGTGACTTATAGATTTGGGAATAAGAAAATCAAGTTTGCCTGGTAATCTATCTGGGCTGATGACTGAATGTGTGACACAGAAATCTGAACATATTTTTCTGAATAGATGCAGTCTTTATCGTACAGATGTATAACTCTGTTATTACAATCCACATTTGAATAAAGTCTACAAAGTACACATATGCATTTATTGAGCTCTTGGCTATAGGTATGCATTTTATATAAAGGCAGATATAAACATGTAAAGTTAGAATTGAAATCAATGAAAAATACTAAGCACTTGAATATACTTGGGATTCACACCAGATTTTAATCAAAGAATACCGAATAAAAAATAAATGCTTGTTGTTTAAAACAGAAAGAAATTATTAAATGAGACATCAGAGTTTTTTTAATCATCTCTATACATCAGTCCCCCAAAAAAGATACTAGAGTTATATACACTTCCATCAAAAATGTCTACAGAACTTTATTTAAAACAATTGAGATTTTAAAATGAAAGTAAAAGTGATGTCAAGAAAAATATATTTAATGCTGAAAAGCATGGAATAAGAAAAAAACAAAACAAATTGAAAAATTATACAGTTCATTATATGAAAACATTTTTACAGCCCACTCAATTTAGATGTGCAGGACAACTCAACACTGCCGACTGAGCACCGGGACAACTCAAGGTTGAGGCAACTCAGCATCAGAAAAACTTAATTTTTTTTATAACCAAATAAAAGTAATTTATTAAGGATTAAAACCTTAATTAGTGAATATTTTTACTGCATTAAAAAATCAATTTCTTTATGATTTACTTTATTAAAAATAATTACAAAAATATTCACTAATTAAGGTTTTAATACTTAATAAATTACTTTTATTTGGTTATAAAAAAATTATGTTTTATGATATCCAGTCCTGGATTGTTCTGGTGTTCAATCAGTGATGTTGAGTTGTCCCTTCACATTAATATTCAATCATATCTGCATCAAAATTCTCAAGAATCCTTTGTAGAGCCACTTTAAACTCAATAATAGTTCTTAATCTGGGATTAACCAAAGAATATGTTGCATTAAAAGCACAAGAATAAATTCTTTCCTTGTTTAAGCAATAAATCCTTCAAACAGAATATTTCTCATTAGAAGCAGAAATTAAAGTCTTAACATTGTTCATTAAAAAACTTTTCTTGCTGATTTCGTGAAACATTGAAATCATTTCTTTATGCAAAGTACTTATCTCTTGAATAAAGGCACTTTTAAAAATGAATAAAATATTTAAGCTTTGAATGAAACAATATTTACATTCTTCGGACTATTGTCCTCATCTTTGTCGCCATATTTATTACAACGTTTCGGTTGTTGTATGCTGCGGCCTTCTTCAGGTGGTTGGAATGTCGAACTGAACCCTTTATTTCGCTCACTGGGATAGACTGTTCTAGTTCCACGTGCCATGTTTAATGGATGTCAGTGAGGACATCTGTGTATGAATTTCTCAAGGACACATGGCACAGTGGATAAAGGCGTTGGTTAGATCCAGTGACTGGACCCAAAGAGTGTGAGTTCCATACTCGGTTAAGGCAGTGGAGAACTTTCAAAGGGAAATTAACAGGAGGTAACTGATAACTGACATCCATTAGACATGGCACGTGGAACTAGAGCAGTCTACCCCAGTTAGCGAAAAAAAGGGTTCAGTTTGACATTCCAACCACCTGAAGAAGTCCGGAGCATACAACGTCTGAAACGTAATAAATATGGCGGCAAAGATGAGGACAATAGTCCGAATAATGTAAATAATGTACATAATACCTGATCTCAGAAATATAGACAGACTTTGAATAAAAGTATTATGTTTTTTCTAATATAATTATCCCTTTGTTTTTTTAGTTACTAGTTGTGATATATGTGGAGATTTAGAGACTTTTGCTTACTCGAACTATAACACTTGTCTCCCATTATGTGTCACTCAAAATGCCATGACCCACCAAATTAGGCAGTAGTGATATTACTACGTATGGCCTACAGCCAGTCCAAAGTAGCAAAAGATGACCAAACAGTACCAGTAAGAGTAGTCCTCATTTAATAGACAAACAAATATCAATTTGAAGAACTCTACAAGAAATATTTTCTGTGTTTTTAAAGAATAATAGGAAATCAAGTATTACAGATAAAACAAATTCCAAAACATTTACTAAATACTTGAATGGTTATAGAGAAAAAAAACTATTGCTACAATTTTGAAAAAAAAAAAAGAAAGTCTCACCTCTAAAAAAAGCTGATCAAATCTGATATTTTCTTCTGCTTCCTGTTCTTCTAAAGCTTTGTTGACAAGAGAAGTGATTATTTTGGGATCATTAGAATTGAGGAATGTTTGTAAATGCTGATGAAAATCTGTTCTTTTCATGACATTCTGCGGAGACAGAGAACTATAAAGGAAATTCAGCAAGTCTTTGAGGACACTAAGCTGATAGTGGTAGATATTTTCATCCATCTGTTAAAAAACAAAACAAAAAAAACAATCTATAATCATATGAATAATAAACCATGTACTTTTTTTTTTTTTTAATCAGGAATGCTTGTATTCAAGTTTTTCCTGATTTTCAATACATAAAATACTGAAAGCCAAAATGAATGAAACCAGTTTTAGGACCAAACTTTTCAAAAATCAATGTTTTAAGTATTATTTTTTTTCTCTACTGCAAGAAATATTTACTTTATTAGTGTAGAAAATGATTAAGCTCAAAAATGGAAGGATAGAGTAGAGGGATAGTCAGTGGGCACTGATAAAGAAATGTTGTCTCATACACCTTTTCTAGATCAAAGAAAATGGCTATTGCATGTTCTTTTTTAATAAAAGCCTCTCTAATGAAATTTTCTAGGCAGACTATGTTGTTTGTGATGCCACTTTTATTTCGGAATCCACTCTGGAAATTGGTAATTAAACCATTAGTTTCAAGGTACCAGTTCAATCTTTTATTTACTATTCTTTCTAGGGTTATGCATATGCAACTTGTTAATGTAATGGATCAGAAGTTTTAGGGGTCTCATTTATCTTTATTTGGTTTTGGTATAGGGATCATGATAGTTTGTTTCCAGCTATTTGGTAGTTTTCCCTAAACCATATCTTGTTAAAGATGTTTAACAAATGTTTTAAGGATTTAGTTTTTTTAAGAAATTCATAATGAATTTCATATGGCATCTATAAGTTCAGTCAGAGTAAAAAGATGGTTGTAATCTTCTTTGTTATTCGAGTTAAAGTTGAGTTTATTTTTTTTTTTGCATCATACCTAAGTTTTTGGAATTGCTGTTTGTAGTTTTCATTGGAGACATTTTTCTTTTTAAACATTTCTGCAAGTAGATTTGCTATATCCTATTTGTTTGTTATCTTTATGTTATTTTGTGAAATGTGATTTAGAGGAGGTGATAGATCTTTCTCAGTGATTTTCCTTACCTTATTCCAGACATTTTGGGATTTTGTTTGGAGTTTATTTTATGTATATAATCTCACCATGATTTTCTTTTAGCTTCTTTGATGGCTCTACCTGCTATTGCATTTTTTTGTTTAAATAGATTTAAATTATGGATTATAGGCCGAGTATTAAATTATGGATTATAGGCTGAGTTTTAAATTATGGATTATAAGCTGAGTATTAAATTATGGATTATAGGCTGAGTATTAGATTATAGGCTGAGTATTAAATCATGAATTATAGACTGAGTATTAAATTATGTATTATATGCTGTATTATGGATTATAGGCTGAGTATTAAATTATGGATTATAGGTTGAGTATTAAATTATGGATTATAGGCTGAGTATTAAATTATGGATTATAGGCTGAGTATTAAATTATGGATTATAGGCTGAGTATTAAATTATAGATCATAGGCTGAGTATTACATTTTCGTACTGCTGCTGCTCTACGTAATCTTATTACCTTTTTGCAATCTTTGTCGAACCATGGGCTTTGATGTTTATTTGATTCAGTGCTTTTTGGTATACATTTTCTCACAATTGCTATTAATGTTTCAGGGAAATATTCAATAGATTTTTTTTGTCATCTTTGTCGGTAAGTTTATGACAGCATTGGTTTTTATATTCCCTCCAATCTGCTTTTCTTTAGTTTCCATCGAGGGACATGGTTTTCGATTGGTTCTAGACCTCTTCAGTATAATTGGGTAATTGGTCAGTGCCACATGAATCATCGAGAACTTGCCAATTGTAATCCTTAAAAATAGAGGGTGGGGGGTCACACAGTGATAGGTCAATAGCTGAGTATATACCTGATGCAGGATGAAGATATGAATTAGACTTATCATTTAGTAAACATAAATCATTATTGTTAATTAAATTTTCCAGGTTTTTCCCTTTTTTGTTTGAGTTCTTGGATCCCCATCGTGATTGTTAAAGTCACCTAATAATAGGAATGGTTTTGGTAGTGGTTTTATTAGTTTACTTAGATCAGTCTCATTTATGGGGTCGTGCGATGGGATGTAAATAGAGCAGTTCGTAATGGTTGTATGTAGGGTACTTTTTCAAGAACTATGTTTAGAATGGTTTCAAAAAGTATTTTAATTTGGGGGGGGGGAGTCATTTCTGATTAGGATCGATACAGCCCCAGATGCCTTCTGCTGAGGGTCATGTATGAAGTTATATTGAGTATAGTTTTTTTAAATTTTTATTTATCATTAGGTTTTAGGAAAATTTGTTGAAGGCAAATGATGGTGGGAAGTTGATACATTATGAGTAACAGTAATCCATTTATGTTTGCATTTAGGCCGTGACAATTACACTGCATAATCTTTTGCTTTATGTTTAGGTATTAGGGTGCTATGAGTTTTTGTTAGTATGTTTATGATTAGTGGCCTGTTAGTACTTTGTTTCTTGTCATGTTTACTTCTTTGAAGTTCTTTCTTATTCTGCTTCTTTGTTTGATCTTGTTTCCTTTGTTTTTTCCGTTAGATTTTTTTGACCATCGTTAGATGATGACCATTCCATTGTTTGAGATGGGATAAAGCTTTGTTCATCTATATCCATTATTCATAGTTCTTCAATGATGTGCTGGGTTGTGTTATTTCTTTTATGAACATTTTGATCAATACCGAATTAAGACACATAGGGGCCCTAAGCACTTAACAGATTTTCAGGCCCACATACATCTGCGAGTTCAGTGTGTTAGTATGAAGTCTTGGTGAGTCGTGCAAATAAAGGACATCACGAACTGAAGGAACATATGACCATCGAGAGAGGCTGATCATCAGTTCCAACCCAGAAAAACACGCAACAGGGAAACACGAGCTGGAAATAAATATAGAAGGAACTGAAGGCACATATGACCATCGAGAGAGGCTGATCATCAGTTCCAACCCAGAAAAACACGCAACAGGGAAACACGAGCTGGAAATGAATATAGAAGGAACTGAAGGCACATATGACCATCGAGAGAGGCGGATCATCAATTCCAACCCAGAAAAACACGCAAAAGGGAAACACGAGCTGGAAATAAATATAGAAGGAACTGAAGGCACATATGACCATCGAGAGAGGCTGATCATCAATTCCAACCCAGAACAACATGCAACAGGGAAACACTAGCTGGACATAAATATAGAAGGAACTGAAGGCACATATGACCATCGAGAGAGGCGGATGATCAATTCCAACCCAGAACAACATGCAACAGGGAAACACTAGCTGGATATAAATATAGAAGGAACTGAAGGCACATATGACCATCGAGAGAGGCGGATCATCAGTTCCAATGCAGAACAACATGCAACAGGGAAACACTAGCTGGATATAAATATAGAAGGAACTGAAGGCACATATGACCATCGAGAGAGGCGGATCATCAGTTCCCATGCAGAACAACATGCAACAGGGAAACACTAGCTGGATATAAATATGGAAGGAACTGAAGGCTCATATGACCATCGAGAGAGGCGGATCATCAATTCCAACCCAGAACAACATGCAACAGGGAAACACTAGCTGGATATAAATATAGAAGGAACTGAAGGCACATTTGACCATCGAGAGAGGCGGATCATCAATTCCAACCCAGAACAACATGCAACAGGGAAACACTAGCTGGATATAAATATAGAAGGAACTGAAGGCACATATGACCATCGAGAGAGGCGGATCATCATTTCCAACCCAGAACAACATGCAACAGGGAAACACTAGCTGGACATAAATATAGAAGGAACTGAAGGCACATATGACCATCGAGAGAGGCGGATCATCAATTCCAACCCAGAACAACATGCAACAGGGAAACACTAGCTGGACATAAATATAGAAGGAACTGAAGGCACATATGACCATCGAGATAGGCGGATCATCAATTACAACCCATAACAACATGCAACAGGGAAACACTAGCTGGATATAAATATAGAAGGAACTGAAGGCACATATGACCATCGAGAGAGGCGGATCATCAATTCCAACCCAGAACAACATGCAACAGGGAAACACTAGCTGGATATAAATATAGAAGGAACTGAAGGCATATATGACCATCGAGAGAGGCAGATCATCAATTCCAACCCAGAACAACATGCAACAGGGAAAACACTAGCTGGATATAAATATAGAAGGAACTGAAGGCACATATGACCATCGAGAGAGGCAGATCATCAGTTCCAACCCAGAACAACATGCAACAGGGAAACACAAGCTAGACATAAATATGGAAGGAACTGAAGGCACATATGACCATCGAGAGAGGCGGATCATCAATTCCAACCCAGAACAACATGCAACAGGGAAACACTAGCTGGATATAAATATAGAAGAAACTGAAGGCACATATGACCATCGAGAGAGGCTGATCATGAATTCTAACCCAGAACAACATGCAACAGGGAAACACTAGCTGGATATAAATATAGAAGGAACTGAAGGCATATATGACCATCGAGAGAGGCTGATCATCAGTTCCAACCCAGAACAACATGCAACAGGGAAACACAAGCTAGACATAAATATGGAAGGAACTGAAGGCACATATGACCATCGAGAGAGGCGGATCATCAATTCCAACCCAGAACAACATGCAACAGGGAAAACACTAGCTGGATATAAATATAGAAGGAACTGAAGGCACATATGACCATCGAGAGAGGCTGATCATCAGTTCCAACCCAGAACAACATGCAACAGGGAAACACTAGCTGGATATAAATATAGAAGGAACTGAAGGCATATATGACCATCGAGAGAGGCGGATCATCAATGCCAACCCAGAACAACATGCAACAGGGAAACACTAGCTGGACATAAATATAGAAGGAACTGAAGGCACATATGACCATCGAGAGAGGCGGATCATCAATTCCAACCCAGAACAACATGCAACAGGGAAACACTAGCTGGATATAAATATAGAAGGAACTGAAGGCACATATGACCATCGAGAGAGGCGGATCATCAATTCCAACCCAGAACAACATGCAACAGGGAAACACTAGCTGGATATAAATATAGAAGGAACTGAAGGCACATATGACCATCGAGAGAGGCGGATCATCAATTCCAACCCAGAACAACATGCAACATGGAAAACACTAGCTGGATATAAATATAGAAGGAACTGAAGGCACATATGACCATCGAGAGAGGCGGATCATCAATTCCAACCCAGAACAACATGCAACAGGGAAACACTAGCTGGATATAAATATAGAAGGAACTGAAGGCACATATGACCATCGAGAGAGGCGGATCATCAATTCCAACCCAGAACAACATGCAACAGGGAAACACTAGCTGGATATAAATATAGAAGGAACTGAAGGCACATATGACCATCGAGAGAGGCGGATAATCAGTTCCAATGCAGAACAACATGCAACAGGGAAACACTAGCTGGATATAAATATAGAAGGAACTGAAGGCACATTTGACCATCGAGAGAGGCGGATCATCAATTCCAACCCAGAACAACATGCAACAGGGAAACACCAGCTGGATATAAATATAGAAGGAACTGAAGGCACATATGACCATCGAGAGAGGCGGATCATCAATTCCAATGCAGAACAACATGCAACAGGGAAACACTAGCTGGATATAAATATAGAAGGAACTGAAGGCACATATGACCATCGAGAGAGGCGGATCATCAATTCCAACCCAGAACAACATGCAACAGGGAAACACTAGCTGGATATAAATATAGAAGGAACTGAAGGCACATATGACCATCGAGAGAGGCGGATCATCAATTCCAACCCAGAACAACATGCAACAGGGAAACACTAGCTGGATATAAATATAGAAGGAACTGAAGGCACATATGACCATCGAGAGAGGCGGATCATCAATTCCAACCCAGAACAACATGCAACAGGGAAACACTAGCTGGACATAAATATAGAAGGAACTGAAGGCACATATGACCATCGAGAGAGGCGGATCATCAATTCCAACCCAGAACAACATGCAACAGGGAAACACTAGCTGGACATAAATATAGAAGGAACTGAAGGAACATATGACCATCGAGAGAGGCGGATCATCAATTCCAACCCAGAACAACATGCAACAGGGAAACACTAGCTGGACATAAATATAGAAGGAACTGAAGGCACATATGACCATCGAGAGAGGCGGATCATCAATTCCAACCCAGAACAACATGCAACAGGGAAACACTAGCTGGATATAAATATAGAAGGAACTGAAGGCACATATGACCATCGAGAGAGGCGGATGATCAATTCCAACCCAGAACAACATGCAACAGGGAAACACTAGCTGGATATAAATATAGAAGAAACTGAAGGCACATATGACCATCGAGAGAGGCGGATGATCAATTCCAACCCAGAACAACATGCAACAGGGAAACACTAGCTGGATATAAATATAGAAGGAACTGAAGGCACATATGACCATCGAGAGAGGCGGATCATCATTTCCAACCCAGAACAACATGCAACAGGGAAACACTAGCTGGACATAAATATAGAAGGAACTGAAGGCACATATGACCATCGAGAGAGGCGGATCATCAATTCCAACCCAGAACAACATGCAACAGGGAAACACTAGCTGGATATAAATATGGAAGGAACTGAAGGCACATATGACCATCGAGAGAGGCGGATGATCAATTCCAACCCAGAACAACATGCAACAGGGAAACACTAGCTGGATATAAATATAGAAGAAACTGAAGGCACATATGACCATCGAGAGAGGCGGATGATCAATTCCAACCCAGAACAACATGCAACAGGGAAACACTAGCTGGATATAAATATAGAAGGAACTGAAGGCACATATGACCATCGAGAGAGGCGGATCATCATTTCCAACCCAGAACAACATGCAACAGGGAAACACTAGCTGGACATAAATATAGAAGGAACTGAAGGCACATATGACCATCGAGAGAGGCGGATCATCAATTCCAACCCAGAACAACATGCAACAGGGAAACACTAGCTGGATATAAATATAGAAGGAACTGAAGGCACATATGACCATCGAGAGAGGCGGATCATCAATTCCAATGCAGAACAACATGCAACAGGGAAACACTAGCTGGATATAAATATAGAAGGAACTGAAGGCACATATGACCATCGAGAGAGGCGGATCATCAATTCCAACCCAGAACAACATGCAACAGGGAAACACTAGCTGGATATAAATATAGAAGGAACTGAAGGCACATATGACCATCGAGAGAGGCGGATCATCAATTCCAACCCAGAACAACATGCAACAGGGAAACACTAGCTGGATATAAATATAGAAGGAACTGAAGGCACATATGACCATCGAGAGAGGCGGATCATCAATTCCAATGCAGAACAACATGCAACAGGGAAACACTAGCTGGATATAAATATAGAAGGAACTGAAGGCACATATGACCATCGAGAGAGGCGGATCATCAATTCCAACCCAGAACAACATGCAACAGGGAAACACTAGCTGGATATAAATATAGAAGGAACTGAAGGCACATATGACCATCGAGAGAGGCGGATCATCAATTCCAACCCAGAACAACATGCAACAGGGAAACACTAGCTGGATATAAATATAGAAGGAACTGAAGGAACATATGACCATCGAGAGAGGCGGATCATCAATTCCAACCCAGAACAACATGCAACAGGGAAACACTAGCTGGACATAAATATAGAAGGAACTGAAGGCACATATGACCATCGAGAGAGGCGGATCATCAATTCCAACCCAGAACAACATGCAACAGGGAAACACTAGCTGGATATAAATATAGAAGGAACTGAAGGCACATATGACCATCGAGAGAGGCGGATGATCAATTCCAACCCAGAACAACATGCAACAGGGAAACACTAGCTGGATATAAATATAGAAGGAACTGAAGGCACATATGACCATCGAGAGAGGCGGATGATCAATTCCAACCCAGAACAACATGCAACAGGGAAACACTAGCTGGATATAAATATAGAAGGAACTGAAGGCACATATGACCATCGAGAGAGGCGGATGATCAATTCCAACCCAGAACAACATGCAACAGGGAAACACTAGCTGGACATAAATATAGAAGGAACTGAAGGCACATATGACCATCGAGAGAGGCGGATCATCAATTCCAACCCAGAACAACATGCAACAGGGAAACACTAGCTGGATATAAATATAGAAGGAACTGAAGGCACATATGACCATCGAGAGAGGCGGATGATCAATTCCAACCCAGAACAACATGCAACAGGGAAACACTAGCTGGATATAAATATAGAAGGAACTGAAGGCACATATGACCATCGAGAGAGGCGGATGATCAATTCCAACCCAGAACAACATGCAACAGGGAAACACTAGCTGGACATAAATATAGAAGGAACTGAAGGCACATATGACCATCGAGAGAGGCGGATCATCAATTCCAACCCAGAACAACATGCAACAGGGAAACACTAGCTGGATATAAATATAGAAGGAACTGAAGGCACATATGACCATCGAGAGAGGCGGATCATCAATTACAACCCAGAACAACATGCAACAGGGAAACACTAGCTGGACATAAATATAGAAGGAACTGAAGGCACATATGACCATCGAGAGAGGCGGATCATCAATTCCAACCCAGAACAACATGCAACAGGGAAACACTAGCTGGATATAAATATGGAAGGAACTGAAGGCACATATGACCATCGAGAGAGGCGGATCATCAATTCCAACCCAGAACAACATGCAACAGGGAAACACTAGCTGGATATAAATATAGAAGGAACTGAAGGCACATATGACCATCGAGAGAGGCGGATCATCAGTTCCAACCCAGAACAACATGCAACAGGGAAACACTAGCTGGATATAAATATAGAAGGAACTGAAGGCACATATGACCATCGAGAGAGGCGGATCATCAATTCCAACCCAGAACAACATGCAACAGGGAAACACTAGCTGGATATAAATATAGAAGGAACTGAAGGCACATATGACCATCGAGAGAGGCGGATGATCAATTCCAACCCAGAACAACATGCAACAGGGAAACACTAGCTGGATATAAATATAGAAGGAACTGAAGGCACATATGATCATCGAGAGAGGCGGATCATGAATTCTAACCCAGAACAACATGCAACAGGGAAACACTAGCTGGATATAAATATAGAAGAAACTGAAGGCACATATGACCATCGAGAGAGGCGGATCATCAATTCCAACCCAGAACAACATGCAAGAGGGAAACACTAGCTGGATATAAATATAGAAGGAACTGAAGGCACATATGACCATCGAGAGAGGCGGATCATCAATTCCAACCCAGAACAACATGCAACAGGGAAACACTAGCTGGATATAAATATAGAAGGAACTGAAGGCACATATGACCATCGAGAGAGGTGGATAATCAGTTCCAACCCAGAACAACATGCAACAGGGAAACACTAGCTGGATATAAATATAGAAGGAACTGAAGGCACATATGACCATCGAGAGAGGCGGATCATCAATTCCAACCCAGAACAACATGCAACAGGGAAACACTAGCTGGATATAAATATAGAAGGATCTGAAGGCACATATGACCATCGAGAGAGGCGGATCATCAATTCCAACCCAGAACAACATGCAACAGGGAAACACTAGCTGGATATAAATATAGAAGGAACTGAAGGCACATATGACCATCGAGAGAGGCGGATCATCAATTCCAACCCAGAACAACATGCAACAGGGAAACACTAGCTGGATATAAATATAGAAGGAACTGAAGGAACATATGACCATCGAGAGAGGCGGATCATCAATTCCAACCCAGAACAACATGCAACAGGGAAACACTAGCTGGACATAAATACAGAAGGAACTGAAGGCACATATGACCATCGAGAGAGGCGGATCATCAATTCCAACCCAGAACAACATGCAACAGGGAAACACTAGCTGGATATAAATATAGAAGGAACTGAAGGCACATATGACCATCGAGAGAGGCGGATGATCAATTCCAACCCAGAACAACATGCAACAGGGAAACACTAGCTGGATATAAATATAGAAGGAACTGAAGGCACATATGACCATCGAGAGAGGCGGATGATCAATTCCAACCCAGAACAACATGCAACAGGGAAACACTAGCTGGATATAAATATAGAAGGAACTGAAGGCACATATGACCATCGAGAGAGGCGGATCATCATTTCCAACCCAGAACAACATGCAACAGGGAAACACTAGCTGGACATAAATATAGAAGGAACTGAAGGCACATATGACCATCGAGAGAGGCGGATCATCAATTCCAACCCAGAACAACATGCAACAGGGAAACACTAGCTGGATATAAATATAGAAGGAACTGAAGGCACATATGACCATCGAGAGAGGCGGATCATCAATTCCAACCCAGAACAACATGCAACAGGGAAACACTAGCTGGATATAAATATGGAAGGAACTGAAGGCACGTATGACCATCGAGAGAGGCGGATCATCAATTCAAACCCAGAACAACATGCAACAGGGAAACACTAGCTGGATATAAATATAGAAGGAACTGAAGGCACATATGACCATCGAGAGAGGCGGATGATCAATTCCAACCCAGAACAACATGCAACAGGGAAACACTAGCTGGACATAAATATAGAAGGAACTGAAGGCACATATGACCATCGAGAGAGGCGGATCATCAATTCCAACCCAGAACAACATGCAACAGGGAAACACTAGCTGGATATAAATATAGAAGGATCTGAAGGCACATATGACCATCGAGAGAGGCGGATCATCAATTCCAACCCAGAACAACATGCAACAGGGAAACACTAGCTGGATATAAATATAGAAGGAACTGAAGGCACATATGACCATCGAGAGAGGCGGATCATCAGTTCCAACCCAGAACAACATGCAACAGGGAAACACTAGCTGGATATAAATATAGAAGGAACTGAAGGCACATATGACCATCGAGAGAGGCGGATCATCAATTCCAACCCAGAACAACATGCAACAGGGAAACACTAGCTGGATATAAATATAGAAGGAACTGAAGGCACATATGACCATCGAGAGAGGCGGATGATCAATTCCAACCCAGAACAACATGCAACAGGGAAACACTAGCTGGATATAAATATAGAAGGAACTGAAGGCACATATGATCATCGAGAGAGGCGGATCATGAATTCTAACCCAGAACAACATGCAACAGGGAAACACTAGCTGGATATAAATATAGAAGAAACTGAAGGCACATATGACCATCGAGAGAGGCGGATCATCAATTCCAACCCAGAACAACATGCAAGAGGGAAACACTAGCTGGATATAAATATAGAAGGAACTGAAGGCACATATGACCATCGAGAGAGGCGGATCATCAATTCCAACCCAGAACAACATGCAACAGGGAAACACTAGCTGGATATAAATATAGAAGGAACTGAAGGCACATATGACCATCGAGAGAGGTGGATAATCAGTTCCAACCCAGAACAACATGCAACAGGGAAACACTAGCTGGATATAAATATAGAAGGAACTGAAGGCACATATGACCATCGAGAGAGGCGGATCATCAATTCCAACCCAGAACAACATGCAACAGGGAAACACTAGCTGGATATAAATATAGAAGGATCTGAAGGCACATATGACCATCGAGAGAGGCGGATCATCAATTCCAACCCAGAACAACATGCAACAGGGAAACACTAGCTGGATATAAATATAGAAGGATCTGAAGGCACATATGACCATCGAGAGAGGCGGATCATCAATTCCAACCCAGAACAACATGCAACAGGGAAACACTAGCTGGATATAAATATAGAAGAAACTGAAGGCACATATGACCATCGAGAGAGGCGGATGATCAATTCCAAACCAGAACAACATGCAACAGGGAAACACTAGCTGGACATAAATATAGAAGGAACTGAAGGCACATATGACCATCGAGAGAGGCGGATGATCAATTCCAACCCAGAACAACATGCAACAGGGAAACACTAGCTGGACATAAATATAGAAGGAACTGAAGGCACATATGACCATCGAGAGAGGCGGATCATGAATTCTAACCCAGAACAACATGCAACAGGGAAACACTAGCTGGATATAAATATAGAAGAAACTGAAGGCACATATGACCATCGAGAGAGGCGGATCATCAATTCCAACCCAGAACAACATGCAACAGGGAAACACTAGCTCGATATAAATATAGAAGGATCTGAAGGCACATATGACCATCGAGAGAGGCGGATCATCAATTCGAACCCAGAACAACATGCAACAGGGAAACACTAGCTGGATATAAATATAGAAGAAACTGAAGGCACATATGACCATCGAGAGAGGCGGATGATCAATTCCAACCCAGAACAACATGCAACAGGGAAACACTAGCTGGATATAAATATAGAAGAAACTGAAGGCACATATGACCATCGAGAGAGGCGGATCATCAATTCCAACCCAGAACAACATGCAACAGGGAAACACTAGCTGGATATAAATATAGAAGAAACTGAAGGCACATATGACCATCGAGAGAGGCGGATGATCAATTCCAAACCAGAACAACATGCAACAGGGAAACACTAGCTGGATATAAATATAGAAGAAACTGAAGGCACATATGACCATCGAGAGAGGCGGATCATCAATTCCAACCCAGAACAACATGCAACAGGGAAACACTAGCTGGATATAAATATAGAAGAAACTGAAGGCACATATGACCATCGAGAGAGGCGGATCATCAATTCCAACCCAGAACAACATGCAACAGGGAAACACTAGCTGGATATAAATATAGAAGAAACTGAAGGCACATATGACCATCGAGAGAGGCGGATCATCAATTCCAACCCAGAACAACATGCAACAGGGAAACACTAGCTGGATATAAATATAGAAGAAACTGAAGGCACATATGACCATCGAGAGAGGCGGATGATCAATTCCAAACCAGAACAACATGCAACAGGGAAACACTAGCTGGATATAAATATAGAAGAAACTGAAGGCACATATGACCATCGAGAGAGGCGGATCATCAATTCCAACCCAGAACAACATGCAACAGGGAAACACTAGCTGGATATAAATATAGAAGAAACTGAAGGCACATATGACCATCGAGAGAGGCGGATGATCAATTCCAACCCAGAACAACATGCAACAGGGAAACACTAGCTGGATATAAATATAGAAGAAACTGAAGGCACATATGACCATCGAGAGAGGCGGATGATCAATTCCAAACCAGAACAACATGCAACAGGGAAACACTAGCTGGATATAAATATAGAAGAAACTGAAGGCACATATGACCATCGAGAGAGGCGGATCATCAATTCCAACCCAGAACAACATGCAACAGGGAAACACTAGCTGGATATAAATATAGAAGAAACTGAAGGCACATATGACCATCGAGAGAGGCGGATCATCAATTCCAACCCAGAACAACATGCAACAGGGAAACACTAGCTGGATATAAATATAGAAGAAACTGAAGGCACATATGACCATCGAGAGAGGCGGATCATCAATTCCAAACCAGAACAACATGCAACAGGGAAACACTAGCTGGATATAAATATAGAAGAAACTGAAGGCACATATGACCATCGAGAGAGGCGGATGATCAATTCCAAACCAGAACAACATGCAACAGGGAAACACTAGCTGGATATAAATATAGAAGAAACTGAAGGCACATATGACCATCGAGAGAGGCGGATCATCAATTCCAACCCAGAACAACATGCAACAGGGAAACACTAGCTGGATATAAATATAGAAGAAACTGAAGGCACATATGACCATCGAGAGAGGCGGATCATCAATTCCAACCCAGAACAACATGCAACAGGGAAACACTAGCTCGATATAAATATAGAAGGATCTGAAGGCACATATGACCATCGAGAGAGGCGGATCATCAATTCGAACCCAGAACAACATGCAACAGGGAAACACTAGCTGGATATAAATATAGAAGAAACTGAAGGCACATATGACCATCGAGAGAGGCGGATCATCAATTCCAACCCAGAACAACATGCAACAGGGAAACACTAGCTGGATATAAATATAGAAGAAACTGAAGGCACATATGACCATCGAGAGAGGCGGATGATCAATTCCAACCCAGAACAACATGCAACAGGGAAACACTAGCTGGATATAAATATAGAAGAAACTGAAGGCACATATGACCATCGAGAGAGGCGGATCATCAATTCCAACCCAGAACAACATGCAACAGGGAAACACTAGCTGGATATAAATATAGAAGAAACTGAAGGCACATATGACCATCGAGAGAGGCGGATCATCAATTCCAACCCAGAACAACATGCAACAGGGAAACACTAGCTCGATATAAATATAGAAGGATCTGAAGGCACATATGACCATCGAGAGAGGCGGATCATCAATTCGAACCCAGAACAACATGCAACAGGGAAACACTAGCTGGATATAAATATAGAAGGAACTGAAGGCACATATGACCATCGAGAGAGGCGGATCATCAATTCCAACCCAGAACAACATGCAACAGGGAAACACTAGCTGGATATAAATATAGAAGAAACTGAAGGCACATATGACCATCGAGAGAGGCGGATGATCAATTCCAACCCAGAACAACATGCAACAGGGAAACACTAGCTGGATATAAATATAGAAGAAACTGAAGGCACATATGACCATCGAGAGAGGCGGATCATCAATTCCAACCCAGAACAACATGCAACAGGGAAACACTAGCTGGATATAAATATAGAAGAAACTGAAGGCACATATGACCATCGAGAGAGGCGGATGATCAATTCCAAACCAGAACAACATGCAACAGGGAAACACTAGCTGGATATAAATATAGAAGAAACTGAAGGCACATATGACCATCGAGAGAGGCGGATCATCAATTCCAACCCAGAACAACATGCAACAGGGAAACACTAGCTGGATATAAATATAGAAGAAACTGAAGGCACATATGACCATCGAGAGAGGCGGATCATCAATTCCAACCCAGAACAACATGCAACAGGGAAACACTAGCTGGATATAAATATAGAAGAAACTGAAGGCACATATGACCATCGAGAGAGGCGGATCATCAATTCCAACCCAGAACAACATGCAACAGGGAAACACTAGCTGGATATAAATATAGAAGAAACTGAAGGCACATATGACCATCGAGAGAGGCGGATGATCAATTCCAAACCAGAACAACATGCAACAGGGAAACACTAGCTGGATATAAATATAGAAGAAACTGAAGGCACATATGACCATCGAGAGAGGCGGATCATCAATTCCAACCCAGAACAACATGCAACAGGGAAACACTAGCTGGATATAAATATAGAAGAAACTGAAGGCACATATGACCATCGAGAGAGGCGGATGATCAATTCCAACCCAGAACAACATGCAACAGGGAAACACTAGCTGGATATAAATATAGAAGAAACTGAAGGCACATATGACCATCGAGAGAGGCGGATGATCAATTCCAAACCAGAACAACATGCAACAGGGAAACACTAGCTGGATATAAATATAGAAGAAACTGAAGGCACATATGACCATCGAGAGAGGCGGATCATCAATTCCAACCCAGAACAACATGCAACAGGGAAACACTAGCTGGATATAAATATAGAAGAAACTGAAGGCACATATGACCATCGAGAGAGGCGGATCATCAATTCCAACCCAGAACAACATGCAACAGGGAAACACTAGCTGGATATAAATATAGAAGAAACTGAAGGCACATATGACCATCGAGAGAGGCGGATCATCAATTCCAACCCAGAACAACATGCAACAGGGAAACACTAGCTGGATATAAATATAGAAGAAACTGAAGGCACATATGACCATCGAGAGAGGCGGATGATCAATTCCAAACCAGAACAACATGCAACAGGGAAACACTAGCTGGATATAAATATAGAAGAAACTGAAGGCACATATGACCATCGAGAGAGGCGGATCATCAATTCCAACCCAGAACAACATGCAACAGGGAAACACTAGCTGGATATAAATATAGAAGAAACTGAAGGCACATATGACCATCGAGAGAGGCGGATGATCAATTCCAACCCAGAACAACATGCAACAGGGAAACACTAGCTGGATATAAATATAGAAGAAACTGAAGGCACATATGACCATCGAGAGAGGCGGATGATCAATTCCAAACCAGAACAACATGCAACAGGGAAACACTAGCTGGATATAAATATAGAAGAAACTGAAGGCACATATGACCATCGAGAGAGGCGGATCATCAATTCCAACCCAGAACAACATGCAACAGGGAAACACTAGCTGGATATAAATATAGAAGAAACTGAAGGCACATATGACCATCGAGAGAGGCGGATCATCAATTCCAACCCAGAACAACATGCAACAGGGAAACACTAGCTGGATATAAATATAGAAGAAACTGAAGGCACATATGACCATCGAGAGAGGCGGATCATCAATTCCAACCCAGAACAACATGCAACAGGGAAACACTAGCTGGATATAAATATAGAAGAAACTGAAGGCACATATGACCATCGAGAGAGGCGGATGATCAATTCCAAACCAGAACAACATGCAACAGGGAAACACTAGCTGGATATAAATATAGAAGAAACTGAAGGCACATATGACCATCGAGAGAGGCGGATCATCAATTCCAACCCAGAACAACATGCAACAGGGAAACACTAGCTGGATATAAATATAGAAGAAACTGAAGGCACATATGACCATCGAGAGAGGCGGATGATCAATTCCAAACCAGAACAACATGCAACAGGGAAACACTAGCTGGACATAAATATAGAAGGAACTGAAGGCACATATGACCATCGAGAGAGGCGGATGATCAATTCCAACCCAGAACAACATGCAACAGGGAAACACTAGCTGGACATAAATATAGAAGGAACTGAAGGCACATATGACCATCGAGAGAGGCGGATCATGAATTCTAACCCAGAACAACATGCAACAGGGAAACACTAGCTGGATATAAATATAGAAGAAACTGAAGGCACATATGACCATCGAGAGAGGCGGATCATCAATTCCAACCCAGAACAACATGCAACAGGGAAACACTAGCTCGATATAAATATAGAAGGATCTGAAGGCACATATGACCATCGAGAGAGGCGGATCATCAATTCGAACCCAGAACAACATGCAACAGGGAAACACTAGCTGGATATAAATATAGAAGAAACTGAAGGCACATATGACCATCGAGAGAGGCGGATGATCAATTCCAAACCAGAACAACATGCAACAGGGAAACACTAGCTGGATATAAATATAGAAGAAACTGAAGGCACATATGACCATCGAGAGAGGCGGATCATCAATTCCAACCCAGAACAACATGCAACAGGGAAACACTAGCTGGATATAAATATAGAAGGAACTGAAGGCACATATGACCATCGAGAGAGGCGGATCATGAATTCTAACCCAGAACACCATGCAACAGGGAAACACTAGCTGGATATAAATATAGAAGAAACTGAAGGCACATATGACCATCGAGAGAGGCGGATCATCAATTCCAACCCAGAACAACATGCAACAGGGAAACACTAGCTGGATATAAATATAGAAGGAACTGAAGGCACATATGACCATCGAGAGAGGCGGATCATCAATTCCAACCCAGAACAACATGCAACAGGGAAACACTAGCTGGATATAAATATAGAAGAAACTGAAGGCACATATGACCATCGAGAGAGGCGGATGATCAATTCCAACCCAGAACAACATGCAACAGGGAAACACTAGCTGGACATAAATATAGAAGGAACTGAAGGCACATATGACCATCGAGAGAGGCGGATCATGAATTCTAACCCAGAACAACATGCAACAGGGAAACACTAGCTGGATATAAATATAGAAGAAACTGAAGGCACATATGACCATCGAGAGAGGCGGATCATCAATTCCAACCCAGAACAACATGCAACAGGGAAACACTAGCTGGATATAAATATAGAAGAAACTGAAGGCACATATGACCATCGAGAGAGGCGGATCATGAATTCTAACCCAGAACAACATGCAACAGGGAAACACTAGCTGGATATAAATATAGAAGAAACTGAAGGCACATATGACCATTGAGAGAGGCGGATCATCAATTCCAACCCAGAACAACATGCAACAGGGAAACACTAGCTCGATATAAATATAGAAGAAACTGAAGGCACATATGACCATCGAGAGAGGCGGATCATCAATTCCAACCCAGAACAACATGCAAGAGGGAAACACTAGCTGGATATAAATATAGAAGGAACTGAAGGCACATATGACCATCGAGAGAGGCGGATGATCAATTCCAACCCAGAACAACATGCAACAGGGAAACACTAGCTGGATATAAATATAGAAGGAACTGAAGGCACATATGACCATCGAGAGAGGCGGATCATCAGTTCCAATGCAGAACAACATGCAACAGGGAAACACTAGCTGGACATAAATATAGAAGGAACTGAAGGCACATATGACCATCGAGAGAGGCGGATCATCAATTCCAACCCAGAACAACATGCAACAGGGAAACACTAGCTGGACATAAATATAGAAGGAACTGAAGGCACATTTGACCATCGAGAAAGGCGGATCATCAATTCCAACCCAGAACAACATGCAACAGGGAAACACTAGCTGGACATAAATATAGAAGGAACTGAAGGCACATTTGACCATCGAGAAAGGCGGATCATCAATTCCAACCCAGAACAACATGCAACAGGGAAACACTAGCTGGATATAAATATAGAAGGAACTGAAGGCACATATGACCATCGAGAGAGGCGGGTCATCAGTTCCAATGCAGAACAACATGCAACAGGGAAACACTAGCTGGACATAAATATAGAAGGAACTGAAGGCACATATGACCATCGAGAGAGGCGGATCATCAATTCCAACCCAGAACAACATGCAACAGGGAAACACTAGCTGGACATAAATATAGAAGGAACTGAAGGCACATTTGACCATCGAGAAAGGCGGATCATCACTTCCAACCCAGAACAACATGCAACAGGGAAACACTAGCTGGATATAAATATAGAAGGAACTGAAGGCACATATGACCATCGAGAGAGGCGGATCATCAGTTCCAATGCAGAACAACATGCAACAGGGAAACACTAGCTGGACATAAATATAGAAGGAACTGAAGGCACATATGACCATCGAGAGAGGCGGATCATCAATTCCAACCCAGAACAACATGCAACAGGTAAACACTAGCTGGATATAAATATAGAAGGATCTGAAGGCACATATGACCATCGAGAGAGGCGGATCATCAATTTCAACCCAGAACAACATGCAACAGGGAAACACTAGCTGGATATAAATATAGAAGAAACTGAAGGCACATATGACCATCGAGAGAGGCGGATGATCAATTCCAACCCAGAACAACATGCAACAGGGAAACACTAGCTGGACATAAATATAGAAGGAACTGAAGGCACATATGACCATCGAGAGAGGCGGATCATGAATTCTAACCCAGAACACCATGCAACAGGGAAACACTAGCTGGATATAAATATAGAAGAAACTGAAGGCACATATGACCATCGAGAGAGGCGGATGATCAATTCCAACCCAGAACAACATGCAACAGGGAAACACTAGCTGGACATAAATATAGAAGGAACTGAAGGCACATATGATCATCGAGAGAGGCGGATCATGAATTCTAACCCAGAACAACATGCAACAGGGAAACACTAGCTGGATATAAATATAGAAGAAACTGAAGGCACATATGACCATCGAGAGAGGCGGATCATCAATTCCAACCCAGAACAACATGCAACAGGGAAACACTAGCTGGATATAAATATAGAAGAAACTGAAGGCACATATGACCATCGAGAGAGGCGGATCATCAATTCCAACCCAGAACAACATGCAAGAGGGAAACACTAGCTGGATATAAATATAGAAGGAACTGAAGGCACATATGACCATCGAGAGAGGCGGATGATCAATTCCAACCCAGAACAACATGCAACAGGGAAACACTAGCTGGATATAAATATAGAAGGAACTGAAGGCACATATGACAATCAAGAGAGGCGGATCATCAGTTCCAATGCAGAACAACATGCAACAGGGAAACACTAGCTGGATATAAATATAGAAGGAACTGAAGGCACATATGACCATCGAGAGAGGCGGGTCATCAGTTCCAATGCAGAACAACATGCAACAGGGAAACACTAGCTGGACATAAGTATAGAAGGAACTGAAGGCACATATGACCACCTCAGAGGCGGATCATCAATTCCAACCCAGAACAACATGCAACAGGGAAACACTAGCTGGACATAAATATAGAAGGAACTGAAGGCACATTTGACCATCGAGAAAGGCGGATCATCAATTCCAACCCAGAACAACATGCAACAGGGAAACACTAGCTGGATATAAATATAGAAGGAACTGAAGGCACATATGACCATCGAGAGAGGCGGATCATCAGTTCCAATGCAGAACAACATGCAACAGGGAAACACTAGCTGGACATAAATATAGAAGGAACTGAAGGCACATATGACCATCGAGAGAGGCGGATCATCAATTCCAACCCAGAACAACATGCAACAGGGAAACACTAGCTGGATATAAATATAGAAGGAACTGAAGGCACATATGACCATCGAGAGAGGCGGATGATCAATTCCAACCCAGAACAACATGCAACAGGGAAACACTAGCTGGATATAAATATAGAAGGAACTGAAGGCACATATGACCATCGAGAGAGGCGGATCATCAGTTCCAATGCAGAACAACATGCAACAGGGAAACACTAGCTGGACATAAATATAGAAGGAACTGAAAGCACATTTGACCATCGAGAGAGGCGGATCATCAATTCCAACCCAGAACAACATGCAACAGGGAAACACTAGCTGGATATAAATATAGAAGGAACTGAAGGCACATATGACCATCGAGAGAGGCGGATCATCAGTTCCAATGCAGAACAACATGCAACAGGGAAACACTAGCTGGACATAAATATAGAAGGAACTGAAGGCACATTTGACCATCGAGAGAGGCGGATGATCAATTCCAACCCAGAACAACATGCAACAGGGAAACACTAGCTGGACATAAATATAGAAGGAACTGAAGGCACATATGACCATTGAGAGAGGCGGATCATCAATTCCAACCCAGAACAACATGCAACAGGGAAACACTAGCTGGACATAAATATAGAAGGAACTGAAGGCACATTTGACCATCGAGAAAGGCGGATCATCAATTCCAACCCAGAACAACATGCAACAGGGAAACACTAGCTGGATATAAATATAGAAGGAACTGAAGGCACATATGACCATCGAGAGGGGCGGATCATCAGTTCCAATGCAGAACAACATGCAACAGGGAAACACTAGCTGGACATAAATATAGAAGGAACTGAAGGCACATATGACCATCGAGAGAGGCGGATCATCAATTCCAACCCAGAACAACATGCAACAGGGAAACACTAGCTGGACATAAATATAGAAGGAACTGAAGGCACATATGACAATCGAGAGAGGCGGATCATCAATTCCAACCCAGAACAACATGCAACAGGGAAACACTAGCTGGACATAAATATAGAAGGAACTGAAGGCACATATGACAATCGAGAGAGGCGGATCATCAATTCCAACCCAGAACAACATGCAACAGGGAAACACTAGCTGGACATAAATATAGAAGGAACTGAAGGCATATATGACAATCGAGAGAGGCGGATCATCAATTCCAACCCAGAACAACATGCAACAGGGAAACACTAGCTGGATATAAATATAGAAGGAACTGAAGGCACATATGACCATCGAGAGAGGCGGATCATCAATTCCAACCCAGGACAACATGCAACAGGGAAACACTAGCTGGATATAAATATAGAAGGAACTGAAGGCACATATGATTATCGAGAAAGGCGGATGATCAATTCCAACCCAGAACAACATGCAACAGGGAAACACTAGCTGGATATAAATATAGAAGGAACTGAAGGCACATTTGACCATCGAGAGAGGCTGATCATCAGTTCCAACCCAGAACAACATGCAACAGGGAAACACTAGCTGGATATAAATATAGAAGGAACTGAAGGCACATATGACCATCGAGAGATGCGGATGATCAATTCCAACCCAGAACAACATGCAACAGGGAAACACTAGCTGGATATAAATATAGAAGGAACTGAAGGCACATATGACCATCGAGAGAGGCGGATGATCAATTCCAACCCAGAACAACATGCAACAGGGAAACACTAGCTGGATATAAATATAGAAGGAACTGAAGGCACATATGACCATCGAGAGAGGCGGATGATCAATTCCAACCCAGAACAACATGCAACAGGGAAACACTAGCTGGATATAAATATAGAAGGAACTGAAGGCACATATGACCATCGAGAGAGGCTGATCATGAATTCCAACCCAGAACAACATGCAACAGGGAAACACTAGCTGGATATAAATATAGAAGGAACTGAAGGCACATATGACCATCGAGAGAGGCTGATCATGAATTCCAACCCAGAACAACATGCAACAGGGAAACACTAGCTGGATATAAATATAGAAGGAACTGAAGGCACATATGACCATCGAGAGAGGCGGATGATCAATTCCAACCCAGAACAACATGCAACAGGGAAACACTAGCTGGATATAAATATAGAAGGAACTGAAGGCACATATGACCATCGAGAGAGGCGGATCATCAATTCCAACCCAGAACAACATGCAACCGGGAAACACTAGCTGGATATAAATATAGAAGGAACTGAAGGCACATATGACCATCGAGAGAGGCTGATCATGAATTCCAACCCAGAACAACATGCAACAGGGAAACACTAGCTGGATATAAATATAGAAGGAACTGAAGGCACATATGACCATCGAGAGAGGCTGATCATGAATTCCAACCCAGAACAAAATGCAACCGGGAAACACTAGCTGGATATAAATATAGAAGGAACTGAAAGAACATATGACCATCGAGAGAGGCTGATCATGAATTCCAACCCAGAACAACATGCAACAGGGAAACACTAGCTGGATATAAATATAGAAGGAACTGAAGGCACATATGACCATCGAGAGAGGCGGATGATCAGTTCCAACCCAGAACAACATGCAACAGGGAAACACTAGCTGGATATAAATATAGAAGGAACTGAAGGCACATATGACCATCGAGAGAGGCTGATCATCAATTACAACGCAGAACAACATGCAACCGGGAAACACTAGCTGGATATAAATATAGAAGGAACTGAAAGAACATATGACCATCGAGAGAGGCGGATCATCAATTCCAACCCAGAACAACATGCAACAGGGAAACACTAGCTGGATATAAATATAGAAGGAACTGAAGGCACATATGACCATCGAGAGGCGGATCATCAATTCCAACCCAGAACAACATGCAACAGGGAAACACTAGCTGGATATAAATATAGAAGGAACTGAAGGCACATATGACCATCGAGAGAGGCGGATCATCAATTCCAACCCAGAACAACATGCAACAGGGAAACACTAGCTGGATATAAATATAGAAGGAACTGAAGGCACATATGACCATCGAGAGAGGCGGATCATCAATTCCAACCCAGAACAACATGCAACAGGGAAACACTAGCTGGATATAAATATAGAAGGAACTGAAGGCACATATGACCATCGAGAGAGGCGGATCATCAATTCCAACCCAGAACAACATGCAACAGGGAAACATTAGCTGGATATAAATATAGAAGGAACTGAAGGCACATATGACCATCGAGAGAGGCTGATCATGAATTCCAACCCAGAACAACATGCAACAGGGAAACACTAGCTGGATATAAATATAGAAGGAACTGAAGGCACATATGACCATCGAGAGAGGCGGATCATCAATTCCAACCCAGAACAACATGCAACAGGGAAACATTAGCTGGATATAAATATAGAAGGAACTGAAGGCACATATGACCATCGAGAGAGGCTGATCATGAATTCCAACCCAGAACAACATGCAACAGGGAAACATTAGCTGGATATAAATATAGAAGGAACTGAAGGCACATCTGACCATCGAGAGAGGCGGATCATCAATTCCAACCCAGAACAACATGCAACAGGGAAACACTAGCTGGATATAAATATAGAAGGAACTGAAGGCACATATGACCATCGAGAGAGGCTGATCATGAATTCCAACCCAGAACAACATGCAACAGGGAAACACTAGCTGGATATAAATATAGAAGGAACTGAAGGCACATATGACCATCGAGAGAGGCTGATCATGAATTCCAACCCAGAACAACATGCAACAGGGAAACACTAGCTGGATATAAATATAGAAGGAACTGAAGGCACATATGACCATCGAGAGAGGCTGATCATGAATTCCAACCCAGAACAACATGCAACAGGGAAACACTAGCTGGATATAAATATAGAAGGAACTGAAGGCACATATGACCATCGAGAGAGGCTGATCATGAATTCCAACCCAGAACAACATGCAACAGGGAAACACTAGCTGGATATAAATATAGAAGGAACTGAAGGCACATATGACCATCGAGAGAGGCTGATCATGAATTCCAACCCAGAACAACATGCAACAGGGAAACACTAGCTGGATATAAATATAGAAGGAACTGAAGGCACATATGACCATCGAGAGAGGCGGATCATCAATTCCAACCCAGAACAACATGCAACAGGGAAACACTAGCTGGATATAAATATAGAAGGAACTGAAGGCACATATGACCATCGAGAGAGGCGGATCATCAATTCCAACCCAGAACAACATGCAACAGGGAAACACTAGCTGGATATAAATATAGAAGGAACTGAAGGCACATATGACCATCGAGAGAGGTGGATCATCAATTCCAACCCAGAACAACATGCAACATGGAAAACACTAGCTGGAAATAAATATAGAAGGAACTGAAGGCACATATGATCATCGAGAGAGGCTGATCTTCAGTTTCCAACCTAGTATATCAACCAAGATGGAACCAATAACAGCTGAGTAGTCACTGTCACATGAGCCCCAAACAGATTCTAGTAGAACAGTCACCAGAAACGGTTGTGTAATCAACAATCCAGTGTGTTACATAAACATATAGTTAGTATAATGTCAAATGAACATGAAGGTAGTCTACTCCTTTTGAAAAAAATTAAATCCCATTAAGTTAATTAGTAATACTAACTTATTCAAGAGAACTGATGTGATGTATTTGAAAATAAAAACCTCATTATCTCACTTAGTTTATTCCCTTATTAACTAATCAGAATGGCAATAAAGATTCACTGCAGGTCAGTTGTCTCTTTGTTCATAATGGTACCCTTTTGATTCAAATGTTCATCATGTTTGACTTATTTCTTTAGATGTGTACAACATCATATCATTTACAATTTCAGTGGGACCCTCTTCTTTTGATGCCCTACCCAAAGCACATGCTTATTTTGCTTAATGGTTAATCCAGCCCTGCTTTTGATTCTCTTGTGAATGTTTGAAGGGTTCTTTTTCTTGAAGGATTTTTGTACTTTGGATTGGAGTCTTCAGAGTTATTTGTTTTGCACTTATAGATTTAAGGTTGACAAAATAGGATGTGTTTTGACTATGGGAGTTTGGTTTATGTGTGATATATTAAATTTTAGTAGTTCTATTAGTCTTTTTAATTCATTTACTAGAGTTGTAAGATCTTGGCTTCTTATTGCATTGATGTTATTTTAGTGATTTGATATTTTAGCAATATTTTCATATGATATCGAAAGTGAATAAGATTCAACCTGTTTTCTGGCTTCTTGGAACAAGATGTTTTGTTTGCATGTAATTTATTCTTATTATTTCCTTTTCCATTTTCCAGATGTTACACTCTTTAGGGTCTGCTGAGTGTTTCTTTTTACAGTTTGTACATAAAGGAGGCCTTTCACAGGGTGACTCTTCATGATCCGACTCAAGCACCCCACATCTTTGACAGATTGATTCTCTTGTACAAAGATTTTATAGATGACCAAATTTCTGACATCTATGGGGATTAGGAATGTATGGCTCTACATTGACTATTGAGTATCCTATCTTTATTTCTTCAGGTAGAGTAGGTTCGTTGAATGTCAAAATATATGTGTTTGTGTTTATTTATGTGCCATTTCTTTTTATTTGAATTCTTTTGACGTCTGTTACTCCTTGCTTTTTTAGAGTGTCATCATTTTTAATTTCTTCTGGTGAGCAGAGTGACAGCTCTGGGCATTTTATTACTCCCCTAGATGAATTAAGAAATTGGTGGGCGTAAGCCTTTACTTTCATGTCATTTATTTGCTTGATTTTTAGTATATTTTCTGCGTCTTTTTTGGTTTTTACTTGAATTAGAAGCGTGCTATTTTCCTTTATTTTTTTTTTATGATTTTAGTTCTATTATGGCTGATATAACTTTTTGTAACATAAAAGGCGAGACTTTTTTTATTTCACCAACTAATGATTCTATGACTATGGAGATTGGAAATTAGTTTTTTTTCCTGATATTTCATTGTCACTTTCTGTTTCGGAGTTTTCATATTGTCTCTTGGTTCCTTTATAAGAGTTAGCCATATAATTTTATTTTGGTATTTGCTGTCTGTGCTCCCCCCCCCTCGGAGTTCCTTCTTGAGGGATACTATCAAGAGGGACTAATCCCATTTACCCTGATCTACCAGGGCTACACAAACAGTATAGGAAAGCTGAAAGTGGACACAAGCACCTGCATTCCCTCACCATATCTACCCACGTATAGTAAGGTGTAAGGATTTGCAGTCATATCAAAGCCATTATCTTTCATCCCAACTAGCGATTGCCCTTGCCCCTATGTGACTAGCTGATTGGATTGGATTGTGCTATTCCATCCATCTGTCTATCCCAGGTAGCGACTAAAGTGATGTGTTGTGAAAACTCCTGGTCCTTTTATACTGGGTCAGGAGTCATTCAGTCACCAGGACTCCATTCCTGCGCATCACAGGGTCACCAACCATCGCAAACAGGTGGCCTCATCAAGGGAAATTTGTAGTTTTTGGGAACCAGTTTTTGTGAATGTACATTTTAAATTTCAGAGGTATTTTATTTAGACAGGTAGTTTAGTCATAGTGCTTTGTGTAAACAGATAGTTTGTGGATTATGATTTTTTATTAGTTGTTTAAACATGTCTCTTTTAAAGTGTACGGAGAAACTATATTATTTTCCTGAAGGCACCATCCTAGCTATAAACAAATAGGTTATAGGTTTATTATATAAACTGACAGCTTGTAAGTGAAGTTTTCTTCATATGAACAATTAGATTCTAATCCATCTTGTTTACTATACTATGCCTGATAGTATTTTAATGTTCTGCACAAGACGTGGGTAAAATTGTTTTGTCAAAAACATAGATTGCAGTTTAACTAATTTCCTTGGGAGTATTAGTAATTTCTTTTATGAAAATGTATTGTTGGTAATTTTTATTTTTAAAATGCATTGCTGGTAACTTTTTAATCCTGAGACATATTTCTAACACCGTCACTACTAAAATGTATTTCTACCCTTTCATAGTGTTTTGATCCCAGATTGGGGGCAGATTATTTACCCATAGTTGGAACCATAATGGGTGCTACCACCCCGGGTCAGGGTGGAACAACAGCAATTACGAGGTGGTTCCACGCTCCTCAAAAATTCCTGATGAGAGGCCTTGTTGCCAGATGTAGTTTATTGTCAAAATCAGGATGGTCATAAACAGTAGATAAGCAATCATTTTTCAGTGAATGAATGTTGATTATAACATTTCAAAATGCTCAGTTTCATTTCTCATCTATTCAGTGTCAAGGTTTGGCAAGTGACTTTCAAAATGCTTTGTCTTATTTCTTATCTGATGCTTTTTAAATCAAAATAATTGAAGTGCTTGTAACTAAGTAATTGAAGGTTATCAATGTGACAAGGAAGTAATTACTTTTAGGAGAAATCTTTAAATATCAATAACATTTTATTCCTATTTACAGATAATTTAATATTAATTGATTATGATTCACTTTTCTAAGGGTTTAAAATAAACAAGCGAGAATGCAACTAGTGACAATGTTTTACTTTTTGTTGGGACAAATTAAATGAATGTTTTTGTGTCACATTAGAGAAGGTACCTCCACAAAAATCAATATACCTAAGATTTAAATTAATTTAAAAAAATAAAAAAGCTTCCTTGAGGTTTTCATTTTAGCCTTAATTGAAAGCTAAAAGATTAAATTTACTATTTATAGTAAGTAAAATAACCTGGTGTATTTCAAGCAGATATTATATTGATTGGAATCAATTTACATTTTTTTTCAGTAACATCATCAAAGTCATCCATTTTTGAGACATTTGTAAACATAAGTTAGTTCTCTGTTATAAAAATCTTGCAAATATAAATATACTTTTCTGAAACTTTATCTGAGGAATATTAGCTGATTTAAAGTATAATTATAATTTTAAGTTTAAAATATTGCAGAAATTAATTTTTTAACCAAACAGTAGCTGTGTTTTTAACTGATAGTAGCTGTGTTTACGTGTTTGATGAGGTAATGACAGATTTAATGATGGAGACTTTATCTGTAAAACATAATTTAAGAAAATGACATGAGTGCCTTTTTTATATAATTTTCAAGTACTTAATTAATCCTAAAAATTTAGGAAAATATCCTCTGAAATCTAATGTTTTATTGAACTTTAGAAATTTTGGCTTTAAATTTAATATAGTTGTCCTTCTTATTTTCCGATCATGTCAAATATGGTTGACTGTATTGACAAATATGTGGCATCTTTTTACACTAATAAAAAAAATTCAAAATTATTTAAAAAAATCTTGGTGTATGATGATTTGTTAAGCTTTTCCATTTATGATTAGTAAATATTGTTTACAATTAATGATAATATAATCTAAGAGGCGGATATTAAAACAGAATTTTAAAAGATTTAAAATGTTATAAATTATTATAATCGAAATTTAAAAAAAAATAAAAACAATTCTTGTAAAAATTCATTATTCATCAAAAAATTTTTTTCTCAAGACATTGAAAATGTGTCCTTTAATATTTCGTATATATAAAAGCAATTAGAAGCTTTTTTGATTAAATAGTGTCATAGTTTTATTGCATTTTTTATTTTATGATTTGGAGTAGATTTTTGGTAAATGAGTAATTGTTTGAAAAAAAAAAAATTTGACAATTTACATTCTCCAAAGAATCTTGCTTTACACTAACATAAAAAAATATTCAGATCAAAATTTAATTTCTGGAAAATTAAGTTGGGGTAACAACTGTAAAAAAAATATTTTTACCAAAATTTTCTAAAAAAGTATTTAAATAGTTAAAAATTAGTTTTATTCATTTGTGAACAAGTCCTGAAAATTTCATTAAAATCTGATAATTATTTGATTTTTGCAGTGTGTTTTTATTGCAAAAAAAGACGCTAAATTTCGCATAGTAATGTTTGGCCCACTGCTGACATAAAAAAACAAGATTTTAACCAAAATTTCGAATGTGCTAGAAAGGATTTAAAAAATTAAATAAAAAAAATATCTTGGTTTTTCCTCTAAATAATAACAAACATCTTGATGGCAAAACTTTGTTTTCATCAAATTTGGGGCCTTTTTCATCATGCAATGCTCTTTTTTAGCAAAAATGTGGAGGTACCTACATTAGAACAATCATTTTTTTGGCATTTTTCCTTTCCTTTTAATTTTTAAGCTTTGCATCTCTTTTGGGAGATGTTGGTATTTTTTAGTAATTTAAAAAATCTTTTTAGAGGATATCAAAGCAAAGTTAAATGAATGTAATTTCCGTATGATTATGATTAGCTACAGAAAATGTGTTTTCTTACTTCTCCATTTAAAATGAGCCAGAAAAGTTCAATGTTTTTGTTGGTATCTGCAAATATTTTGCAAGCATCCACCAAATTGTAAGTCCACTCAGTTTTCATAATTGGGATAGGGAAGATCTCATTCAGACAGTTATCAACAAAATCAGCAAAACTGCTGCCCTGAAAAAAAAAAAGACAAAGTAGGTAAGAATTAGATTTATACCTATCCCAAAGGCATTAAATGTAAAACGAACATGCATTGAATGAATTTGAACTTGTTTTACCACATCTGAACCAATTCCATTCTCTGTATCTTTAGGTTGCATACATTTCCATGAGTAGGAATATTTCCTTTGCATCGTGAGAATCAGATATATGAACCTTTGTTGTAGTATATTTACAATTCAACAAACTTTGACAATTTCTACGAAGAACATCTGTGAATAATGTCTGTTGGTACATTGCTGACCAGATTTGAAATGATTTTCATATAATTTCATAAGAAACAATAAACTGGATTTGCTTCTATCAAATTTCCACTTGGCTTTTGACTATATACTCATTCTTGACTGAATTGGCTAAAATTCAATCCATTTTAACATTCAAATAAGATATGTTTAATTTTATTTATTTTAAGTGTTTTCTTTACAACACATTGGTGCTTCACTATGTTTAGTAGAATTCTGATAAAAAATGTTAGTTTCTTGCCTTAGTTATAATATCATCAGTTGCTGAAGAAAGCCCCACATGAACCTACTACTGACTCAAAGTCAACTTTCTGTACCATGAAGTGTATTTTGCATTTATTGTCAAATATTTGTCATTTAATGTTTTTCTTAGTAATATGTCAAAAAAGGTTTCTTTACAGTAACTTATACTAAGTGAAATCTTAAGTATCATAGCACTAAATCCTTAGTGAGATCAGGAACTGGGCTTTCATCTACTCAAGTCAGTCATAAGGTTAAAATATTTTACTTTGAAAGATGGTGACAGACAGACTTCAACAGCCCAATAATCTGCTAAGGAGAAAACCTTAACAGAAATCTAAACTTGAGGACCTACTTCCATTCTACTTTGATAGGCCACAACATATGAAGGCCTTGTTTAAAGCTTCAATAACAAACGCCTGGGGACTACCCCACAATCCTGCAACAGATCTGGAGTACCCTCATAAATGGTTATTGGACTCTAAAGAATGATATTAAACAAGGAAATAATGATTGAATCCATTTACAGAAAATAGATTTTCTAGTTGAGAAAAAGGTCAAAATGTCCGAATAAAATAAGAATCCACGAAAAGTGATGCCTGTCATTTTCGTTAATGAACAAATCAAAATAAGCATTTTTTACCCTACAGTCCATATTTCGTCTTGTTATTGTTATATGTATTCTCTCTGACAGATGTCATCTTGTCAAGAGAAGATAACTCTCCTGTAGGTATAGCAATACTGCCTTTTATACAGTACCTCATTTACATATCACTACACCTCCCTGAACCTAAGAGGCTTTATACCTTTAGTTGATCTTTGACTTCTATGAACAACCCTGGGAGACATAATCAGTCTCTCAGTTTCTTTATTTCTTTTTATGGGAGATCTAGCTCTTATTCTCCTCATTTGAATCATCATCATATCTGCAGTCTCTCTCATCCCCAGATTGTTCCTTACCACTATTGGATACACTCATCCTCTCCTCCCTCTCCTTTCATATCTCTGGTGGTCTTCCTGATCACTCTCAATACTAGATTCATTCATTCTTTCTGCTTCCTCTTCTTCCTCCTCCTTTTCCATAACTTCATGCTCTCTTCTGGTTCTAAATTGCTTTTCTTGAGCCAGTATGCCCTGGCCCTTCTTTCTTAACACTGCTGGGTTAAATCCATTTTGCACCAAAAGATTCACCTTTTCAGGACTTGAATCCTTGTCCTTTCTGTACCACACACTTTCATTCATTGCAAATGACATGGTAATCAGAGCTCTTATTTGTCTTCCCATCAATGCAGGTGGGCTTTGTTTTATGCCTGCATGTGGAACAGCTCTATAACTTAGGAGTAGTCTGGGTAAATAACTCTCTATATCACAATCCAATTTTAATTTCTCAAAAGCAACTTCCTGTCTTTTTGTCCATTGAAACTCCTTATTTCATTAGATGGTTCCACAAGGTCAATATATCGCAGTAGATATTGGTTATAGAAATTGGTTAATCCTAAAAAAGATTCTAACTCTTTTTTTATTCCTGGGTGCAGCTATCTCTGATATCTTAATAATCTTATTAATGCATTTATCATCCGGCAGTATGCCACCTTTGGATAACTGATATCCTAGGTACAAAATCTTTCACAATTAAACTCACATTCATTGCAATTAATTGCCATACACGCACTACTTAATTTTCTCAAAATTTGCTCCATTTTACTTTTGAGCTCTTCTTCATTACTGTGCGTATCAATGCCAGCCATTGTTGTCCTGACATACAATTATATTTTTAATCCTCTCTAAAACTTTTTCAATGGCTTTCTGGAAAATGTGACTTGACATTTTTACTCCAAATGGCAGATGAGTTCATCTTCTATCAATTTTTATCTGATTATATTCTGACTTCATGTCAACTTTAACAAAGTATTTCATACCAGCAAACTCATGGCACGTTGTTTCAATGTTTGGCAATGGCAATGAATCCAAACAGATATGGTGATTCACACCCACCTTATAATCACCATAAATTCTTAAATCTTAATTAGGCTTGTCTATCGCTACAATGGGTGAAGCCCAATTGCTACCACCCTGGCGGACTTTTTCTAATATTCCTTGTTCCACCATTTTGTTCTGCCCAGCAACCACCAAGGGTAGCATGTGAACATGAAGTTTTCAGGCTTGAAAATACATGGGTTGACTGCTTTTGTTAAGCTGAATACTTGCCTTGTATCCCCTTAATAATCAAACATCCAGTTCTACAGACTTCATGGAATTTATCAACTTCGATGTATCCACTCTTAACATGTCAATTCCTAAAAGACTTTGGCTTTTGATGTTTTCCACCACTATGATGGCTATTATCTTGAATCCATTTTTTTGTCTCAAACAAATCTTCAAAGCATTCTAAGATTTAGATGATTGGCCCATCGAACTGTTTCAACTGGAGATTACTTTTCTTTAACTTTGGTCTAACCATTCTTTCCTCAAAATTCCTCAGTGTCAATGTAACCTCACTTCCAGTATCCACCTGCATGAGATAAAGTTACTCTGTTCAACTTCATCAAATTCCTACTTTTGTTCCATGCTTTTATCTCAAATACTTCCTTAATTTCAACTGGAGCATCTATATTTTCCCCTTTTTCCACTCGCTTTTCATCTGTCTCTTTTTATACTTTATACACCATTTCCCAAAGGCCAGACACTTATTTTTGCAGTTTTCATGTTCCTTATTGCAATATCTACATATAAGTAAGCTTTAAGTAGCACTGTAAATCTCCATGCTGCCTTCGGAGGCATTAAATTTTGGAATCAATTCCAATTGTTGTAAGAAGTCCACACATGCTTCCAGATTCATGTTATGAGCTTGAAGTCACTCTAGAACTTTACACTTGTCAAACATATATATATATATATATATATATATATATATATATATATATACACACACACAAACATATATATATATATATATACATACCTATACAGATAAATATATACATACATATGCACATATATATATACACAGACATACACACACACACATATATATATATTTTGTTATAGAATATTCAAACATGTAGAAAATGCTACACAAATGCACTCAAGTTTCGGTGTGTATCAACACATCTCATCAGGCATTAGTAAATAACTGATTAGTATAATTTATTAGTATTTCAACCACATACGTCTTTTTCACGTGAGAAAAGGAAAGAAAAGAAAAAGAAAGAAAGACTCAAGCTATAATTTCTTTTTGGAGAAAAGGAAGAATGAAAAAAAAGGAGTAGGAAAGCATAGAGGGTGTGTAGCAGCAGAACTTGTTATGTTTATAATCAGTTAAACCAATCAAAATAGGTTATGCTAAGTAAGAGGTCATGAAACACAGATTTAAAATTGCAGCGAACTTTAACGTTATTTTTTAAACAAATCTTAAGTTTGCTACAATGTTAACAAAGGCAGCTGACATTTCCTATGAGAAAGAAAACGTAATATACACTAGACAAATCGCATACCTTGTGAGTTAAAAGTTAGAAGTTAACAATTTTATAGTAGATAAATAATATGGCTCTAAGAAATAAAAGAAAAAGAAAACAAAATAATTAAACAAAATAACAAAATATATAAATTAAATGGATTAAACAAAAACATTTAGCATATAGATCAAATAAAATATACAAATCACATCCAATTGAATGCAACTGTTAAGTAAAGGTGTTAATAAAACAAATCAATGGAAAATGCTAAAATCTCAGCAAAATGCATATACCTCTAGAGTAAATATTACCAGCAATGTTAGAAGAATAATGTAAAAACTATACTACATTGAAATAGATCTGACTAAAGATAAGCTTTATATGTTACAAGGTTATCATAACATAAGAAGAAGCAATTGTCAAATTTCAAATTCTAACAAGATTGCAAGGTTAAAGGTAAAATGACCTTAAAATGGGTCATTAATTCAAATCTTTGATTTAATAAATCCTCCCTATTTAAAAATCTGATGATCTTCATTTTCTCCTGTAATCACAGAAAACAAAGTTCGTATAAGAATCTACATGTCATTGCCAGTTTGAAAATTTTCCATTTAACTTTAGCTGTTTTATTTTCATCTTCCAAAAATATTTTGAAAGTGAAATATTATTTTTTATAAGTAATATCAGTAAAAGAAGATAATTACTGATACCACCAGGTTTTGAAAGAATTTTTGGTACTGCCAATATAAAACTTTTCAACACTCAAATTTTCTGTTGTAGAAATAGAACACAAGGGATTCAGTTAAGCATTTGTTAGACACTGGGCATTGGTTAGGATTCCTACAATTACATTGGTCACTGTCCTTAACAATATTTTCATTAGTGCTTGCATTATGGTTAAAATTATTAAATTGGTTTAGTGTTCTACTGTTGCAACTTTCTGATTTTCTCAAGATTATTAGTGCAAATATAACTAAGTTTTAATGTATTCCTATTAAAAATTTTACTAAGAGAGTTGCTTTTCGGAAAATGTTTATCAATTAATTTGAGAAACTTATGGTCTAATTTAGTATTTACTAATTGATTAATTGGAGGTGTATACCAGATAATCTTCCTATTTCTTTTCTTTGAGTTACCATCATATTCTCTAAACTGAATTTCAGTGCATTTATAGCCACTATTCTTAAGAACTTTATTGTACACACTACTATGTTTCTCAAACACATCTTTGTTCAATGAGTGGTTGCTACTCCTACGTTCTACTGAGGAAAAAATATGTCAGATTACAGACGGGGGGGTGGGTGATTGGAATTGGGGTGGATACAGATACGGTTGGCATTATTTTTCATATAAAGCTGAAAATTGTCATAAACTAGATTCAATCTTACATCGAGAAAATCAACTTGTTTAATATTAGTACTAATTTTAACCTTAAGATCTAAACTTTTAAATTCCCTATGAATCGTTTTTTCTTAGTTTATCAACTTTAATTTTTATAGAGTTTTTTACAACCATAAGACCATCATCTCTATATAGCCCTATTCTATCTAGAGAGATCTCCACATAAGCAGTAAAGTTATACAATATTTATAAACCAACCAGATCAGGAGACTCAGCAGAATCCAATGATCCCATAGAAATGTCAAAGTTATCACCAGAATTTTTACCCACTGTTCTTTATTATGGATGAGGACAGATTTCCTAAAATTCATAATAATACTTATCTCTTCACTTGAGATGCTGGAATTTGTTAAGGGTTGTTGATTACTCCCTACCTCCCAAGTAAATATTGTATTAACTCCACTAATGAATTTAAACAAATTATTCATTCTGTAAAAGCAAACAACCAAATAATAGCATCTTTGGATGTACAAAATTTATTTACTAATGTCCTCATCCATGAAATGATCAATATCATTATCTATGATGCATACAATTACACTTCTCTCCCACCTATCAATATCAAACCCACTATTTAAAAAAAAATATTATTAGCATGTACCACTCAAGTACATTTTCATGACACCCTAGGTAATATTTATACTCAAATAGTTGGCATTGCGATGGGATCTCCTTTAGGCCCCCT